>CM060107.1:53965103-54505103 GCA_030522415.1 Channallabes apus | reverse complement strand
TACAATTTTTTGAGTTACAGTTAGAAATGCAAAATTGAGTTTTAGTTGTAAAATTATTTGAGTTACAGGTTTTTAAATGCAAAATTATATGAGTTACAGTTCTAAATGCAAGATTGAGTTATAATTTTAAATGCAAAATTGAGTTACAGTTCTAAATGTATAATTGAGCTACAGTTATAAATGTGAAATTAGTTAAGTTAGTTATAAATGCAAAATTATGAGTTGTAGTTGTAAATGTAAAATTATTTGAGTTACAGGTTTAAATGCAAAGTTATATGAGTTACAGTTCTAAATGCAAAATTGAGGCATAGTTCTAAATTCAGAATTATTTGAGTTACAGTTTTTAATATTTTTTTTTAGTTACAGCTCTGAATGCAAAAGTGTATGAGTTACAGTTCTAAATGCCAAATTGTAGCATAGTTATAAATGCAAAATTATTTGAGTTACAGTTCTAAATGCAAAATTATTTGAGTTACAATTCTAAATATAAAATTAGTTCAGTTACAGTTCTAAATGTACTATTTTTTGAGTTACAGCTCTTAATGCTGAATTATATGAGTTACATTTCTAAATGCAAAATTATGAGTTGTAGTTGTAAATGTAAAATTATTTGAGTTACAGGTTTAAATGCAAAATTATTTGAGTTGCCGTTCTAAATATAATTTTTGAGTTATGGCTCTAAATGCAAAAGTGTATGAGTTACAGTTCTAAATGCAAAATTGAGGCATAGTTATAAATGCAAAACTATTTGAGTTACAGTTCTAAATGCAAAATTATTTGAGTTACAATTCTAAATGCAAAATTATTTGAGTTACAATTCTAAATGCAAAATTGAGTTACAATTCTAAATATAAAATTAGTTCAGTTACAGTTCTAAATGTACTATTTTTTGAGTTATAGCTCTTAATGCTGAATTATATGAGTTACATTTCTAAATGCAAAATTATGAGTTGTAGTTGAGTTTTGCCAGGCCACAGTTGTAAATAAGAAACCTGTTCTTAATCTATATTGTCTGGTTAAATAAAGGTAAATAAAAATAATTTTAAAAACGTTGTAAATGCAAAATTATTTGAGTTGCAGTTCTGAGTGTAATATTATTTGAGTTACAGTTCTAAATGCAAAAAATTATATAAGTTACAGTCCAGTTTGCTTTTTTTTTATTTATTTTTTTACTTACAGTCCTGGCTGTTGAATTGTTTAAGCAGGTGAATTAGAGTCGTGGCTGCTAAATCATTTGCGTGATAGTCCTGAAACCAATGTGTCCCATTAACTTAATTTTGAGGAAAAAGAGCCTTCGTGTACATGTCCCTCTTGGCTGAACTGTCCCTTAGTTGAGGACTAATCACGATTTTCAATGATTCATCAACATTGGCATTTGAGTTAAACGGAAAGCCAAATCTGATTTGCGTCTGGGAAATTAGCCCACCGCTTTAGCTTTAATTAGAATAGAAGAGCTGCAGAAGCTAAAAAGCTGAACTAGATCACATGACAGCTCCTTTTATCATTCAAGCATCATAAACATTAAACATCTTGCATGTCAAACGATTAAGTGCTAATATCCCAATCTGGAGCGTAGTAGCACTTTAATTTATATTTATCAGCTTTTATCAGTTTAGCTGACACGTTTCTGTTCCTCAAATTGACTTGTATAACAAACCACAGTGCCAGTTCCTCCGGAGCATCTTGAAGGAGTTGGGCACAAGCCCACAGTGCTACTGGCTGCTAGCTCAGGAGTCTTAGCCAAGTTCTCACACTGCTGTATTGCTATTCATTCCCAGTCCTGGGCTGTTACGACAATGAGAACACTGATTTCTTTCACTTGTTCAACTCAGCTGTGCCCAATACACATACGTACATGGTGAACGCACAGGAAACACACACATAATAATAATAATAATAATAATAAGAAAATTGATATGGGAGTCCCAAACTAAGCTTCTTCTAGAAGACATGATGCAACTTGTCTTCTTGAGTTAATGCCACACACCCCCACAAAAAAAAAAACAACTTCTCAACAGTGTTTGACTGATGGTACTTAGTTAGTAACCTAGTAACCAGTGTAAGGATTTAATGTCTAATAACGGAAACTTTAAAGCACTTTTGTAAGTCGCTTTGCCGGATAAGAGCATCTACCAAATGCCATAAGGTAAAAATGTCATCTTCAACTGTTTTCATTCATTCATTCATCTTCTATACCGCTTAATCCTGTGTTCAGGGTCGCAGGGAACCTGGAGCCTATCCCAGGAGACTTCGGGCACTAGGCGGGGTACACCCTGGACAGGGTGCCAATCCATCGCAGGGCACACACACATACACACACTCACACACCCAATCACACACAACGGGCAATTTAGGAACGCCAATTAGCCTAACCTGCATATCTTTGGACTGTGGGAGGAAACCGGAGTACCCGGAGGAAACCCACCAAGCACGGGGAGAACATGCAAACTCCATGCACACAGAGACGGGAATCGAGCCTGGCCGGGGAATCGAACCCAGACCCTGGAGGTGCAAGGCGACAGTGCTAACCACTACACCACCGCGCCGCCATTCAACTGTTTTGTGTTGTTTTATTTTTATGGAGACAGTTGAATTATAGAGCAGTCTCTATAAGATATTTATGCCACAGCCTTAGTTGGATTTGAGTTACAATTAGCTGCACAAAATGTTTAAAATGATTGTGCTGACTGCAAGGTTAATTGAGTAAAAGTGCTGCTAGTGTATGAATTATATCTCTTGCATGGGGTTACAGCCCTAACTGCTAAATTTAAGAATATCAATACTGACTGTTAAATTTAGTTTAAAGTCCTAAATTCTAAATCATTTGAGTTACAGTCTTGACTGTGCAGTTATTGGAGTTAGAGTGCAGACTGCTAAATAAATAAGTTACAGTCCTAACTAACTGTAATTTAACTACTGTTGAACTACACTACCTGTCACAGTCATTTAGGATACAGTATTTGAGTTACAGTCATGAGTGATACATTTATGCCTCTTTTCCACTGCATAGAACGGCATGACACGGTTCAGTTCAACTCACTTCGGTTCGGTGCAGTTTGGCTCGGTTTGCGCTTCCACTGCAGTTTAGTAACGCTTTAGAGTGGGCGGGATTACTCACGTGTCGTTTTAGTTGCGGCGCCGCTACTGCCGTGACGTCATCGTAAACGCGCCACAAACAAACACACAACAATGGAGCATATCGACGGCATGGTGTTCTTCATTCTCGGCATGTGGATGTTTTTAACAGCGAGATGAAGGAGTTTGTTTCAAAAGAGGCTGATGGCAGCCAACCAAAATTTTTGGTTAATACAAAAAGGTGCGTGCGATCCTTCTCTGGCTGTTCTAAATATAGCGGTTCTGTTGTGTCTCGTGTCGCAAATTCGGTGACGCAGTAATGACGATTTTCTCCGGCCAATCAGTGACCAGCAGAGTTTACACGTCACGTTTTGGTAACGGTTCGGCGCGCTTGGAACCTCGGCCAAGGGGGTACTAAAAAAAGGACCAGGTACCAGGTACTGTTCCCAGTGGAAAACCCCCCAAAAGTGAGTTGAACTGAACCGTGTCGTGCCGTACTATGCAGTGGAAAAGCGCCATTAGTTACAGTCATGACTGTTGAATTATTTGAGTTACAGTACTGACTGTTAAATCATTCGCAGTGTACTGTAGACCTGTCTGACGTACAGCTTAAACTGCTTAAGTTCGACTGACAGAATATCTAACTTGCATTCCCAGCTGCTTAAATATTTAAGTTATAGTCATTATTTTTAGGATATTAAAAATTTGCAACATGTACGTTGCATCACTGTTGGCTGTGATATTGGAGTTACAGCTCGGAATGCAGATATCTGTACGTAGCAGTGCTGAAGGCTTGAACATTTGACTTACAGCTCTCAGCGTGAGGGCATTAACTCTGTTTATGATGGTCAGAAGGTTTAAGTTACAACTCTGAGTAAATATTTCAACATTAGATTTATAGCTCATATTGGTGGAGTATTTGAGATATAACTCTAAAAGTCAGAATATTAGCTGTGACATTGCATATTTTTTCACTCCCTTTTTTTTTTTTAAAGCATTTCTGTTTTTTTTTTCCTCTACTGTTTTCAATTTCTTACTCAGGTAAAGTCATTCTGCTGTTTTTTCCCGATTGAATCCTGCCATTAGGTTTTTAATCTCCTGCTAATGGACTTTGCTTGTATTTAAGTGAAGCACCATAAATTGCCTTTGCGCATGAAACATGCTGTTTAAATAACACTGCCTATAAAAGGCTGACTTTGTGTTACAGCCTCAGCTTTTAAAATATCTGACGTACAATTCCTTCTGTTACATTGTACAACTCGGATATTTGGTTTAAATGACGGTCCTGACTGTGAACAGCTCCAGCTGGTGTAATGTCTCTCATATTTAGGACTCTCTCCAGGTCTGGCTGTGAGAATATTTCGTTTTTTATCCCAGTTTGGGAACTTCCCTTACTGTACGTCCCTGTCTGTTTAAACGGTTAAGTTACAGCCGTTTTCCCGTCGGTTAATCTGCCATAAAGTTAAATGAAGCTCTGCTCATGTAATTGGCAAGTACTCGCTCTTGGAGAATGAAAACGGTGTTTTAAAGTCCAAACATTTCCCTCTGAGGAAGAACATCATTAAGCTCTCTACATTCACACAATTAATTTCCTGAGAGAGAAAGTCTGAGTTTCGGAGCATGTTTATAGGAATTATAATAAAGAAGTGATGTACAGTGGAACCTTGGATTGCGAGTAACTCGTTTTACAAGACAAGCTAAATCTTTTAATTAATTTTAACTTGATAAATAAGCGAGGTCTTGACATACAAGATGTACACATGTGCTTTGTCTGCCCAGTGTCACATGATCACAACTGAGCCAACTGTTTACTATAAAACTGTGACCACATGTGTGTTTGTGTGCGCACATGAAAAGCAAAAGCTAGTGTCAATAGAGAAGTTCTTTGTTAAAGAAACAGAGTCTTTCTCTGTCAGAGAGCAGTGATTTTGTTAGCGTGTGTGTGTGTGCGAGTGTCATTAGAAGTACAGTAGTTTCCTGACAGAGCAGTGCTTCCGATGGTGTGTGTGTAAGTTTCGCTACACAGTAGCCCCCTCCCTTCTCCTTTCCTGCCTTGTGTTACTTCAGCTTCTCACACACACACACACACACACACACACACACACACACACACACACACACACACACACACACACAAACGGAAATGTATCTCCTGTTACTCCTGTTACCATCTTGGATTCTGGTTCACAGAACGTTTAAGCGACGCATTCCTGTAACATATTACAGTGATTGCAAATATCTTCAACATTCTCCAAAAGACACTTAAACACATTTAGACCCCCCCCCCCCCCCCACTGTGTGGCTGCCACTGTGTAAGACTGGATTTGAACTTCGCTTCGCTGATCACGTGAAGACATTGCAGGTGACTAGTCAGGAGTAAAAAAAATCAAGCGCCTACATGTCGTGTTTCGCAAAGCGTGGACGTTTAAAGTCTCTAAAATAAGTTTTTACAGCAGTTTGTGAATTAAACATTTTGTTACGGTCAACCTTGTGTGTCAGTGAATCATAATTCGCCGAAATAAGGAAAAGACAGATAATTGCGGTTATCTCATTTTGCTGTCAAACTGTTCATATGTTCATCGGTTTACAACTGCAGTACTAAATTTTGTTTTGTTTTAACACCAATACTCAGGTAATTTGTAAAATGAAGCAAACAAACGTGAAGCCTTAAAGTGTTCGCTAACATTTAACTCTAGATCATATTAGCCTCTTTATCATGGAGGAGGACCTCTGACATATTAGAGTTTGAAGTGTAAATCTGTTCACAGCCCATGCCCCAGCATGCTCAGCGTACCGTCAGCTCCCTCAGCAGGTTCTCACGGATCTGAGAGCGAGAGAGGCTGATTGTTCGCTGTTTACAGCACTCATAAACTTATATAATCAGACTGCTTCCTGTGGAACAACAACAGTGGCTGGTACAGTTGAAGGACGTCGTCGTGTCCTGAAGCCTGCGTGGGCGTGTGTGTGTGTGTGTGTGTGTGTGTGTGATGCGGAGGTGCTTAATGTAGTGTCTGTGAGGTTGTACAGGTGTTCGAGATCTTTGTGTGTGTATGTGTGTGTGAGTGAGTGTGTGTGTTTCGTTTCAAAGCATTCAGCGAGCAGTGCTGAGATTTTTTTAATGCACTTGTATAGAAATTTTTCTTTCACGCTCGTCCTCGAATCGTTTAACGTCGTGAGTTTGGGTGTTAATATTACAGAAAGCATCATCTCACCTCAAAGTCTTTCCTCCATAACCTACAATATTTACCATGGCATCATGTAGGGGCCAGAATTTCACAACACTGCAGCAGTATCAATACTTTTTCTAGATACTGTACTCTGTTCATGCCTTACAAAATAGTGTTTATTTATTATTTTTCAACATTGAAAAGAAAATGTAATATTGATTTTAAATAATTAATACGAATTGTGAAATCAGCAACTTAACTCAGTTTGTAATTATTTATAAATGTTTTTTTTAAATGTATCAATCAGGATGTACTCTTTAGGCTAGCTAGAAAGTAAATTAGTATTTTTCGATAACATGCATACTGAAAATTTGCTTTTGGTCTCGCCCTCCTGGGACGGCCTTCATGAGAGCCAGTTTCATTATGGTGCTTGACGGATTTTGCAAATGCACTTGACAATACTGTTCATGCAAGATCTATTACAGAAAGGCTGACCTCTGTGTCTTAAAATAACAACTAACAGTTGTTTTTGTTGTTGTTATGTAATTACCTAATTCCATATGTGTTATTTTATAGTTTTGAAATCCCCAGTATTGTTGTAGAATGTAGAAAATAAATCACTAAACAAAAACAAAGACATTTGCAAGTGACTCCAAACTTTTGAACAGTAGTGTATATATATATATATATATATATATATATATATATATACTTTTTTATCAAAATAGATTTTAAGTTATTTGATTGTGTCTCAGCGTGGGTGAGAGTAGGTCTCTATGGTCTGCAGTACTGAGGAGAGAGCAGCTGTCTGACAAAACCCACATTCACAATCAGTCACAGAAGCACTTTCAGCAACAACACACATCTGATAACGTTAAGTTATGTATGCTAATCGCTTCTAAGTTGTTCTGAATCGCCTCTGAAAAGTCTGTGTCATTCTGTTCACAGCTAACGCTTAGCTACGAAGCTAAATAGCTTCTAACACAAGGTTGAATCCCAAATCCCTCTCTAACCCCTGATCAAGGGCACTACTTGCTGTGTGAAATTGTAGGGATTGAACACCCTGCACTAGCTTCCATTTAACACTATTTGGGATTCGAACCCAGAACCTCAAAGTTAACAGAGCTGATATTCAAAAGTGGAATAAGTGGAAATATAAAGTAAATCTGGTACGTTTTCCAAGAATTGAGTGTTAATTACACTATCGTTCGCTAACTGATGGTTGCCAGCTCCGGCACGTGCGGGTTGGTTAGCTCCACCAGGCGCGAAAGGATATGTGTGGGCGGAGCAAAATAACTGACCATAGCCATGCTGACATTTAAATGTTGCTCCTAGAAAATCACTTTTTTGCATCACCACCAAATACAGTAGGTCTTAAAAAGGCTACAATCGTTGAGGACATACTATAAAAATCACAATATGGCTGGTTGTGTTGTGGTTCCATGTACAGCGTTTAGAGACCGGATCGGGTTTCTGTAGTCTTTCTCATGTTACTACACAGGCGATGGGGTAATAAAACAAATAATACAGTATTGTACGAGATTTTTTAAAGTCTATCCTAAAGCTCTAGTACTTAATGTTTCTTGCTCGAACCGTCTTCTCATCGCTAGCCGTACCTGACTTTTTATACGTTTGCATACTTTTATATGTTTTGATATGTGTGTGTGTGTATGTGTGTGTGTTCACTGAGGTGTTGTAAGATAAGATATAAGGTATAAGGACACTTTATATCTGAAGTGGACGCTTCATAATCAGAAGCGTGTCACGTCACAAATGATTGCAAATCAACGATCTGAGCGATTTTCCTGCATGAGAGTGAAATCAGAATCAGGTGTAGAAGCAGATGGTGGAATAAGTTCTGGGACTCAGGTTTATTAACAGGTCACAGCAATAAGGCCAAACTCACACCTGAAGGGGAACTGTTATTCTGATCTTAGTAAACATTTCACTAGAAGCGGAGTTTATTATAGACCAATCAATTTGGATCTCAGCTCTGTTAAAGCAAAAAATTTTTTGCATATTAATTAAATAAAATTTTGCATATTAATTGGACCTGGTTAACAGGATTCATCTTGCGAGCTGATTTTCTCCCACAGGTGTTGCCTTTAAATAAGCGTGCAGTGAACTTCAAACTTACTCCAAGATAAAGAAATATTTCCCTGATAATAAACCTGTCCGTGTCTTGTGCTCTACAAACACTCGTGTGAACTTTAGACTTCCAGGCGATATTGTGCCTTACTGCTGACCTGTTAGTAAGCTTTCCCTGAAACCTGGCGGTGATCCAACTGTACCGAGCCGTGACGCGATGTGGGATCATGTGATCGGGGTTCGGGTTCTGATCCTGGGTTCAGGTTCTGATCCTGGGTTCGGGGTTCTGATCCTGTGTTCGGGTTTTGATCCTGGGTTCGGGGTTCTGATCCTGGGTTCGGGTTTTGATACTGGGTTCTGGGTTCTGATCCTGGGTTCGGGTTTTGATCCTGGGTTCGGGGTTCTGATTCTGTGTTCGGGTTTTGATCCTGGGTTCGGGGTTATGATGCTGGGTTCGGGGTTCTGATCCTGGGCTCAGGTTGAAGTCGACTCGGATGTTAAACAGGTTGTGTTTGTCTTGCAGATCTTCTGCAGAGCGCACCGCGCACCTCACGGACAAGTACGTGTCTCTTCAACAAAGCTCTGTCTTCTCCCTAAACACTCACTCGCACTCACACTCCTCATGTGTGCTGTATTTGTTGAACGTGTGTGCTGGTCTTCCAGATCCAGTTTTTGTCATAGTTATTAGAAAAAGTCACAAAGAAAAAGCACATCTGGTTGTTGGTGCGATATTTATATGGATATAGAGTTAAGGAAGTGTGTGTATGCATGTGTGTGTGTGTGTGTGTGTGTGTGTGTGTGTGTGTGTGTGTGTGTGTGTGTAGGTGGCAAACGTGGCCCGGAGCTCGACGACGACGAGCTGCTGAGTCTGAGTAAGAGGCTGGTGGAGGACGCCGTGTCGCGCGCCGTGCAGCAGTACATGGAGGAAACGCAGAACGGCTCCGCCCCCAAAGACGAGGCTCCGCCCACCACTACCACCACCAAATGACAGTGCGAGCTCTGACCTCACACCCTCAATCTCCTGCAGCCTGGGCGGATCCCCGGGTTACGCTTTTTTCCTCCTCCCCTGCTTCAGGGTCGACGAATTTGTGGGGAAGAATGATGGAACGAGTCGCCTGTGCGTGGACGAGTCGGACCTGGACGAATTCTCTATGCAGGTTTCTTTTGCACACGGATGACGGATAAAGTGTTTTTTTTTTTTCTTCCTTTGATCGATTTAAAAAGGCAAACTGGGATGCAGTAAAAATTCGAGACCACTGCGATATCGATATCGAACTGCACCTTTGGACCTTGACAGGA
The DNA here is from genome assembly GCA_030522415.1 of Channallabes apus. NCBI lineage: Eukaryota > Metazoa > Chordata > Actinopteri > Siluriformes > Clariidae > Channallabes > Channallabes apus. The sequence goes on along the minus strand of CM060107.1, from coordinate 54,495,474 downwards.
AGGGACACGTGTGTGTAGTGTTCTTGTGCGAGAGTACACGATGATGATGATGATGATGATGATTTGTCATGACCTCAAGTGTTGTGTTTTTTTTTCTTTTCCATGTGTTAATTTCCCATTTATAAACCATAACAAGCCTTGCTTATATGTTTGTGCACCCTTTAGGCCGTGTGTGTGACGCGCAGTGGGTCAGGAGGATGCTGGACTCGGAGAGACAGAGTGTTTACGGGAGAGCGAGCCAAATTAAGGCGCTCTTAGGACGAGCAGAAGTACGAGCACGAATCGCACAAGAGCTGGGACACACACACACGCGATACACACCAGCAACCTAAACGCTCACGCTCACACCTGCACTCACACTCAACTGAACCTTTAGACTAGAGGAAATTTTAGAGCTGATAAAAGCTGACTTTTAATTTACATTCATGTTTTTTTAATGAAAAGCGATTGACTCGAGGTGAACGTGTACATTATGCTTTCCTGGACGAAATGAAATCTTGTTTGAGGTTTTGTTTAGTTTTTTCCTCCCACTTCCAGCGTGGCCTTAATCACAAATCAGAAATTACTTTTATCTATTTCACTACTGTTTTATTTTTATTGTTATTATTATTATTATTTCATATTAATTGCTGCACATCTTCACCTGATCCTTAATAGTTTTAGACGTGTTTCTGCTCTGGCTCCTGTTCATCTCCATCACCGAGACCTCTGTGTCCTGCATCCTCATCCTTCGCTCGCTCTCTCTTATGTTCACTAATCACTTTATTTTCAAATGATGGATGATTTTTTTTTTTTAAAGAGACGGATGACTGCTGACTGCTGAGTCTCTCTCTCTTACATTAGGGTTAATAAAGATTTTTTTTGGTCTTGTCTTGAGGGTTGTGGTGTGTTCTGTTCGTTTCTCTTCTTTCTTTTGTCCGGATCTGAACACCTCCTACACAGAACACACAGTAATTCAACTGCTGGAGCGGGAACACCGTATTTCCTGGACTATAAGAGAATCCATTTCCTAACGCCACTAAGTCTGACTCAATGCCTGTGCTGTAACTTATTTGCAGTAGTGTAGATTTCACTGCTCCAGCTGTTACACCTGTTTGTCAGAACAAACGTCCACAACTAAAATAGTTTATGATGTGTGTTTATGGTAAATGTGCTATTCTAGTATTACAAACTTTTGTTTATTACTGTGTTTATATTACATGTGCTATATAAATAGCTAGGTAGATACTTAGGTAGGTTATTTTTTTAAGTGTGTTGATTGTTACTGTGGTACTTCTGCACTTACGGTAGTTTGGTTGTTTACAGTATTGCTGTGTTTGTAACTTGAGAATTTATGGTAGTTCTCAAATATGGTAGTAAACATCTCGTCAGTGCGTTTGTAGTAGGCGTGCTGCTGGAGACGTTACGTTAGTTCGATCTCTTCTTAGTGTGTTTATGGTAGGCGTGCTGATCGAGACATTACAATAGTTTGATCTGTTGGGCCTGCTTCTTAATGGGTTAGTCATAGGTGTGCCACTTATGTAATTACAATAGTTTAATCTCTAGTTGGCGCGTTTGTGGTAGGCATGCTGCTTGAGACGCTACGGTAGTTTAATCTCTTGTCAGTGTGTTTGAGGTAGGTGTGCTGCTCGAGGTCTGGTAAGCATGCTACTCAAGTGTTTATGGTTGTTTGTGTGTTTACTGTACACATGCTACTGCATTTGTTACAGTATTATGTCTGCTCGTTGGTGTGTTTATGTTAATGCTGGCACTTCAATAAATTTTGCCTGTTGGTCTTTTTATCAGTGCGGTTACAGTGGGCATGCTACTCTAGTATACACTGCTTGACAAGTTATACATTAGTAAGTTTGTGTGTTTGCTAGTGTGTTTACACTAGCACCATGTCTCTATTTTTTTTTATTTTTTAGCATACGGAGAATGCGGTAAACTCTATACACATATCCACAGTGCATTAGTGTTTACATCAGGCTTATCACACACATCGCTCATCAGGAAGTACAAACCTGGACTTAACCTTGATCCTGTGATGTGGGAGCTAAAGTAGAACATGTCGTGGAACTGCCCTCAGAAATGAGCCACCGCTCTCAGGCACTAAATCAATAAAAGCATCAGACTATCTACTGTCTTATCTGCTGCACTGGAGGAACGCGGTGTATAAGTGCATATAAACATCGCTGACAGATCACAACACGTATAAAACACGTCAAAGGTTGAGGTTCGCTCTGTGGATAAGGGCTGAGCCTGACCCAGTACAAGACACACCCGTTTTATGGTTTATTTAAAGCAAACTGACCTCACATGATTAACGGGTTCAAAGTGGACTGGGTTTACTGAAGCATTCTGTAAAAAAATTTCCAGTCGCTTCCTCCGTACGTCCTCCCTCAGACGCCTTAAAACCTGGCAGTAGAATTCAGTATTGACGGTCTGTCCCCTGGGCATGAATTCTTGATGAAGTGTGCATGCCTCTCAGAACAACTCGAATGACTCGTTGCAGCATCACCGTAAACTTGCTGAATCGTGTCAATCGCCCAGTTTCACAGTAACTTCACGTTCGCTCTTTGTTCCAACTCGCTGTCCATGATGAAATAGCAGACCTGGTCAGAATAACACCTGTCACACAGCTCCTGATGTACACTGGACAATGTCTTTTGGCACTCTGACTTATGAAGGTCAGTGCTCCCTGTGACTGTGTGCACAGCCTTGTGCTGCCATCTGTTGGCGTGTTATAGAACTAGTCTAGAAAATTATTGATACCATCTTGTAAAGGCTTGACACGGTCGACCGGTAAAAAATAAAAACGGCTACATTTCACCGTTGTATGTCTAACACCTCCAGGTGGCGCTAATAAAAGATAATCAAGTTTAAAATGATGATAGCAATCCCAATTCCGGCATCATCGTATTGTCAGCACTGTTGAGTCTGATTGGTCAGAAGGTGTTTGTTACAGCAACCCAGGTTCTGATGTGGTATCGTTTCCGTAGTAACAGCTCATTCACAAAATGTTGAGTAAGGAGATGTTTAAGGTTTATTGAACGAGGGTGAGATTTTAGATCTTTGATAGCGACATAGAGATAGAGAGAGAGCTGTTTCTCCAGACGACCCGAGGCAAATCCAATAACCGGATCCGCACAGCGTGAAGCAGCAGCGAGTGACAGGCGTACGCCATCATTCCCCCGTAATTACACAGAGACAGAAAGCGAGACAGAGAGACAGACTAACTCTCACCTTAACTGTCCTATCCACACAGCTAAAGATTTTATGTTTCACCAAAAACACACACACGCGTTTATTAATCTAATCTGTTGAGCTGATTGGCGCTCCACACAGCGACGCTAGCCCGCGATGCTAGCCCTGGCTCACAGGATGTGAAGAAGCCTTCCTGATTTCTCGTGTCCTCCAGCTCGCAAGTACAAAAGTAATCTGTTCGGTTCGGTTCTTTACACTCCACGTGGTGAGACATTTAACCCCGCAGCGCTGTACTGAACACAACGACAAACAGTCATACAAAACGAGTTATATAATTATTTGCCTTTTTAAAATTAAATATCAGACTTTTTAATCCCTTTATAGTTACATTAGTTTTTCCTCAGCTGAGTCTTAAGATCTGCACCAGATCAACATCAAAGCGAAATGAAATAAGGGCGGATCGTTTGCCGTACTCGTCCCTCTGAAGAGGTGTTACTATAGCAACCGTAATTCATTAGCTGTTACTTTAATAAAGTTTCAATCAGTTCTGAGTGAAATCCTGCCTGCTTCATGCTGTGCATAACTGCCATTTTTTTAAGATTCTCCTTAAAATTGTTATTTCTCGGTGTGTTTAGAAACAACGTCATGTCCTCACGTCAACATCCAGCTACAAACCGGTGAGTAAGGATGGATTTATTTTAAGCTTCCAAGATGATGAATGTGATCCGAGCAGCATGAGGGATCCTGCAGCGGAACTTTACACTGTGTACAGAAACTCCAGACGTTCATACGTCTACGTCAGTCTGGGAATAAGAAATAAACGAATACATCATTAAACTGGCTGCGTGTTTGGTTTTGGTTTCTTCACATTAAGTATGAAGTTTACTGGAGTAAATATTTAAAGACCCAGACACGAAAAGACAGAGAGAGAGAGAGAGATAGGACTAGGCGGTAATGAGCCGCTGAAAACAAGGGCAAGAATTGGACAAAGAGTTCAAAAAATGTTCCTCGGAGAAACGACTAAGCCGAAGTCGAATCAGAAAGAGAAGACAGAAAGACAGAGAGGGGAAAAAGAGACAATGATGAAAATGAAAGAGGGCAAAATTTGAAAGCAAGAGAGAAAGAGTGAGACAAATAAGAAGAATAGGGAGAGAGAGCGGGGAGGATTCGAGGCAGGGAGGGAGAAAGAGTCAATCACGAGAGAGGGAGGTAGAGGAGGATATATCGTGATTGAGGCGGGCATACAGGGACTGAAAGATAATCAGAGGAAGACATGGGGGAAAAAAAAGATTCAGAAGGAAGGACAGAAAGAGTGAGAATGAAAGAAACCCGTAGAGGAAAAAAATGACAAAGTGATGGAAACTGTACTGTATGTGAGAGAGGCAGACAGGGAAGAAGAGACGGAGAGAAGGACAGAAAGAGGGAGAGAGAAAGAGGAAAGAGATTCAGAGAGAGATTCATAGAAAGAGACAGATGGAAAGAAAGACAGATGGACAGAGAGAAACAGGGAGAGAGATATTTTATCTTCTCTACATTCCTCCCGGAGATAACCACGCTGCTGCTGCTCATCCTTCAGTCTGCAGTAGATGATCGGGGAAAGATAGCAGAGAGAGGAAATTAAGTCAGTGAACTGTTTTTTTTTCCTTTTTTTTGCAAATGTAAAATTTAGTGAACCATAAGTATTGGCACCATCACACTCAAGGCTAGATTATATCAGTTAGCGAAAATACAGGGTGACGCAGTTACCAGATGAACTCATATTCTCCAGCATGCTCAGTAAAACCTACAGTTTTTTAACTGTTTTAGTTCTGTGCAAAAGTCTTGGACACATACAAAAATATGGCATAAGCAAAAGATGCTTTTGAAAACATTTCTGCATAAAAGAAACTTCTATAAAGAGCAACAAAGAGTAATAATATAAACAGTCAATATTTGGAGTCAAAACTCGTTGCTTAAAATCAGGAGTTTTAGACACAGATTTGCACAGTTTTATAAGAAAACAGCTGTTAGGTTTTACTGCGCATGCTGGAGAATATGAGTTCTTCTGGCAACATTGTCACACTCGCTCCTTTCTATTTTTATGCAAATCCCAGGTACACTACATTAGGTTTTTTGTTTCCATCTGAAAATTGGTCTGTCTTGTACTATACATATTTATCTTTACAGCCATGCATATATTCTCCTGTAATGTTATATATGGAAATACTGAATGTTTTTGTAGATAATTATGCAGACATGATAAACATATATAACAAAATTGGTACAGCATATAATATGGTGCCTAAGACATTTGCACAACACTGTATATACCGCTACACCGCTATACCCACATTACCACAAACTTTCAAACTGAAATCAAGTCAGCTACTAGACTCGTAGTTGTGCTCGGATCTTTCTAGGAACAGCATTTTTTTGTTAGTATTGCCGCCTCTGATACTACAGCCTACAGTAATCTCTTAACATGACAACAAATTGTTTTAAAAATCACATACGCTGATGCACCAGACCGCTACTTCTAAAGAGTAAGGACAGTAGGCCAACCAGGCGATAAAAAGAGGACCATTATGTGATCAAATCTGTGTATATCTTTTGCTTCGCATTTATCTGACCTTTAAAGTCGGCATATGAATGAATGCTGTTTATCCTCTGCCTCGACAAACAGCTTCCTCTCTGACAGACGCTTCTCGTTTCTCAGTAGCGTTCGGTCAGGGCCCATTAGCTTTGTGTGTGTTTGTGTGTGTGTGTGACTGAGTGGTGGTGTTTCAATCACAGTGTCACATCTGATCTCTGTGTCTGATCTCGGTCGCAAACACACACACACACACACACACACACACTAACAGAGAACTGTCTTATCTCTCATCATTTTCCTTTAAGGCAGACAGCCAAGTGTTTCAAGTGTTCTGACCCGCGGTGCGAGCAGGCTGCTAATAATGTTGTTTACACACACGCACACACACGCACGCACACACACGTACACACCTCATCAGTAACGCTACAGGCAGCAAAATGAAAATTTTGCCAAAAAGTGTCATTCTGATTATGTTTCAGTTTGATCATTTGTTTCTATTGGACTTTCACCATCCCATAATAACTCTTTGAGTTTTCCACGGCAATACATAAAACTTTCTAAATCAAACTTTTTTAGATATTCAATCAACAGCTTAATTTTCTTTAACTTTTCACAACTACCATCATCACTACCACCATCGTCAGTATTATCATCACCAGCATCACCACTACTGTCATCATTATCATGACAACCATCACTATCATATCTTTACCACCATCAAATCCTCATCACCATTTTAAACCACACCCAGCAAAATCACCACCACCATCACTGTCACCACCATCACCACAATTACCACCATAATCATCACCACCAACATTCTTACCATTATTATATCATAAGTAATAATAATTATTATTATTTGAACCTTGCTCAAGGGCTCAACAGCGGCAACTTGCCAGTGCTGGGGTTGGAACCCCTGATCTTCCAATCAGTAACCCAGTAGCCCATAGCCTTAATCATCATTACCACAAAAACCATCATTTTTGTCACCACCATCACTATTATTACCACCACTATCCTAATCACCATGATTGGTGATCATAAGCGGTGTTGTTACCACCATCACCATTGTCACCACTACCATTACCTCCATCATCATCATATCGTCACTGATACCACCATTATCATTATTACCACTATTATTACCACTATGCCCATCATCATCATCATCAACAGGTTGACACTGGAAAATAACCCTAACAAGCCATTAGCGATTATTAAACCGACCTCGCTAGCTGACGTGATGCCGTTTACAGCTAGTTTGTAATTAGTGAATGGCCCTTCTTAGTAAAGTAAAACTAAGTTTTAAAGTTTTAAAGAAACTATTGAAGAAATCTAGCTCATATTACAATGAGAGAAACAGTCAGCAAGCCTGCTTTGCTATGTAGCTATAAAGATGAGGTTTTAAAAGCTGAAGACTGAGATGGTGCGTGTGTGTCAGAGAGGTTAGGAAGTTTGTTTCTGCACCAATTCATTATTCAGATCATTTGTAAGCAGGTGTGTATGTGTGTGTGTGTGTGTGTTTGTTTCCCACTCATTTCTTTCAAATTGGTCCAGCACTACCTGGCCCCGTCTCCATGACAACCCCCAACCAGGCAATTACAGCAGAGGGCCTTTTGTGAATGAAATTTATTCACAGACAAAGTGATGAACAAGTGCGATGAAGAGGAGTGCTGGAAAGTGGAGCGATGAAAAGAAGTGATGGAAAAAGAAAAATGATGAGTGGAGAGAGGAGTGATGGGAAGGGTGGGAAGGAAAGAGGAGTAATGAGGAGAGACCAGTGATGGAGAGAAACAGGACGGAGAGAAAAGTGAAGGGAAGAGGAGAAGGATGGACAGCTAAGTAAGAGAAAAGAATCATAGAGAGAGGAGTGATAGAAGAAGAGTGAAGAGGAGGAGTGATGTGTAAAGAGGAGTGATAGAGATAGAAGTGGAGGAGAAGCTTCAATTCCATCTAAAACAAAAAGATTTGGTTGAGAAATTTCAGCCTGTTGATGCTGTTGATCACAACCTTTTTCTTAGCAGACTATGTCATACTGTTTGACTCTGTTTACAACTGGTTTTCATCTTATCTTACTGGAAGAACGGAGCGTGTTTCCTTGGGAGAGGCTAAATCTGCTACACACAGTGTCACCTGTGGTGTTTCTCAGGGCTCAGTGCTCAGCCCCATTTTGTTTATATTGTACATGCTTCCTCTGGGCAGTGTCATCAGTCAGCACGAGATTTGATTTCATTGCTATGCTGATGATACTCAGCCTTACCTCAGGACAAATTCAACTTCCTTATTTACGTCAACACAGACCACTTTGACCATCTGTTTGGAGGAGATGAAGTCATGGATGAAGCAGAATTTCCTGCAGCTGAACAGCTCTAAGACTGAAGCTATTTAAGTAGGCACCCCACACCAGGCTAGGACATCTTACATCACCAGTATTAAAATGGACTCTTGTTTGACGTATCAGGCTAATATCACACATCACGTCTTACTTTCATCTCAGGAACATTGCTAAACTGTGTCCTGCACTCACTTTTGCAGATGCGGAATACCTAGTCCACGCATTAGTCTCCTCCATGCTGGACTTCTCATCAGGACTTCTGGAAAAAGCCTTCAGAAGCTGCAGTATGTTTAGAACAGTGCCTGATGAGAGGGCGTAAATATGACCATATTACTCTCATCCTTAAATCTCTTCATTGGCTCCCAGTTTCATTCAGAATTGAATACAAGGTTGCTCTTCTTACCCACCCGTGCATTTATGGGGATGCCCCTCCCAATCTCAAACAACTTATTACCACACATACGGTACATCCACACACAACCCCTGTTCTGTCAGTAAATTTTTGAAAACCTTCTAAGTCCAAGCTTCATACTAATGGAGATCAGGCTTTCTGCTCAGCTGCACACAGACTGTGGAACGCTCTGCCAAAGTATCTGAGGATACTCTACTGGTGATGCTATTAAAAAAGGTATCTTTTTATCAGAGCTTTTGGGTCAAAATAATTTTGCAACACTTTGAGATTCACTTCAAATATAAAGTGCATTATAAATAAAATGTATTATGATAAGAAGAATGTAGAGAAAAGTGATGGAGAGAGAATAATTGCCATCATTATGACCAGCATCCTCTATGGCCAGCTACAGATACAGTACATGCCTAAGAGGAGCTTCCTGTTTCTGTGTGTACATGTACGTGTTTGTGTGTGTGTGTGTGTGTACATGTACGTGTACGTGTTTGTGTGTGTGAAACCTAAATAGAAGCCCCTAATGCAATCCCCTGCAGACAGAGAGGAGGCTAAACACTTTATCTGATTCTGGTTAGAGACGGTACATGCCCAGAGCAAACACGAGTCAAAGACAAGGAGGAAGTGAGCGCGCACACACACACACACTGAGAATTCTTAATGGTCTGAATTTTGGATAAAGCTAGTGCAGCTCCACATCGCAGGTTTATATTAAAATAAAAGTATAAAGAACGATGTGTGGTTCAGGAATAAAGAAACACTGCAGGGCGTGATGTTTCGGGAAAATAATCACTGTTATGGAGGAACAGCGAACATTACAGTCTCTACAATCCAAAAAAGAAAAACATGAATAAAGTAACACTACTGCACTGCAGTGATGCTGAGGGTATGTGCGGTTTCTCTACCTTTTTCCACACACACTCTCTCTCTCTTTCTCCCTCTCACACACACACACTGATAAGTGCATTCGAGGGCTCTTGATGTCTGATTATCCTGAACTGCCGATCCTCATAGCAGAGGTGGAGCGCCGCACTGATGATAAGAAGAGGCCGAGCTGACACGGAGGAATAATTAACACGGCTGATAGAAAGAAGGAAAGAATGAACGATTGAGACGAGAGAACAGCTCGGGGTCACGTCTGAGAGATCAGCTGTTACAGAAAGTGTTGATAAAAAATGGATCAGGCTAACACTCACCAACACCACTTGAACCTGATCACATCCCCTGGCTCCTCTTGATATGACCACGCCCCTCTTTGCTCCACGCCCTTAAAGTGTGAATTCTATTTTGCACTTCATTAAAAGTTAAAAATGACACCATTACCTCTGGCACTGGAGACTCCTTCCTACTGTCAATGTTATGTAACTGTTTCGAAAAACTTCACCGTACTATTCCTGGAGCGCCGTTGCCACGAACAAGCATTACTATAGATCCAGTAATGTCTCAGAAGCAGCGCTAATCACAACCAATCAGAATCCGGAATTCAACTTTGGCTACTCAACCCCGATGTTTAAAAGTAATTGCCCCCTTAGGAGCTGGAGTGATGGCCTGAGCAACTGAGATGGTGGCTAAAAAGCTAATCTGTGAGATCTGTGTGTGTCGACTCGCAATCTTCCGGCTTCCAACAAGCACCTCACAGTGGCTACACGGATAATATCAATCCAATCACTCTTCACACACACACACGTTACTAAAACGACAGATCTTTCTAGCTGAATGAGCCTCGCTTTAGATGCCGTTCACCGGGGGTTCGCAGGAGAGGCATCGTAGGCTACACTCAATTTCAAGTGAGTGTGTGCTTGGGTGGTTAACACAGACCCACGTTAAGGCAGGAGATACCTCACACATACATAGCACACACTCGCCGTCTCTTTGATGCTCCTTGTTGCCATGGAGACGTGGTCGGGATGTGAAAATGGAGCGGAAAAAGAAAGTGGGGCTTTTTTTTAAATTCAGACTGAAATGATGGAGGTGGAGAGAAAGGTGGAAAGACAGTGACTGAGATGAAAAGAGATTGCGGGAGACAGAAATAGTAAGAGAAAGAAAAATAGAAGGGATAAAGCAGCAAGGGAGTATGTGTGTGTGTATCTAAGCTCTGCTGCCAGATAAACTGGACAACATCGGTCACCAACTATACATCAGTAATCTGGTGATAGGATCTCGGGCACCAAAGGCACGCTCGTCTGGTCCGATCCCACAGTAAAGCCACAAAGTTTGATCCACAGCACCCAAAGGATCCTGGTGTCAGACCCCACAGCACACCACATGGCAGAACCACACCCTGAGGGGCCAGAACTGCCCCGGTGCCACAAGGGGAACCAAAACCTACATGGTTATAAGGTTATTGTAGGTAAAGGGGTTAGGGAGGTAGAGCTGATCTATCCATCTATCGAATCCAGAAATTTTCAAACAAAGACACATTTCTCTGTACATCACCACACTGAATCTGATCCTTGACTTTAAGTCAAGGTGTTGAACAAAAGAGTAGCATTAACCATTCACAAATTACAGCCATTTTCATACACACACCCATATACCTGTATATCAGTGGTTTTAAAGTTAAAGGTTTTAATGTTATGACTGATATAAAACTCGAATTGAATTATGGCAGCAGTGTGTAGTATTATGTTTCCTCTAAAGATTTCAGTAGTCACACCATTGCTGATGCTGCCGTGTGACCATCAGAAGAGAGGCGTATATTTTTCATGTTGCGGATACACACAATGAACCCCATGTCACTAAATACGGCAACAGCAGAATTAAAGTAATGCGTTGATATAATGAAACACTAGCAGTCCAACATCATTTCATTTTGGCGAGTGAGCAGCTAGCCAGCTAGAGTTCTGAATGCTTAGTGGTAAATCATCAGAAGTAGTATAATCAGAAGAACTGCTCATCTACATCTACGGCTTTTCATCTACAGTATATAATAAATATAATCTAACTTTATGTACCACTGACTTATTAAGCCTGGAAACTTGACCCAGCACAAATCCTAAGACTAACCCTTTCATATAGCTCGATCTGGGTATAAGAGAAAATAGAAAATACAAAATCACTGCCTCTCCATGGTTCCACCTTACACCAGGGGATCCCGAACCGAACGCTGAGAACTCGCAGTCTTTTCATTTCTTTTATTACGTAACCCATATCCAGTTAAATATGAGGATAAACTCAATTCATCCACCCTTGCTAGGTCATCCAAACCCAGAATAATAATCTGCCCAACAACAGATCAAAAGAATGAGAGTGAAAACACTGTAAAATACCAATCATATGTAGATTGACAGGTGAGAGGCGGAGGAACCAAAATGACTTGACTATGATTGGTTAGAAACCTTAAACATGGAGTTGGGACTTAAGTTGTGGTTTCGATGTAAGATCTTGCCGCCGAAATGGACTAAATATGTTGCCCGAGGTACCACTGTACTATAAAGGAGGTCTGCACCACCATTGGGCAGCTGCTGATAGTAAGTCCATGTCTGAGATCAAGAAATCCCACCTTCAGTGTTATAATTGGTTAGTGCAATCCGGTCTCGTCTGTGATTGGTTAGAAACCAGCCCAGGATTCAAATCGTTGTGTTTTTAGTGCAGTTTGACTCAAGATATTTGTTAATGTCCCAATAAAAAGGCTACTTTCTCTTTCAGGTCCCTTAAATTTTGGCACCCAAACTGTGATATAACTTCATTTGTCGCAGTGATTTACAACATTCCAACGGAAAAAGAAAGAACTCATTCTGAGCTAAACGCCTCAGCTGTAATCCGTCTCTGATCCCGGACAGATCCGAGACTCAGACGAACATCTTCATCATCTTACTCATCAGTGTAACGAGTCTCAGTGTACATGTGGAGTGGATAAGCAGTGTGTGTGTGTGTGTGTGTGTGTCACTTTTTAACCTCGTGTAATAAATTAACCTGAGTGTCCTGTACTCACATGGTGTCTCTGGATGAAGGGAACATTAACACACTTCATGTTATTCATGTATGATGATTGACGGACTCACTGGAGACTCCATTCACAAAAGTTAAGAAAACATTAATATAATTAATAGGTCTTTTGACTAAACTGGTTTATGGTTTGTGTATAGAATCTGTCGCTATGGATGAGCTGTTGCTATGGAAACTGTAACATAGTAAAGATACTGTACTAACACAAACCCATGCCTCTGTGCACTTTTGATTTTCTCACAAAGTCGTTCCTTTAAAAATATACAAACAGCACTGAGATTAAAGTCTCACAATAACTGATAGCAAAGTCAGGACGGACCCGTCTGTGAACTCTTGGTCTGATTAAAGCACAGATTACACACACACACACACACAGCTACCTTAAGAGGGATGGGAGGCAAATCTCTCTTCTGTCTCAAATAAAATATTTAAAGTTAATAATTGAATGAGTTTTTGAGGAACAGTGAGATATTTCTGACCTTGCCGGGGGATTTTGTTCCTCACTAAGCTGTAAAAACACATGAATGCATACACACACACACACACACACACACACACACACACCGTGGAACCTGTTCCTTCTGTTGGCTTGCTGGTCAGTCAGAGTCAGGTAACCATGGTAACACTGAGGTCTTTGAGGACAGCTGATGTGTTCAAAGAAAGAAGCGGCAAGTTATTATCTGATAAGGAACACTAATCTTCACACACACACACACACTCTCGAAAAAGTCTTTCTAATAATGTGTCAACTCTTCAAGCCGTTAATTCCTGCCACTCAAGACCAGGTTGGTATTTACTTCAGGCGAGAGAGACTCATAAACCAAACGTGGATTAACAAGACGACTCGTAAGAAAGGGGGCGTGGTCTCTGGCCTAAATCATCAGTGTAAGTCAATAACATAAATCAGCATACAACAGTGTTGTTTAAAGGGGGAGGGGCTAATGTAATACAGCAGGAGTGTTGATTAAAGGGGGAGGGGCTAATGTAATACAGCAGGAGTGTTGATTAAAGGGGGAGGGGCTAATGTAATACAGCATGAGTGTTGATTAAAGGGGGAGGGGCTAATGTAATACAGCAGGAGTGTTGATTAAAGGGGGAGGGTCTAATGTAATACAGCAGGAGTGTTGATTAAAGGGGGAGGGGCTAATGTAATACAGCAGGAGTGTTGATTAAAGGGGGAGGGTCTAATGTAATACAGCATGAGTGTTGATTAAAGGGGAGGGGCTAATGTAATACAGCAGGAGTGTTGATTAAAGGGGGAGGGGCTAATGTAATACAGCAGGAGTGTTGATTAAAGGGGGAGGGGCTAATGTAATACAGCAGGAGTGTTGATTAAAGGGGGAGGGGCTAATGTAATACAGCAGGAGTGTTGATTAAAGGGGGAGGGTCTAATGTAATACAGCAGGAGTGTTGATTAAAGGGGGAGGGGCTAATGTAATACAGCAAGGGTGTTGATTAAAGGGGGAGGTGCTAATGTAATACAGCAGGAGTGTTGATTAAAGGGGGAGGTGCTAATGTCATACAGCAGGAGTGTTGATTAAAGGGGGAGGGGCTAATGTAATACAGCAGGAATGTTGATTAAAGGGGGAGGGTCTAATGTAATACAGCATGAGTGTTGATTAAAGGGGGAGGGGCTAATGTAATACAGCAAAGGTGTTGATTAAAGGGGGAGGGGCTAATGTAATACAGCATGAGTGTTGATTAAAGGGGGAGGGGCTAATGTAATACAGCAGGAGTGTTGATTAAAGGGGGAGGGGCTAATGTAATACAGCAGGAGTGATGATTAAAGGGGGAGGGGCTAATGTAATACAGCAGGAGTGATTAAAGGGGGAGGGGCTAATGTAATACAGCATGAGTGTTGATTAAAGGGGGAGGGGCTAATGTAATACAGCAAGGGTGTTGATTAAAGGGGGAGGGTCTAATGTAATACAGCAGGAGTGCTGATTAAAGGGGGAGGGGCTAATGTAATACAGCATGAGTGTTGATTAAAGGGGAAGGGGCTAATGTAATACAGCAGGAGTGTTGATTAAAGGGGGAGGGGCTAATGTAATACAGCATGAGTGTTGATTAAAGGGGGAGGTGCTAATGTAATACAGCAGGAGTGTTGATTAAAGGGGGAGGGGCTAATGTAATACAGCATGAGTGTTGATTAAAGGGGGAGGGGCTAATGTAATACAGCATGAGTGTTGATTAAAGGGGGAGGGGCTAATGTAATACAGCAGGAGTGTTGATTAAAGGGGGAGGGGCTAATGTAATACAGCAGGAGTGATGATTAAAGGGGGAGGGGCTAATGTAATACAGCAGGAGTGATTAAAGGGGGAGGGGCTAATGTAATACAGCATGAGTGTTGATTAAAGGGGGAGGGGCTAATGTAATACAGCAAGGGTGTTGATTAAAGGGGGAGGGTCTAATGTAATACAGCAGGAGTGTTGATTAAAGGGGGAGGGGCTAATGTAATACAGCAGGAGTGTTGATTAAAGGGGGAGGGGCTAATGTAATACAGCAGGAGTGTTGATTAAAGGGGGAGGGGCTAATGTAATACAGCAGGAGTGCTGATTAAAGGGGGAGGGGCTAATGTAATACAGCATGAGTGTTGATTAAAGGGGAAGGGGCTAATGTAATACAGCAGGAGTGTTGATTAAAGGGGGAGGGGCTAATGTAATACAGCAGGAGTGTTGATTAAAGGGGGAGGGGCTAATGTAATACAGCATGAGTGTTGATTAAAGGGGAAGGGGCTAATGTAATACAGCAGGAGTGTTGATTAAAGGGGGAGGGGCTAATGTAATACAGCAGGAGTGTTGATTAAAGGGGGAGGGGCTAATGTGCAATACAGCAGGAGTGTTGACTAAAGGGGGAGGGGCTAATGTAATACAGCTAGTGTTGATTAAAGGGGGAGGGGCTAATGTAACAGATGATCACAGAGAGGTTTGCCTGTGAGCTGTAATGCCGTGATGTTCTCTGCCAGCGGTGACAGGAGCGGGCATCGAACCTGCTTCATGTGCAGATCAGAGACGCACTTGGGAGAGTTTGACTGACGGCACGTCTGATCTCAGTACTGCAGCTCAGAGCGAGTCTTCAAGCAAAATCAGGGACTTCAGCAAACAAGCCGTCAATGTTAACTGTCAAGCAGCAGTGTGTTCATGAAGGATGTGTGTGCGTGTGATCACTGCCACTGTCTATACCCAGGGACATCTCTTTCTGCAGATAAACCTTTAGAACATCTTCTCTATCTTCCTTCATTCTTTACTGTCCTTCCTCCCTTTTTATTTGCCTTCATTTACTCTCTTCCTTTTTGCTCCCTTCGCTCCTAAACGTTTTTATCCTCTACCTTTTCCACTTCATTTTCTTTTCTTGACCTTCTGCTTTTCTTCTCTGTATCTTTTTTGTCCTTCCGTCCCTCTTATTGCCCTCCTTTTTTGTCCATCCCTCTACTTTGTCCATTTTGCCTCTCTTTCTTCCTTCCTTCCTTCTTTCTTTGTTTCCTATCTCTCTGATCGAGAGTTTAAACCTTACGGGTCTTCCACCAGTTACACCACATAGTCCGATCCACACATGACCAGATTTGTTCAGAGTCTTGATGAAACCTAACCTTATTTTGTGAACAACAAGGATGATGAAGATACAGTAAAGGGTTTTTGTTTTAATTCAGACATCAGTTAAATATCAACTATTTAGGCTGAATCCCATTTCTACCCCTTACCCCTTCACATAGCCCTACCCCTCCGTTTGGCGCGTTCACGTGAAGGGGTAGTGGTGTCTCATTTCTCTTTTGGTTGGAGGGGGAGGGGGAAGGGCCAGATAGCCCTCCAAACGAAGATTTTTCAGGACCTCACTTCAAACGAAGGGCTAAGCGAAATTTTCAACATGGCTGCTCACTCGAGCAAACAGACCCATAAATGTAAATTTTTGCCATAAATAAAGATTTTTATGACAAGTTTTCATTATATGTATATTACCTCTAGTCTTGTGTTTGTGTTTATGGTGATGTTCTGTAAAGAAATGTTTGCAAAAAAATCGCTAAAGTTTGCTAGCGGCTAGCACCGATTGCACGATATTACAAATATATATTTTATTTTTATATATTTTTATAATTTATATTATGTATAGGGATGAAATACGGCGCAAAAATACTTTGGGAGTGAGTAATCTCTCTCTTATTGCAATGTGTGATAAACATCGGCGCATGTCCTTTAACGTAACATTAGGAGCTAGTGACAACGTATGATGACGTATAACAGTGTTGTAGTGGTGTCCCATTTCTTAGGGGAAAAATTTAAACCCTTCCCCTTTCCACTTCGTTTCAAGGGACAAGGGGAAGGGGTAGAAAATAGAAATGGGATTCAGCCTTAGTCTTTATACACCACTTGTCCATTTAAAAAACATTATTACTTAACCCATAATTGATGCACTGATTTACTTCGTCAGATTGATACTCTTCCACAGACTAGTACTGTAACTCAAGCTTGCGTGACCTTGACCGGGCCATTACTAAGGATGAAGGGACGAGAAGGTGACTGTACCGATTTTAAAGCCTAACCATTACCGCCAGCAGCCGGGAATGGAATTAAATCCATAAAATTATTTTCCCCATCCAGGAGAGAAACAGGAACTCGGTGGTAACAAGTCCACCAAGTCCTCAGAGCGGACCCTTGCGCTGTCTGGAACAGATAAGAATTCCCAAATGTCCTACGATGACTCAGTAGCATGCTCTGGCCAATAACGGTGCGTTTCCTCTCAGATCGGTTGTACTACTTGAGTTTCCCCCCTGGACCTTATCAGACTGTGGGGACTACGTGACTGGGAGTTAATCGCCCCTCGTTCAGGGCTCTCTGGTCAGACAGAAACGTCAGTGCAGCTTTTATTGATGGTGAGAATTACACAGTCTGACTGCAGGTCATCAGAGGATTTACAGCGTGCTGCGCTCTCATAACGGTCTCCTCCAGACTGACACGTCGAGCTTTGGGTGAGCTCATGGCGTTGACATTTTCAAAAGCCGTTACTGGAAGACGGAGTTTGGGGTTTTAAAATAAAGACCCTCACTGATATTGTCGTTAGCAGACAATATCGTTACCCTAACCCAGAGATTAACATTCTTGTTTAATTAATGGTGGGGAACTAAAGAACTGGAATATGCGCCAAACCTCAGACACTGTAAGACTGGTTAAGATCTGTGGGTTTTTAAAAACAAAAGAAAGGCAATAAACCATCCAGGACACATTTACTAACTGCTGCAGAAATGGTTCCTCCAGAGGTTCCTCACCCCTTACATACTTAAAAAAAAAAAACACTACTGTAAGAAGCTGTATTGTCATAATTTGGACCTGATGCTCATGAACTGCACTCTGCATAAAATTACAAACAAATTCCTCAAGTACAGATCAGAATCTGGGCTACGTGTACCAGTAGAGCTGGGATTAAAGGGAGCTGGTCTGAGAAACTTCAACCACTCAGTGCGAGGCAAAGAATTTCTTGTTGTTCGAGCATTTTCTTTGCAGCCAAGCCACCTCTTCTACATGAGTTACATTTCTGACAAACTGTATCCCCAGGTCACACAGGAACAAATTCTGTCGAGTAGATCGAACAGGAAAATGTGTCTGATTCAAATCAGCATTGATCCAGCATGTTCAGGTCAATATCAACCCTGATGCTGGCGCTCTGTGGACAAATGATCGACTGAACCCTTCAGTTTCCATAACGCTTTCTTTGATTTGTTCTAGTCAGCAACTTTTGGCAGATCTTAAAAGAAATGAGCTTTAGTTCAAGGCATTAGTGTGTTTCCAAAGTTACTTGAAATCAAATAGCAACTCTGCAGAGTAAATTCCAACAATTAAAGGGTTAATACAAGGCCTAATACTGCAGGAAGTGTAGTATGTCTAGTACATGCAGTATGTGGAGAACATCACGTCAACACAAACTTGACTATAAAACCGACCTTTGGCTTATTTAAAGCACTTATTCTATTTAGATCGAACATTAAAATATAATTCAGACCCTACCCAGTGGTCAGGAAGTCCATAAAGACAAAAGGTTAATGTCTCAGACACCTGGGCTACCAGAATTGATGATCTTAGAATGTCACCATCTTTACCTCAAAATGTAAAACCCAATGTACATGACTCTTTCAGGTTATATACTATTTTGTTGGAAGCTAGATTAAACATTTGATAAATTTGTAATCCTACAATTCAGGGTGTAAGTACTATGACTTAACAGTTTGCCTTCATAAGCTGAAAGTGGAACCAGCTTTCTCTATAGCACTTGATTTACTCCTGGAAAATGTTTTTTTTTTTTTTTGTGTGTGTGTGTGTTAGCTTTAGATCAATAAAGAGAGAAAGAAAACACTCTACAGTCATCCTGTTTACAAATGAAAAATGTTCTGTATTGTAAAAAAATAACAGAAAAGAAGGCAGCATTGTCTATAGAAACATCCATCTATGGTTAAACACCACATGATCTAGGTTTTAGTCCATGCACAGGTTTTACTTTAGCTCACCCAGAAAACGCTAATCACAAATAGATATACATGATGCCCTTAACTGACTTCATTGTTATTATGAAATGTTTTTTCTTAAAGGAAGTGAACTTCACAGCGTGATCGATAACAATCTGGCGAGGTTCCAAAAGCCGTCTTGCATCCACGAGTTAAAGAATAAGTTCGTCTTGCTTTTAAGTTGAAACTTGCTTTATGCGAATGACTCGGATTCAATCTGCCATTTGCTGCATAAATTCCGCTTCCCTTTGGCTTTTACACAGAGCTAAGAACGCTCGTAAAAAGCGGATTCCTCATAAATTTCCAGCCAGATCAGAGATTTATCTGTTTCTTGTCTTCCTCTTTCAGGTCTTCTGAAATCTTTCTGCTGGAAATTGTTAAGGCTTAGCTAGCTAACACGGACAGGGCCAAGTGACCTTCTGATGAGGAGTCATGGGGCAGGGGAAAGGAGAGGGTTTTTTTTTTTTTTTTTTTTTGATGGAGAGATAAAGAAACTGTAGGAGGTCAAACAGAAAAAAAAAGAAGAACAAAAGAATGTTGAAACTAAATGAAAACCGTGAGAAATGCCATGACTGCCAAACCTTACCTTAGCAAGTGGCGAGGAAAAGGTCACATGTATTTTGCCTCTGGTAGATTTTTAATGACCGCTCCTGTTGTAACCTTTAAAGTAACCTAACCTACAATACGCTTTACCATTTACACCCACATTTGCTTGAAATGTACTCCTTTTGTTCTCCAATAAGATTTCACAATGACAGTAACAACGACATACCGGCACCTTCAATGACATCATAAGGTGAAACATCAGTTCCACAATAAAATGCTGGCATGTCTGGCAAAGACAAAAATAGCTGTGAGGGTCATTGGGGAGAGCACAGAGAGGTGGATAATGGATGGCTTTAGGTTAAGCGGGAATAATATGATGCAATAGCGGGTCACTGCGAAACTGAGAGAGGGATGCTAGATGGTCCAGGTCCGGTTTGAGGGGCAGGAGAAGACACTGTGGTGGGCTGAGAGGCAGATGTTGCCGTGACGACGGCAGCAGCAGGCTCCATTTTGCTGATGTGTGTGATGAAGCGGAGGCGAAGCTTCATGGCTGGCCTCAATGTGCAGATGATCTTCTCCACCTGCAGGGAAAAAAGGGTGGGAAAGATGGGAAAAGGTAACTGTGGAGCAAAAAGAGGGACGGTAGAAGGTGTTCGCGGAAAAGGTTGAGCGATGGTTGAAGCTTTTTTTAAACAGGTAGAAGTATGGTGGAGGATCACTGACAAACAGAGAAAGGAATGGTAGGAGATAACTGGGCAACAGATACTAGGACGATTGGAGGTCACTGGGGAACAGACAGAGAGAGGGTTTTGGGGGTCATTAGGGTACAGACAGAGAGAGGGTCGGAGGTCACTCGGGAACAGACAGAGGGAGGGTTTTGGGGGTCATTGGGGTACAGACAAAGCTATAGTACTGACACTGGACATCGGTGTGTATACCTGGTCCTTGACGCTGTCTCCAGTGAACATATACTTAATGTGGTACAGGAAGTCACAGATGGGGTCCATGTACGCCAGGTGCTTGCTGTGGTGATCCACGGCCTGCAGCATCTCATAGAACGCTACCCCGATCTGAGGACGCATGGATGCATGTGTGAGGTTATATAAGAGACTCCGATGGTTCCCCATGCATGAGTGTGTATGCAAAATAATGTGTTGCAGCTAATGTCAGATGTCCGGGGAACTGGAGCAGAAGCTGTTTATATAAATAGAATGGTTGTGAGGAAAAACACAAACTCATCCAAATGCACGTGTGTGTGTGTGTGTGTGTGTGGGAGAAAAATGTCAATGTTATCACTGGGGAAAAACAATTGTGTTTAATAAAAATCATAGACGCAGAATGGGTGGATCTTAAAAGAGAAAGAATAATCTAATAATCGTAGCTCATATATACAATACAGGCGGCTGAAAGTTAATTCTGTACTGATGTTGCTTTCTCAACTGAAGCTGCTGAGCTGCCGTAACAGAAAACAAGCCATGGATGAAAAGAGCTCGATCAAAGAAAACCCAGAAAGTCAGGAAAGCGTGTAACTGGAACAGGATTACAATAAAGTGAATGTGTGTGAACCTCGAGCATGCAGCGTGTCCTCTCCTGCTGGAAGCGCTGTAGAAAAGGCCCGACCAGGTGATAGATGTAGATCAGCTGGAATTCGGTTTTCACCAATGGCTTCAAGACCTCCGACAGGAACCTGCAACGTTACAAGCACAGAGACTCACCGTCTTATATTCCAACCCTGTGAAAACTCTGGTCAACAATTGCAAGTTTGAATCTCAGTGGCTTTCAGGAGAGCATAACTGGGGTGAGTGATTGGCAGGCATCACTTCTAGGACCATCAAAGTCTAACATGTAGTACTTCTTCTTCAATGAGGCTTGGTATCAAAACTTCGGCTCACAGCGGTTCCTGAGCATGTATGAAAGGTTTTAAAAAGTGGCAGAGATCTAAAAGATTAAATTAGGATTAAACTATTTTCTTGGTTTGTTTCTTGCTTTGATTTTATTTCCAGGAATATCTACACAGCAGAACCTCAGGATATGGATTTAATTCGATCTAGAGGTGATTTGTATTGAGATACATAAGAAATAAAGTAAATGCAGATATTAGGTTCCAGCACGTGCCTGTGGAATTTAATTGTCTGTTTTAGAAAATGAACAGCGCCATCTGTTGAATGGTGTAATATAGTAAAATTTTTACGCGTCACCGTGATGTGCGCGGAATGAAGGTGTGAGGTCGCGTTTATTAAGCAGATTTCAAATGCACTCTCATAAGCGCGTTTTTAAAAGAATGTACAGCGCCACCTGCTGAATTTTAAGATGAACTAAGGTTGATTTTTATATATGTTACAAGGACTTTTTCCATTTAAATTAATTATTTAAAGTAGTATATCTGCACTTCCCGCGGGTCGATTGCGATGAAACAAAGCCTGTATGTTACCTCAAGCTCGGCCAAATACACCTGTTAAAACCCCATTAAAATTCGTTCAGTAGTTTTTACATGATGCGGGCACAAACAAACATCTTGATGTGTTCAATTATTCATATTACATCACCTCAAATAATAGTTTTTTCGCAAAGAAATTCAAATGTACGGATACACCAACAATTCTAAAACAATGCACGTGGCTTTTAAACGTCTACTTAAGGCGATGTTACTATTGTGGGCTGACTCTTTCGAAACAGCTTTCAGATTGAAAGGAAAAATAAAAAAGTGTAAACTCACTTCGCTCGGCTTTCCGGCTCCCGGGCGTACGCTGGTGTTCGGCCCGTTTGTATGGCGATTCAAAATTCTTAAGATGAGAATTCATGAGGGAGGGCACTCGTTTGCTGAGGTTCCGCCGAAAATATATTTTTATTACTCAGTACAGCTCGTAGACCAAACCAGCTAATTCAGCGGAAATTGTCAAACCATGAAAAAAAAAAATTGTGCTACTGAATACTGACCTTTATAATGCTGATATCTTGTAATATGCAAAGAAGCCTACAATCTGCAAACGTGCACTTATAGTTTTCTTTAAATTCCCCCCCCCCCCTTTTCTATAAGTAAATGACACGTCACACGTGCTTCAGCATTTCTTAATATACTGCAAGACATTTTGTGTGTGTGTGTGTGTGTGTGTGTGTGAGAGAGAGTTTTCACTTGAAGATTAAACAAAAAGATAGAACTCTGTAAACTATTCAAGGACTTTACTGTATGTTTAAGTGTGCAGTGTGTGTGTGTGTGTGTGTGTGTGTCCTTCTTGTGAGCATTCCCAGAAAATATATGCCATAACAAAGGCATTGGAGCGTGTCTGCTGTGCCTGATGACCTTTGTCTCACTACCTCACTCAAGCACACACACACACACACACACACACACACACACACACACACACATCACTGGTGACAGTGGAGGTCAGTAGTCTGGATATTAAAGTCATATTTGGGCAGCTCTGGCAGACGAAACATAAAACAAAATAAGAATAACACTCCGTTAGGAGCGGCGGTTTTTCCCCCTGAGAGCAAATAGTGACACACACACACACACACACACACACACACACACACACACACACACACACACACACAATGTCTAAACAAAGCCAAAGCAAAACATAAGTCAGTAAAAAGGTCAGTGGAAATAACACTGGCGAGCGAACACTAGCGCTAACACTATTTGCCGTCTACAAAGCGACTACTAGCTGCTGCAGATAATTTATTACTGCAGTTTTTATCCACCTCAATGTCTTTTGATCTGAATTAAAAAGAAACCTTCCTAAATGAAATAAGAATCCAGTAGTGCATCGAAAGTCTTAAAAGCAGTAAAATCCTTATACAGTGGGAGCCACGTCAAACAGCCGCCTGGAGCATGACTGCTCCGTGGCAGTTCCATGAAGGCTTCGTGCATGGAATGTGATCCCCCGCGATGACGCAGTTAACGATGCCCCGCCCCATAAACGCCCCCATGCGCTTTCTAAAAAGATGGTTGCAATGCCGTATAATTCCGCCAGATGGAGCATTGACTGACACAGTTAACTGCAGTGTCCAGGAAACCCAATACCGTATCTTTAATATACAGACAGTTCTTGTATTGTCAACATAGTTTCATAAATAGATGAAAAAACAACAACAACAAACCGATTAATAAAACAGATTTGTTAAATCACTCAATACATAACCCATGATGATTATGCTATTTATTATTTAATAATGAATTAATAAAATTAGTTAGTGAAATATTTTTTAAGACATCCTGAAATGATCCTTAAAGACACGGTAGCGGCTGTAATTTGTCTATACCGATCATTGTAGGTACGGAATAAAAACGCAGGCTACGTACAGTATTTTATATTACTGTGTATTTTACCCCGTTCCATTTAATATACTGATAGATAATATTTTGCTGCAAAGTAAAGCTCAAACGTCTGCTTGGGTTTGTTTTCGTTATATTTTTGATGATGTTTTCGCTGATTTTTTCACTGATAGTCTACAAGTGGCATAAGAGGCAATTAATGCCGCATGCAACCTGGAACAAATATCTGCCCATATGGATCAGTATTTCTTTAGTCATTTAATCATGCATAATGCTCCCCCGTCAAAAGATCTGATGGGGCATTAATCACTTATCACAACTGTGAATGGATGCGGCAGCAGACACATTAAATCCCCATAAACACTTGGAGACAATAGTAAAAAAAAGTTCCAGAGAGTTAGCGCCTGTTATACTATTGTATTTTTACTGATTTTTTTTTTTTTTACTGCTTATATTTCGTTGGGTTTTACGCAATTTCATGTGTGTGTGTGTGTGTGTGTGTGTGTGTGTGTGTGTGTGCGTGCGCGCACGAGAGAGAGGATACTCTGACAAGACCAACTTCTGTGTTGCTCCCGTGGCGCAATCGGTTAGCGCGTGATACTTATAAAGCGGTCCAGGTGAAGCAGTGCCGAGTTCGAGTCTCACCTAAAGCACCCAAAGCATTTTACTGCATATCGCGCTGTGTATGTGACAAATCAAATTTGAATTTGAAAGTAAAGCTTAAAATGTAACTTCTGCTTTGGTTTGTTTTCGTTATATTTTTGATGTTTTCGCTGAAAGTCAAATTGGCATAACAAATTGATTAATGGCGCATAATATCTGGAACAAATCTCTGTCCATACGGATCAGTGTGTCTTTAGTCATTTAACCAGCATAATGTCCCACATTAAAGATCTGATGGGGCATCAATCACTTATCACAACGGTGTATAGATGCAGCAGCAGAGACAGATTTAATCCCCATAAACATTCACACTTGAAAACAAAACTAACAGAAGTAAACAGTTCTAGAGTGTTAGTGCCTGTTATCACAGGACAGGAATCACCTACAGGATACTACTGTATTTTACTGCTCATATTTTTACCCTAGTTTCATTTGGTTTTACGCGATTTCATGTATTATTTGTGTGTGTACAGTGTGTCTGTGTGTGTGTGTGTGTGTGTGAGTGCGAGAGAGGGCTTTCATGCTGATTTATCCAAGGTTACTAAAACCTGGCTTACTACCTATAAAAAATATTTCAATTTAACTCATGGGTCTCAATCACAGATGACACGACAAATTATATACTCTGAAACGTTCATTTGAACATTTAAAAATATATACAAAAACACGAATACTAATGTTATCATGGTGTAAATTATTAACATTAGGTTAGGTCCTGCCCTTAATTAATTCATATTATAATTACTTTTACATAGTATAGTTACTGGACTGACATGACCAAAAACTAGCTATTTGATTTAGCCTTTCTAAAATCAACCCATATATCATTTATAATCAGAAAACATAAAACATATTATGATCTGTTCAATAGCCCATCTGTTTTAATTTAGTTTGTATTTTTTATTATTCATAAGACAACCTTTCAGTTTTGTAAATATTTTAGTTATAGTGTGTTAAGTCTTACTTTAGGTTAAACGTTTTTGAGAATTTTACCATCCAGCTTAGATAAATGTTATGTCATTGATTGATAAAATCTGGATTAAGGATATTTTATTATATAATTATATATATATATATATATATATATATATATATATATATATATATATTTTTTTTTTTTTTTTTTTAGTTTCCCCCTGAGGGATTGCCACCTTATTGTGGTCAGGGGGTTTGCGTGCCTCAACACAATTCAGCAAATACAATACTGTTACTATACAGTAAGGCGAGGTAAAAACAGTGCTCAAACATGATGCCCCCCTCCCCCCACCCCGTGTTGTCTGGTCTAGAACGGCGCTGCCTCTAACCGTCTTTTGTCTTGTAAATGAGTATTCTCACTCACCTTCCAATCCCCCCAGCGCACACACTCTGTTTGTACTGTAAACTGTACTGTAACTGTGTTTGCTAGGGCACTTGGTTATACACAGTACTTTAATGTATGGAACACTTACTTAACTTACTGGTTTGGTTTAAATATCGCTTATTACCTTATTCAGCAAAATAAATTCATTAACGTATTGAAGTATTTTAGTTAAGGACAAAAACTGTGCTTGTGTTTAGAACTGCTGAACAGCCGAAAACACACACACACCCATCCCCCCGCCAAAAACACACACACACACAGAGCAATTAACACCATGTCATACTCAGGAGTGGAAGGTGAGAAACCTCAATGGAGAATACCAAGTTTGTCGTTGCTCTTTTGGAGTTCTTAAAACCCAAAACATTTATTTATACTGAGAAAAAATTATTATGGGTCACAATCACATATAATCAAGTGTTTAACTGGTTTCATTTGTTTCTATGATCAATAATTATTATTATTATTATTTTCAGCCCAACTCTTTGACTATTTAAAACAAAGTTGTGTCCCATTTTTTGCCCATTGAAGTTGTTGGTTCAACTAAACAATTTTTAAATACCCAAACAATCCCCCAAAATTAAAACACGCAAAACATGACTTTAACAATTCAATTTATTCTTCCAAAACTAGTCAAAGTTAAAACAGTAATTTATATAAAACAGATGAATACATGTTGTCTTTTTGCTTAAAGTTCATTAAACTACCCGGATACACCAGCTGCTTATAAGTCTCTATCTATAGTCCTTTTACATTAAAGTATTAATTTTTCAAATATCAAAACTATTAAACATGGAACAGTTGAAGTCTTTGTTTCCCCCAAAGTACTGTATCAGACATTTTGCAGTTCTATGTTCAGAATATACAGTAGACCTGATCAAACATCATTCTAAAGCTGTCGGACTGTGACGTCATCCCTCCTACAGCTCCCTCAACAGCTTGTTCAGGCTCCTCCAGTCCTGTAGCTCCAAAAGTCCAGCCGTCAGCCGTCTGACCCCCCAATCCTCCACAACGGAGCTCTGCTTAAAGACAACAGGAGAATTTAGTCAAGACAAAGATAAATAAACTTCACAGAACATCTAGTTCTAATAAAAATAATATATATTAATAAACCTATTTACCACAGAGTGTGTAAAACACTGCTTTGGGGATTCTGTAATGTAAATAATCTGCCTGTGCTAATGTTAACCAGTGAACAGTGTTAGTGTTAACCAGTGAACAGTGTTAGTGTTAACCAGTGAACAGTGTTAGTGTTAACCAGTGAACAGTGTTAGTGTTAACCAGTGAACAGTGTTAGTGTTAACCAGTGAACAGTGTTAGTGTTAACCAGTGACTGTCTGTATTATCGTCTGCATTAAATTAACCGGGAATTTACTTAATGCGCTTCTCGTACAAATAAGTTAAGCGATATAACACTCGTATATGAGCATTAGTTCATCTCTGAAGCCAAACTATAACTTACTGAAGCCCCTCACACACACACACACCTCTCCCCCCCTCCTCCTCCTCCTTAACTGATAAACACTTCTGTGTTGTTATTCAGCTCTTTAACTAAGCGCTCGCGCTACCGCGGAAAGTGTATAAAATATAAACCGGGTTATGAGCGTTACTAGCTCCTGTACAGCTCCCCTCAGTCTGTGTCCCTCATCAACTGCATCACATTATATTACAGTCACAGAAATAACCTGCAGATTAACTCTTAACCAGAGAATAAATAAGCGCTGAATTTATCCAGACAGCACGCGGTGAGATTCTCTCAGTATTTACAGAGAACACAAACACTCTTCAGCGGGTAGTGCAGCTCTTGTAATAGGGACATTAATTGTATTGTCGAAGCTTGAGCATGTTTTTGAGTTAAAGTGGAGTGACATTGTGAGTGTGTGACACTGACAGTAAGCTGTAATATTAACTCCAGACTTGGTAAACAGATCATTAAGTTCTCTAAAGTCACATCTGACCGCTGCTGCTGCTGCCAGTGATATTTAAAACGGCCAATAAAAAAACTAAACTGGGAAATAAACTGTAAACTACCCCAAACACATTTTATAAAATAAAACATCACTTACCACGAATAGTCCGTTAAGCCGCCATCTTCATCTCTGTAGTTTGGTAGCGTCAGTTCGGCGGGGGTGGAGGCGGGTTGTTAAAATCACGTGATTGCAACTCAGCGCAGCTGGCTTGTTTTAATGTGTTCTTGAGAACGAAGCGCCATCTAGTGGTGGAACCAGGTAAATGAATAAATAGGGCTTGAATGGGCGTGTTTACTGTGAAATCTTGACACGCCTTTCGGCCAGAAAGGGGAGGGGGGATTACGGCGTGCAAAGGCCATTCACACGCCATTCACACTTCAGCCACACTGTCGCGGCTATTTGGTGTGGCTCCCACTGTATCTGCTTAAATCCTTAGTCTGTTTAGCAGTTGCTAGTGTTTAACCCTTCTCTCGGTTACTTTAGAACTTACTTGGGAATGAGAGAAAGCTGCCCGATGCTGGAGTGATGCCACACGGCGTGTGCTAACGCTAGCACGTAGCTGCAGTACATCTCCGAGTACGACTGGTGGCATGCCGTGAAGTCCAGCAGCTGGAAGGGATAACCGACCCAGTCCGTGTCCGAGGTTAGCGCAGGGCTGCTAATCACGCTAACAATGCGGTCGTGCAGTACGATCCAGTACGGCTCCTGAAGCAAAGTAAGGGATAAATCTTCGAAACTAAAACTTCTAAATTATAGAACCACAATTCCTGAAGAAATACTTCACCGTGTAATGAATGTTGTGAACATTTCACATGGTATACAACATAACTCTGATCACAAAGTTGGGTGTACTTGAGCTTCAGGTATACCTTAACCTCTAGTATGTGTACTTTAACTTCAAACTTTGGTGCAATTTCGGGTATAAATTAACATCTGTTTAAGTTATTCTTGTATTAAGTGTTGGGTCTTCTTGAACAACAGTATAGTAAACTCCAGAGTAATGTACATCAGTATCAGAGCTATACTAAAACCGGAACTCCAGCTATACTTTAATGTCCGAGTTTGGTATACTTTAACTTCAGTTTATTCAGGCCTAGGTAGATCTGAAATCCCTCTATATTTTAAACATCAATTTCTGGTAAATCTAGAGTATACTTAAACTCTAGCTACACTTTTACATAGGAGTTGTGTACATTTAAATTCAAGCTATACTTTAACATAAGAGTTGTGCATATTTGATATCTAGCCTTATTTTATCATAAAAGTTGTGTATATTTCAACTCTAGCTATACTTTTACATAAAAGTTGTCTATATTTTATATATAGCTACATTTTAACATAGGAGCTGGCTATATTTGATATACTATCTATATTCTAACACAAGAGTTTCGTGTATTTAATATCTAGCTTTTTTAACATAGGAGTTGAGTATATTTGAACTCTAGCTATACTTTAACATAAAAGTTGCCTATATTTTATATCTATCTGTATTTTAACATACGAGCTGGCTATGTCTAAACTCTAGCTATATTTTCACATACGAGTTGGGTATATATAAATTATATATAAACTAGTTATAGTCTAACATAAAAGCTATGTGTATTTGATATTTAGCTGTTTTTAAACTTAGCTATACTTCATCATAACTGTTAGATATACTTTAACTACACTATATTTGAACTTTGCATGCAAAGGTAAATATATTTTACAGTATATTTAATCTTCATAGTTTAGTACATTGGAAACTCAGCTATATTTTAACTTCTTAGTCTGGTATTATTTATTTCTCTTTCCTGTGAATGTTCAGCCATCAGCTCACATTTCTGAATAGATTTATAGTTTTTTTTTTTTTTTTTAACTTCATTTTAAGTTTTTCTCTGTTGATCAATAATCCAGAGGTGAACCAGATACAGCAAATCTGTGTGGATGTAGTAAAGGAAAAAAAAGAACAAAGATTAATGAACTGAGGGAGACGGTCTGTTTTCGTGTTCATTCTCTGGCAGCAGCAATACGCCCGAACAAATCATCGGAAAAGACGAGCTTGCTGTTATTTTTAAAACTTTGCAAGCACAGCTGCCAAAAGCACAGGAGCGCTCGACGTGATTAATATTTCAGTGAAACGTGATTAATATTGCTGTGACCCATTTCAAGCTGGCAAAATGTAGTTTTTTTTTTTTTTAACACAATATTCAGTGCGTTAGGAGCTCAGGGTGCTCTGTGAAGGCTTTTAAGTAAGGATTGTACATGCTACATTTGTAGTTACAGAAACAATCTGACAAATATTTCCACAATGTTAAGACTTCTCGCCTAAATCCAGATCATGTTGTTGTAATATCAAGTTACATATTTCTGACTATCTGCTGTAATGTGCAATAGATTTAAAATATTAGGGTTTTAAGTTGTGGCAGAACATACTACGCGTCTTTGATACTAATTGTTTGTACTTCACAATCCTTACCAAAAGCATTACTAAACATTCTGATTACGTTTTCTGTAATGGTTCAACACAAATCATGTGACAGAGAGATAGAACAACACAAAAGAATCAGGCACAGCAGAAGAGGCAGCAAGACTCAGCGAGGGAGTGAACTTTGAGTTGGAGATAAAGTGTGTGTGAGGGAGGGAACTGGACGTACAGGTAGAGCGGTGATGATCAGGCCGATCGCGTTCATCCAAGCGGTCACGTTCTCCCGGGGCACGAGTGGCTGACTGTAAGAGAAAGCAAGGACACAAACACAATCAAACCCTATATAATCAAACATTTCCTCCTCACACACACTTCTTCAAAATTTAACAGCTACATCAGAGTTGCAATCAGAAAGAGAGAGTTCTGTACGCTAATGCTGGTCTTTATTAAGTTTAAACTAGCAAAGAGTGCCTGCTACAGCCATGACCTCTGACCTCTTGAGAACCACATTTAGTAGCGCGTTTCCCACGTCCTTCCCCGGCACGGCGAGCGCCATAAGCTCCACACAGGTTACGTGAAGCGCGTGTGCCGCAGGATTTGGGAACTCGTTAAACCTCCAGTCACAGTTGGGGAAAGGGCCTGGGGATTTTCCTGCCATCGGTGATGCATGTTAAGGATAAACAACACTGTGTATTATAGTGTACACCATGCGTCTTCAATCCATTAACATTAAAAAAAAATAAAATCTTATCATTCTTTACGACTATTTCTATCGGTTTAACCATCTATATGTCTGTTCAAGCCTCGTTATTTGTCTACCTAGACTTTCTTACTGGTCTGCCTGACTTTGTCTGTCAGTCGATTCACTAGTCTACTCCTTTAGCCTTGAGTGGGGCCTGTCTGTTGGTTCTGTCTCCTCTCACGTCTTATCTTTTTGTCGCAATAATAAACAGTGCTCTCTGTTTATTCATCTCACTGTTTATCCTTGCTTTTTGGTCTTCTTCTAGCCCGTCTGTTTATCCATCCATTGCTCTAGCCTTGATCTGTCTAAAATTCCTCTAAACCCTCTCAACTCTGACTCGGATTAGGAGGACATCCATTGCTATACAGTAGAATTACGTACAGCATGTTTGGAACATCTTTTAAAAACGAGATGAAGGATATTTTCTACAAGGCGTCCGATGAGTTTGCAGTAGTAGGTGTCGTCCGGGATCCAGATGTTGTCCTCGCGTGGATTCATGCCAAACTTGAGGTAGGTCTCGCTAAGGCACCATCCGGGAGTACGGTTATCCTTCAGAGAGCTCATGATGGCGTGGACCAGCTTGCGTTTAAGATTGGTGCGGTCACGTAGGTGCCTTTCGTAGTAGTGCAAGGTGTTGTAAAGGTACGTCACTGGCCGATCTGTCAAAAAAGCAAATAGGTTGGAGGTTTGACAAAACAAGCATCAACAGATCTTTATCATGGAAAGACAAATCAATCCTTTTCAATCCCCCTTACCATGGAATTTGTACAATCCCCCCAAGTGGTCCAAAAGAGTTTCCAAGGACTTGGAAACTGGCAGCAGCTCCAGGAAGCGGTGGATTACAATGTCAAAGACGGGCAGGAAGCGCAAACACACATTGCCGAAGTAGATAGGCAGATACTGTGACTGGAGCTGCATGGGAGGGTTCACTTGTTCCGCCAGTCCCTCAAAGTACAGTTTCTCTGGGTACTTCTGCATATGGAGGAGAAGAAGAAGAAGAAGAAGAGAGAAACTATCGTTAGAGCCCGTGGCTTCCTACATCAACTCCATCAATTCATGGCTTCCTGCATCGATTCCAGCATAGAAAGAATAGGATAACTTTTAAAGATGCCAAGATCCTCTCAAAGCTACCAATAATGAAGCAAATATTTATTTTAAAATCTTTAAAAAGTTTCCAGAGCAAGCCATTTAATTTATCTTAAAAACAATACCCAAGAAAAGGGATGTGTTTCATAATTTCATGGGCAAACAGCCAGATCCGGTACTGACATTATAGGGGTCAGGGTATGAGGTCAGGATGTGGCATTATAATTCCACATGTGGCATTCTCCCTCTTTAACATTTGCCACAGTTACACAAGAACGCAAGAGAGGGCAAACACGGCAACTTTTTAAATGCCAGAATGAACGACAGGACAGCATGTACAGCCTGTTAAATCCTATTTAAGGAAAAGGAGAGAGAAAGAGAGGATGAATTCATTTGCCGGTCTCTCTATGCTGGATGCAATCTGAATAATAATATGTGTGAAAAGCTTTCTGTTCCTAAGTATCATTCATTCAGTTGGGAAAATGAATGCAGCAAGTCAAAAGTGAATTATTAATACATTCATCAAACACAAACATCCTCAAGCACTTTTCTGCAGTGACAGACACTTGAGCTGAGGGCACAAAAAAGATGCTGATGTGGCTGATGATGAATGCAAGCTAGAGGAAGTCTGCTTATATCAGATAAAATGGTTATTGCCACATGCATCTCAAACTTGTAAATGGTGTGTGGAGCACAATCACAAATTTGGGTAAAGCGGCCTTGTGGTAAAACCTGTCCTTGGTGTGTTGGTTAAAGCAACCTTGTGGTAAATTCTTTGATTGATGTACTGAGTGAAGCCACATTGTGGAAGTATCAATTTTTCATGTGTTGGGAAGGGGGAAATTGTGGTGGTCACCATGGGGTAGTATTCATATTTGGTGTAAGGGCACCTTGTGGTAGAACCTGTGTCTGGTGTATTGTGTAATGTTACTTTATGATAGATATATTTGGTGTGTTGGGTAAGGACAACTTCTAGTGTTCGCATTTCTTCTTATAGCTGGTCAAAGTCACCTTGTGGTAGAGCTCATATTTAGCGTGTCGTGTAAGGTCAGTGGGTGATAAATCTCATATTTAATGTGTTATAAAAGGACAACTTGTGTAGAGTTTATAATTTGGTGTGTATAGTGGATACACTGGATAGTATCATTATTTAATGCATAAGGGAAGTCACCCTGTAGTACTATTCATATTTGTTATTTAATGAAATCACACTGTGGTAGCATTCGTGTTTGGTCTTTGGTAAGATCACCATGTAAAAGTAATCGTACTTGTGTTTGTAAGGTCACCTTGTGGTAGAACTTGGACTTGGTGTGTTGGGTAAGGTGACCTTGTTGGGAGTATTTTGTACTTGGTGTGTTGGGTAAGGTGACCTTGTTGGAGTATTTTGTACTTGGTGTGTTGGGTAAGGTGACCTTGTTGGAGTATTTTGTACTTGGTGTGTTGGGTAAGGTGACCTTGTTGGAGTATTTTGTACTTGGCGTGTTGGGTAAGGTGACCGTGTTGGAGTATTTTGTACTTGGCGTGTTGGGTAAGGTGACCTTGTTGGAGTATTTTGTACTTGGCGTGTTGGGTAAGGTGACCTTGTTGGAGTATTTTGTACTTGGCGTGTTGGGTAAGGTGACCTTGTTGGAGTATTTTGTACTTGGCGTGTTGGGTAAGGTGACCTTGTTGGAGTATTTTGTACTTGGTGTGTTGGGTAAGGTGACCTTGTTGGAGTATTTTGTACTTGGTGTGTTGGGTAAGGTGACCTTGTTGGAGTATTTTGTACTTGGTGTGTTGGGTAAGGTGACCTTGTTGGAGTATTTTGTACTTGGTGTGTTGGGTAAGGTGACCTTGTTGGAGTATTTTGTACTTGGTGTGTTGGGTAAGGTGACCTTGTTGGAGTATTTTGTACTTGGTGTGTTGGGTAAGGTGACCTTGTTGGAGTATTTTGTACTTGGTGTGTTGGGTAAGGTGACCTTGTTGGGAGTATTTTGTACTTGGTGTGTTGGGTAAGGTGACCTTGTTGGGAGTATTTTGTACTTGGTGTGTTGGGTAAGGTGACCTTGTTGGAGTATTTTGTAATTGATGTGTTGGGTAAGATGACCTTGTTGGAGTATTTTGTAATTGATGTGTTGGGTAAGGTGACCTTGTTGGGAGTATTTTGTACTTGGTGTGTTGGGTAAGGTGACCTTGTTGGAGTATTTTGTACTTGGTGTGTTGGGTAAGGTGACCTTGTTGGAGTATTTTGTACTTGGTGTGTTGGGTAAGGTGATCTTGTTGGAGTATTTTGTACTTGGTGTGTTGGGTAAGGTGACCTTGTTGGAGTATTTTGTACTGGGTGTGTTGGGTAAGGTGACCTTGTTGGGAGTATTTTGTACTTGGTGTGTTGGGTAAGGTGACCTTTTGGTAGAACTTGCATTTGGTGTATTAGGTAAGGTCATCTTATAGTAAAACCTCAGCTAGGAGGGGTCACCTAGGGGTGGAACGTGTACTTGGTGTGTTGGGTAAGGTGACCTTGTTGGAGTATTTTGTACTTGGTGTGTTGGGTAAGGTGACCTTGTTGGAGTATTTTGTACTTGGTGTGTTGGGTAAGGTGACCTTGTTGGGAGTATTTTGTACTTGGTGTGTTGGGTAAGGTGACCTTGTTGGAGTATTTTGTACTTGGTGTGTTGGGTAAGGTGACCTTGTTGGAGTATTTTGTACTTGGTGTGTTGGGTAAGGTGACCTTGTTGGAGTATTTTGTACTTGGTGTGTTGGGTAAGGTGATCTTGTTGGAGTATTTTGTACTTGGTGTGTTGGGTAAGGTGACCTTGTTGGAGTATTTTGTACTGGGTGTGTTGGGTAAGGTGACCTTGTTGGGAGTATTTTGTACTTGGTGTGTTGGGTAAGGTGACCTTTTGGTAGAACTTGCATTTGGTGTATTAGGTAAGGTCATCTTATAGTAAAACCTCAGCTAGGAGGGGTCACCTAGGGGTGGAACGTGTACTTGGTGTGTTGGGTAAGGTGACCTTGTTGGAGTATTTTGTACTTGGTGTGTTGGGTAAGGTGACCTTGTTGGAGTATTTTGTAATTGATGTGTTGGGTAAGGTGACCTTGTTGGAGTATTTTGTAATTGATGTGTTGGGTAAGGTGACCTTGTTGGGAGTATTTTGTACTTGGTGTGTTGGGTAAGGTGACCTTGTTGGGAGTATTTTGTACTTGGTGTGTTGGGTAAGGTGACCTTTTGGTAGAACTTGCATTTGGTGTATTAGGTAAGGTCATCTTATAGTAAAACCTCAGCTAGGAGGGGTCACCTAGGGGTGGAACGTGTACTTGGTGTGTTGGATAAGGTCACCCTTTGGGATTATTTTGTATTTCATATATAGGCTGAGGTCACCTTGTGGAAGTATTTGTATTTAGCGTGTTGGGTAAGGTCAGCGTGTGGTAGTATTTGTATCTGGCGTTCGGTAAGGGCACCTTGTGGTAGAACTTGTACTTGGGCGGTTTGTATAAGGTTACCTTTTGGGAGTATTTTGTACTTAAACAAACCGCCCAAGTACAAGTTCTACCACAAGGTGCCCTTACCAAACGCCAGATACAAATACTACCACACACTGACCTTATACAACACATTAAGTACAAAATCCTCCCAAAAGGTAACCTTAGCGTGTTGGGTCACCTGGTAATAGATGTTGGATTCAGTTTTTAAGTAAATTAACCATGTGATGCCATTGATATTATATGTATTTTTTTAAGGTCCCCCTGTGTATGAACAGCAGTTTGGCATGTTGGGTAAAGTCGCCAAATGGTATCTGAATCTGGTGATGATGCGTTTTGGTGAGGTTACCTTGTGGTAGGACATGTGCTTGGTGTGCCAGTCGCTCTGTAGCCAGTGTTCCGGAGCGTTCTCTTTGACGAAGTCGCTGACGCGGTTGCGGAAGTCGTTGGGTTTGAGGAGGAGGAGCTGGATGATGAAGTAACACACCTGTGCCTCATTGCCCTCATGACTTCTCATCGCCTATGCATCAGCAAATAATCAGAGTGAATAAAACATGAAAAAAACATGTCGAGCTTTAGCAGCATGCTATTTAACATCACGGGGGGGGGGGGATAAATCACAAATTATCTCTGTTTTACATCGGCGAGTCGCATCAGTGGAGATTTTCTGTAACGTTAATATCGTTCGTATGTTGCAGATTTCACTAGACCTGGATTTGATTTGAAGCTTTATTGATTACCATTTAAAAATTGCCATTGATAAACACACTCTTAACACAGCCTCATAAAAATCCTGTTTTGTTGCAGTTTCATAAAATAAATTAAACGAAAAATTTAAAATATAATAAATGCCTTAATCATTAAACAATCAATACACTGAGTCTGCTGAGAGTGGGAGAGGGCTTTCCGCCAATTGCTGACATTATTGATTGGCTAGCAGCTAATAAAAAGCTGGGTTATTAGAAACGTACAAATATTGACTATCACACGAACACACCGGCCATAAACATGGAGAACATATGTTTATGATTGAGAACATATTATAACAGGAGCACTCAATAAATCTATTTACATTATAACTCAAAGGGTGAATCTACAACCTAGGGTTTAGAGCTTTATGGTTTTATTAATAGTTTCAGACAGATGTGAATGTGTTCCAAAAACAAACAAGCAAAAAAAAACACGTTAAAAGGTTAAAAATTGGTCTCTTTATGATTATTAGATTTGCATGCAGCATTTTAATAATGGTTTTCCCCAAAACTCCAATTCTCAAATTCCTCACCAGGCAGAGGATAAGACGGTCCAAAGTGACGATGTTGTACTTCCACACCATGTCGTTCAGGATCTCGATGCACTTGTTCAGCTGCTGCCCGCCCGCCGATGTTGAAAACTCGTACACCAAGAAATCGGCAAACGTGCGTACGTGAGCGACGAGGGCGCGTGCCCCGATTCTCTCCAAAACCCTGTAACAAACATATACGACGTAAATTTCGATAATTATTCTGAAGTGTTTCTTTTGGATGATGAAAGTTGGAATCTGTTTGAAGTTTGGTGTAGTCAGGTTGTACATTAAAGTGAGATCAGGTTTTGGGCAGTAAACCCCTTTTAAGTAAGGGTGAGGCATCCCACGTGTCGAATGCTAACAGGAACAACTGCAGTGGGATCCTCGACTGTGATCCTCAATCACGGACATTAAAACGTTTGCAACGTTCGGATGTTTTACTGTTGCCAAGAGTCTTATTAAGAAGGGTTTTAGAAGCTCTGAAATTAGAGAATTTGGATGAACATGTAGGAACATTTTTTTATTCCTGTAATGTACGTAAACGGGTCCCGAGAGCCTTGTGACTGAGAAAACAATCGGGTATTTGAGGACAGAAAATAGACGTCAGGAGATGTAGCCAGTCATGCATGAAATGAGGCAGTCAGAGGGGCGCTTCGCTCATGAATAATGATGAATAACAACAGTAACAATAATAATGAACATCTCATTTATCCTTGCTGCTTCGCAGAAAATCCCTCAGGAGAAAAGGATTCACACATCAGTTCAGTCTGAACAATGATTTTTTTTTTGTTTGTTTTCCCGGCTATATCAGTAAATACGATCGTTCTTTAATGATGTGGAAACCTCTAGCTTCGAGCTGATTATGAAATCTCTTTTTGCACCCTGACAGGTCCAGGGAGCACACTATCTCTGGTGCTTTAAACACCAAAGATGTTTCGGTTTCAAGTGAGACGCCTTGTTTATCTCTACCGCCCCTCTTCTTTCTTTCTGTAGATTAAGTGCCCTTCTCAGGATATTCCCATCGATTCATACATCTTCGCGCTCTGAACACTAGCCGCGTTGTCAGTGAGAGATCGTGATCAGGAGTCACGAGAAGACGCCGCCGGGGTCCCAACACAAAACGACTTTGTGGAGCGAGCCGCAGCTGCATCCCGTACAACAAACACAGGGTTTCAAGATCGACTGAGTCGGTATAAAAAGTGTCCTTGATAAATAATACCGGAGGAAAAAAATATGTACGCGGAGATAAAGTTTACCGCCGTGAAGTGATTTTGATTATGATGTTCTTAATAATTAGACACGGTCTGTAAAACAAGTCGGTTCATGTCCTCCAGCTGTAAAGAGTCATTCCGTCTCCAGATTTTTGTTACCGAGAAACCGCAACATGTAAAAGGTATTGGGACATCCTTAAATCGTGAGCACTGACGACATCACAGGCTGACGTTTCTGCTGAGAGACAATTTGGGGAAAAAATTACAAATATAATAAAATGGTTGGCTGACCTGAAGCCGATCTGGTTTATGTGGTCGGTTTCTAGAAGCATCTTCCAGAGCAGGCAGAGGAACAGCGGCGGAGAGCCCTGCATGGAGAAGTGAGTGATGATGTCGTTCTCGTTGGTCATGGACTTCCACTTCCTGTACTCCTCCTCTACGTTCTTCTTCAGGTTGAAGCGGCTCTCCTGAGGAACGGTGCTCTGCTTAAAGAACGCCTGCAGGAAGGAAGGAGACGACAACTGTTGAAAATGCTCGACGGCTTCTGTTGCGTTCTGTTGCGTCAAGAACACACGGTAGAGGAGAGGACGGGCCGTACGTCAAACCGATGCTTCATCGAAGGCGTACTTTAAAGCGGACAGATATAACTGCGCAAACATTTTGCAACGGAAATAAGTGTTGTGTCTCCCCACAGAGCACCGCTGCGTCTGACACACCACACAGATGGAGTTGTACCGAAAAAAACAAGGACAAAACAGATTTCTGATATTCTGGGGTGACTAGCAGAGCATACGGATACGTTACTGAAAGCTATGATCACTCTCTCTTTCACACATGTTGCCGTTTCTATACGTATCTTACAGTATAACAAACCATCAGTCTTACTTCACAATCACAAACACATTATCTGGATTTAACATTCTAAACAGGTTCTAGATATCCGTCAACCTGGCTTTAAAGGAAACCATGGAGACTCTTCCATGTTAGGAATCAGTGGTGTTTTAGAGTTCTCTTCAAAACTTATTTCAGTTCTAGAAAAAGTTCCAGAATTCCATGCTAGATTTGGGACTATGGCTTTAATTCTTACCCAGATGAAGCAAAGACTCCCTTTCATAATAAGCAACTATGGTGTTCCATCCAAAACTCAGTTAAGTTTGATCTCTTGAATTCACAGTAAAGATGCTCTACCTAGTTTATGTAGTTTTCTTCTTTTAAGAATTATTTTCCAAGAAGTGGAAATGAAATGATGATCGGATTTCTCCCCAAATCAAGCAATAGTAGTATTCTAGATTATTTTTTTTTAAATATAGAATTGCTTTCCAGGTTTTGCAGTTGTAGTATTCTAGAATTCTCCAATAGAATAATCGACAGATGTGTTCTAGAATTCTCTCCAAAGCTTAGTTCAACCTGGTTCTAGAATTCAATCTTAGCAAGTGGATTTGACAAAGTTTTTAAGCTCATGAATTTTTTTTTTTTTTCGTTAAAACTCTTTCCCAGGTCCCCATGGTGCTCCAGAATCCTCTTCAAAATTAATCAACAGTGATGTACTAGAATTTCTTTTTTTAGGTGAAGGATAAGTGGAGGATAAGTAAAGTTCTCTCCAAAATGTAGTTTAGCTCTTCTTGAATTCTTATCGAGTTTCCAGCATTCTATTCTAGCGAACAATATATGCATATTATTTTTACTTTCTTACATGTTAAGCAAGAAATCTAGAATTTGTAATTACTGTTATAATTCAATAACTTGGTTTCCAGGTTAAGCTACTTGAATATTTTTAAATTCCTTCACTAGATTAATTAACAGTTGTTTTCTATAAGACTAATTTGGGTTCTTGAATGCTCACCCAGGTTCTAGAAATGTTCTAGAATTCTATCCTAGCTATATAAAGCTCTAAAAAGCTACCATAGCTTCTGTTTTACAGAACATTTCCTCCAGGTCAAGCAACATTCTTGTTCTAGAATTCTAGATTGCTTACAAGTTAATCAACAGTGATGTCCTAGATTTTTTTACCCAGGTTAACCAAGAGTGGGGTCTAGATTTCTCTTACAGGTGATGAATCAGTGGTGTTAGAGTTAACTTAGTTTAGCAATTCTTGAATTCTGACCCATGTTCTTGAAGATTTTTCTTTTATTCCTTTAAAAAGTTAAGCAAGTTCTAGAATTATCTTCCTAGATTCTGCAACAATATTTTTTTAATTCCTTTCCAGGCCATGCAACATTAACGTTCTAGAATGTTCCCCAAAAAGCTTAGTGTTTGAACCCTCATCCAAGTTCTAGAATTCTGCCCTTGCTTATTCAACAATATTCCCCCCATACACAAATTAAACAGCAGTGTTCTAGAAATCTGCACTTCTAGAACACCCAGTAACAGATGTGTGAGCACTTCTAAAGTACTCTAAAACTTAATCATCACAGAATCCTGCTTTAGCGTTAAAGTCGGGTGTCGGTTACTAACCTGCAAAGGAGCGGGGAAACAGCTGAGCGTGTGTGATGCCCAGTTGTGAGGTGTGAAGTTCATGATGGTCTGCAGAATGTCCTTACACCACGTTCCCTGGATCGAGTCAGAGCCCGTGAAGAAATCTGGAGCCACGAGACAGAGGAGAACCACACGTTATCCTGAGGTCACCCTAATGTGTGAGCACGTATCAAATCGCTGTGTATGAGGGAGTACCGGTGATGTGTGTGGCGCGGGCGAGGGTGAGGATGAGCGCTCGGTTCAGCTCCTCCGACTCGGCCGACAGCACCGTCTTCGGGTCGCTGAGGAACCGCGTGAACTGCGGCTGCACCTCGGAGCTCCCCAGTGCTGTGATTAGCCTCAGAGCTGTACTTTCCACACTAATACACACACACACACACACACACACACACACACACACGTTATAGCTAAGGTCCAACAGCACCATTGTTTAAAGTTATGACTTGCTCATAATTTATCAAATCGCTCCATCACTTTACCCACAGATACACTATGATCTCTTTATCCATCAATTTGTCAGCCATTCCAAACCCATAGAGTCCAGGTCCTTACCAGAGGTGCAGCTGGTTCTGGTTGGTCTGTGGAACAGCGGCGAGCGAGTGGAGGTGTGACAGCAGCTGGACACGGTAGTGTGGCTGGATGTGGTGCATCCTGTAACTGAACATCTCCAACAGCGTGTGAAGAATACCCCAAGCGTGGGACTTAAACACATTTGGCAACAGCTGACCTGGATCACACCAGAGAGAAGAGACAGAAGTGTTTGGTGTTTCCATCAGAGGAATCAGTCCACTAATTAATACGGCTCATTAAGCACAGACCACGCTCTTCTCTCTCTAAACTACCGCATCGAGTACATCA
Organism: Channallabes apus; assembly: GCA_030522415.1. Taxonomy (NCBI): domain Eukaryota; kingdom Metazoa; phylum Chordata; class Actinopteri; order Siluriformes; family Clariidae; genus Channallabes; species Channallabes apus. The sequence goes on along the minus strand of CM060107.1, from coordinate 54,454,196 downwards.
ATAGCTCTACAAATCGATAACTGAGCAGGCCTTAACCTTTGGTACAAGTGAGGACTTACTGATGAAGCCTTTGATTCCAAGAGACTCGATCTCCATGTAGACCAGCAGGCGGCTGTAGGTCTCCACCAGCGCCGGCGCTAGAGCAATGCTGGACTTGGCGTGGGCCAGCTTTATGACCCGGGTGGCTATACTGTGGATCAGACTAGCACACGGAGACAAGCGAGTCAGTACGAGTGTGCGGGGAACACATTCCTCAAAACAAAAATATCAGTACCAGGAAAAATACTGTGAGAAACACTACATTGTCAAGTATTCGCTCGCCTGCCTTCTCATGCATGTCAACTAGAGTAACATCCAATTCTTAATTCGTAAAGTTTAATATTATGTTGGCCCCACCGCCTTTGCAGCTAAAACAGCTTCCACTCTTCTGGGAAGGCTTTCCACAAAGTTTAGGTGTGTGTTGATGGGAATTTTTAACCATTCTTCCAGAAGACACTGATATCGGACAAGAAGGCCTGGCTTGCAGTCTCAACTCTAATTCATCCCAAAGGTGTTCTATCGGGTTGAGGTGCAGGACTCTGTGCAGGCCAGTCAAGTTCTTCCATACCAAACTTTATCACCCATGTCTTTATGGACCTTACTTTGTGCACTGGTGCGCAGTCATGTTGGAACTGGTGTGGGGTTGTATTTCAGGAGTTGGGCTCGGCCCTTTGGTTCCAGTGAAAAGAACTCTTAATGCTTGCGCACAGTTCGGACAATTTCATGCTCCAACTTTGTGGGAAGAGTTTGCAGACGGCCCCTTTCCTGTTATAACATGACTGAGCAACAGTGCACGAAGCCAAGGTTCATAAAGGACTTGACTGGCCTGTACATCGTCCTGACCTTAACCCGATAGAACACCTTTGGGATGAACGCTACACATTAAAAGACAAGAAGACAAGCACTTCACTACTTCAGTTCCTGTACAGTTTTGTAGTGGACTCTTCATCTCCTTTTCCGACAAAGTACATTGATTAGATCCATGATAATAACCCAGAACTGATCTCAGTGATGTAACCACAGTGCCCAAGGAGATAGCCGGGAGTCTCGAGGGACTCGTTTTAGAGTCACACCTCAGTTGTTTCTTCTGCTGGTTGGTTAAAGAAAAAAAAAAAGACAAGACTGCTCCTTTCGGAGTCATAACTCATACTTGTATACACCGGCGTTAGGCTCTGAACCGCAAGGAGTGGTGAAACATTCTTTTGTCCTTATTCTGACTTACTTTGTAAATGTATTTATTTTAAACTCTCTATACCTATTTTGACCCCGTCACCCACTGTTCTGATGTTAGAATCAGAACCTTAGTGGAACTTTGCTTTTTTGTCCTAGTAACTTGTTATTTTGGGATAATATTTTATTTTAACTACAAACCTAATAGTTTAGAATTGGTATTTCATGAGTTTCTTATTATTATAACAAAATTATTCGACTCTCCAACTCGACATTCTGATTCAGTTTCTCGGCCTTCTCACCAGCTTGACATTTTGACTCGCCAACTCGACGGTCTGATTCAGGACCTTGGCCTTCTGACTCACCAGCTCAACATTCTGACTCAGTAACTCCTTGTTTAGATTTAGCATCTGACCATTTGGCTCTCCAGCTTATTGTCTTGAATCACCGCAGCACATTTAGACCTTGATATGATGTGGTAACTTTTCGTTTTGACCTAGGAACTTGATGTTTCAACTCACCAACTTATTTTGATTTAGCAACTCAACGTTTCAAAACTTTGAAGTTCAACTCGGCAAAATTATTGAGAAGAAACAAACCGCTCAGAGTATTTGACCTTCGTTGCATATCGTTGTTGATTAAGAAAAGTGGTGGCTCATGCAGCTAAGGCTTTAGGTTGTTGATTTTGAGATCTGAGGATCCGGGTTCGAGCCCTGCTGTCGGTGGATTGCCACACCTTATACTACCCGGTCACTGGATGCAGTGTCGGTCCCAAGCCCGTAAAAAATGGGAGGGTTGCGTCAGGAAGGGCATCCGGAGTAAATCCTGTGCCAAGTATTGCGAGGATTCTAGAAGTCGGAATAATGACAGCATTGCACTTGTTGTATTTCAGGGATTCCCTAGATGTTAAACTGCGGAGCTTGAATGCAGATTGTAATAAAAGCCGTCAGATCTGAGAATATAATATAATCAGAGGAAACAACACTATCAATCGAGGTAACTTTGCTGCTCAGAATAAAACATTTCACTGAGAAGCGTCAACATTTCCACTTTACATCACACGAGTCCTCTCCGGACGAGCGTTTGACTATCTGTCCTCCGGGATGGCAAATTAATTAATTGCACTTAACTGTAAATAAACAGAAGACATGACACTGATTAACATTCATCGTGACTCTCCGCAGTTAGTCACCGTTCTACGGCCGAGCTGACAGCAGGACACACCACTGCCCCCCCCCCCACACACACACACGGTATGACTAAGCACAAGTGACTCTCTCATGAACACAAACAAAAACAAAAGAGAAGTGTGTTACGGCGCAGGAGATTCACTCGACTTCTCCTCACCGAGTTCTGGTGTTACACAACGGCCGATCGAACACCTCCAGGCTTGAAATTAAACACCTTTAGTAGGAGGGAAGCGATAGTAAGGACTGAGTGGGGAGAGGTTTTTAGCGTGATGCAGCTAAGTGTCTCGGGAGAACAGAAGCTGATTTGCATAACAGGACCTCGTTAAATGAAGAATTACAGAAGACAAGGTCTCGCTCGGGCTGTACGAGTACCTCGCAGAGGTGCGCTGTGTATAATTAAGCTCGCAAAGAATTTGATGTGGGAGAAGCATTTGCATAAATACTAAATCTTGGGAAACGTATTAAACGATCAAAGACTCTTTTTTTTTTTTTGGTCTACAAATTTGTTAATGTGCAAATTTCCATTACATTTCAGTTTTAGAAGAAAATCCACTAATTCATCACGTTTTAGTTCTTGTTTCTCTTCGGGAGATGGAGAACTCCTTAAGGCCTTGCTGTAGAAAAAGATTATCACGGAGGGTTTATACTGGACCTACCGTTATAGTGAACTTCACCACCAGGGACTGATATAAACTCATGATGTCACCCAGATGAGGACGGGTTCCCTGTCGAGTCTGGTTCCTCTCAAGGTTTCTTTCTTCATAGGTTTTCATTGGTGCTGTTCATTATAACCTAAACTTTTTTTCCTGTATGTTTTCTATTTTATTTTCATAATTTTGTCCATCATTCTGTAAAGTTTCTTTGCTGAAGTGACCTTTGTTAAAAAGTGCTGTTAAAATAAAACTGAATTGAACATGGTGGAGACTCGAAATCGAGAGCTTGGTGAAGATGTGGTGGGTGGGGCTTGATGTGGTGGGTGGGGCTTGATGTGGTGGGTGGGGCTTGGTGAAGATGTGGTGGGTGGGGCTTGGTGAAGATGTGGTGGGTGGGGCTTGGTGAAGATGTGGTGGGTGGGGCTTGGTGAAGATGTGGTGGGTGGGGCTTGGTGAAGATGTGGTGGGTGGGGCTTGGTGAAGATGATGGGTTGGACCATGAAGGAATAAATACCCATTTAAAGGTCATGAGGTGTGTAAACCAGCCTGGGTCTTTAGAGCTCACCTCATCTTGGCGTGGACGGTGAGCGAGTCGAGCAGGTTCATGGGCAGTGGCGTGGTGGAGCACGAGGCCATGCAGTTGATCCCGGGCAGCGGGATGCGCATCGAACCGTTCCCGTAGATGGTCTCCACCAGGACGCCCATGGGCAGCGTGAAGCACTCGGAGTTGGTGGAGTAGGCGTTGCACAGCAGGGCGATCTTGTAGTCGGTCATGGGCAGGCTCTTGTTGCGCAGGCTCTGCTGCAGAAACCTGACGCACGCAAAACACGACAGTGAGGAGAGTCATCAACCCAACACGAAAAATAACAGGAAATCATCAAATTCAGCCCTTTGTTTTTTAACTTCCTGTCTGTCCTTAAATGTAAAATCTACATTTTCACTGAAATGTACACAAACAAATCTTTAACTCCATCAGTCCAAGCCACTGGAGCACTGATACAGCACCACACGCTGGACAGATAGAGCAATGCATCTTTAATTCCCCCCCCCCACCAAAGACAGATAAAAGACGAAAAAAGGGGGAAAATATAAATATGTATAAAATAAAAGTCTGACCAGATTGTTCTAAAGATTCAGTACATCACCTGTTTCTAGTGCCTCTGATCAGACTGTAATAATTAAAAATTAAATTAAAAAGAGCTTTTTCTTGGGTAAAGTTTTGCAATGCACAAAGTCCATACTGTGCGTGTGTGTGTGTGTGTGTGTGTGTGAGACAGAGAGAGAGAGAGTTACTCGTGGTGCAGTTTGAGGGAGTGTGGGATGGGGATCTGCAGTTTGGAGTTGTCGTTCTGGGCTTTGCGGTTCAGATGGATCCAGATGCAGGTCATAGCGAAGGAGTGTGTGGACTGTGGCTTGTTGATGTCCGGGACTGGAATACACTGCAACACACACAGATACACACACACTTAGAGGACCACTCTTCACTCAGCACCGGGTCAGAACCGAACAGACAGACACATCCTCAATGCAGAACCAGGAACCACAGATAGGAAATAAACTTCAGATCGCTTCCTGTTCAGATGCAGAACAAAACTGCTTTGAAAGCCGGCTGCATTGTTTCCAAAGTTTCATATTGTACCCACAGCCAGCTATTGCTATATTGTTTCTAGAGTCAGGCGCACTGTTTCTAGAGCCAGCTGCATCGTTCTCCAGCAAGCCATATTGCTAGCCCTACTGTTTCCCAGGCCGATATTCTGTCTAAACACTACATCGCTCCAAAGCCCCGCAATGTTCCAGTTTTAGGAGCCACATATTTTGTTTCTAGAGCAAACTGAAGGTGTGTTTTTATCCCAAACATCTTTTGTTTCTAGAGTAAGCTGTGTGTTGTTTTTCTAGAGCCTCTGGGCGCTAGCTGTATTTTTCCAGAGCAAGTTGTGCGTGTCTTTCGTCCCCCCTTGGAGTCAAGCTGCATCGTTTCTTTTTTTTCTAGCAAACATAACATTAAAGAATGACAATGTGATTTTTTTTCCCATTTGAATTTAGAAGTCTCCTCTCTCTCTCTCTCTCTCTCTCTCTCTGCGTACCTCTTTCTCGGGGTAAAGCAGATCAAACAGCTTCATGACGGGGAGGAAGTCGGCCAGCGCGTTCTTCTGGATGCTTCCGGATATGAACTGCAGCAGCACCCACATCAGGTGATCTCGGCCTTTAATGAGCCCACGGCCAGCCAGCTGCCACACAAACACACACCAACAAACAAGTCTCAGAGAATGAGAAGTTCTCATGCGCACCCACAGAGTCTAACTTCAAAGCTCACAGACAGTAAAAAAAAAAAAAAAAAAACGACACAGGATGATCTAATAATTGAAGCGACTGGTACCTTCTGATGCAGCGAGAGCACCATGTGAGGGAAGCTGGCGAACTGGAACAGGACGAAGAAGATGAGCTGACTGGACAGATGTTGCCACAGCAGCTGGCTGGTGCCGCCGTCGTCGAACTGCTCCTCGGTCTCCGAGCGCTCCATGGCGTACACCACCAGGTCGACCAGCTGCTCCTCCAGCACGGGGCATCGCTGCTTGTGCTACACACACACGCGCACGCACACAGAGAGATCGAGAGAGAACCACAGGACAGACACGCTTATGCACAGGCGACAACGCAGATCCGAACATGTGAAGAAAAGTTGTTCAGAAACTTTCTAGAAATTTTTGGTCACAGCATAGCCAGCGTTTCACACGCGAATGTATAAACAGAACACAAGATAAATAAAATATTTAATATATATATATATATATATATATATATATAAAATACATCCCTTTCACAGATTTGGTCCTGGCTCGCACTTTCTCAGACATCCAGAAGCAACCAGAGCAGCAAAAAACGAACGAACCAAAAAAGAGAGAGAGAAAAAGAGAGAAGGGGAAAATAAAAACAAAAACACAGCCACAACACAAGACAGGCACGAGCGCCAAACTGGTCACTGCACACAAGCATGGCATGACGGCTTGAACGGCTGCACACACAAGCCCTGATCGCAGGGAAAGCTGCAACGTATCGCACCACCTCGACACGGCTTCCAGGAGCAGATGGCTTCCTGAGGGAGTGCGCTGCCCTCTTGTGGCAGCTGTTACAAACAGCAGATTTGCGCCTATTTGGACGGCGTCCGTTTCTGATTGTCTGCCTTTTCAATTCAATCACGTTTATGAAAAGAGTCTGAAGTCTCAGTGCTTGTGTTTAATGTTTGGGGGTTTGTGAGTAACATGACAGGTTTTATTTTAAGTCTTATGAACTTCAAGACCAGACGCTAGAGAAGGTAAGGATGTGTAGAGTTGCTATAATGGGAGAAAGAACAGCTGCAAGCTTGTTTCACGATCATTTACATGCAACAATAAACACGATTTCGCTTGAGATGAATAAAACACAAACAGTTTGAAAGCAAGTGTATTTCCATCCTAACTCAAATTTTAAATGTTTCAACTAATAAAATGTTTTACCCATCGTTTAAACATTCAGCCATTAAGACGTTACATACGTTCATTGTAATTTTGTAAGGTAAATATATATACTTCTTTATATAATAATAAATTAAATGTTTTAACATGATGTGCATCACAAACATCTGGGATCATAAACTAGGAAAAAACTTTATTACACTAAAACCATCCAAATAGGTGCTTAAGCAGGTCTTTCAAGACTTTGTCGCATTAGGTAACCTCACTGACACGCCCGGGATACACTGCAGCTTCCCCTCCGAGGTGGCACGCATGGACTGGTCACACGGACATTCTAAGGCAGACTCACGGCTACTATGGATGTTAAAAACTAATTGCCGTTTAGAGTTTTGACGATTAAAGATGTATTAACCAGATGATGTTTGTTTTGCATAAGATTTTTCTGTAGCTTTCATAAACTATTGACTTGTACGCCACTAGAGGGTGCACTTCCAGTCCAGGCAGTGTGCGGCGCTGAAACGTAGTTTTACCCGCATCATTTCTGAATGAAACAAGCTGGATTTATTTTTATAAGACAAACCAAAAGAAAATCTGTTTTATTATAGTTTATTATTAATAACTAATTTATTATTGATTTGACAATATCTTTAACCATTTGTTACGAGAAATGTGTAGGCAGGTAATTAGTATTTTATTAGCAGCTTCTTCAGTGTATAATTTTTAACAGTGCTTAAAATTATCGGCCAAAATTTCTTAAGAACTAAACCCTTTGTTTTTAGGACAGGACACGGCTAATTTCTGACAAAATGATATCTCTGGTGTTCAACTGAAGTAGGTCTCAACCACGCTGGACACAAGCAAATTTAATTATGATGTTTACGTAAGAAATGTGGCCGTCACAAAAATTCCTTTTGCTATAAAAAGTTTTGTATAATTAAAGTAAGAAATGACTCACTAAAGTTAACCTTGATTCATTGGCCTTAAATTGTACAACTGCTAAATAGTTTAAGTAGAAATTGCATACGTAAATCATGTCTCTTACACACAACTCTACTAAAAAAATTTAATTAAATTAAAAAAATAAACAATCGATCTTTCATTAAAAAAAAAAAAAAAACATAAAAAAAAACATACAAAATCAACAAATTACATTGTAAAATATTAAGTCCAATCTACCACCTATAAAGTTTTCACCGCTAGTCCAATTCTAATTCTCAGCTCTTACATTTTTTTTGTGCGTTTTTAAAACAGCACCAATCCGACCACCCCACCTTTGTGAGTCAAACGAGAAAAATTCACATAAATGACACCAGAGCAATGACTAGCACACACAGTGGGCAATCGGTCGGCAGTGTAACAAAAGAAACAAATTATATATATATTTTTTAATATAAAACAGAACCACAGACAGACATGCGCCGACCAGGGCTTGAAATTAACAGCATCATGATCATTTCTTAATCTGGAGTCTCATTAGCAAGTAAGGAACATTTTTAGATCGAGTTCGTGTTTGGGAACGGTAATTGGAACTAAACGGATTGCTTCACATGTTTATTTTTGTATACTTCATATACAGCAAGTCCCCGACTTTCAAGCATTCGAGCTACAGATTTCTGCAAATACGAACAGACCGTGGTTCTACGAACATTTCAGAGATGCAAACAAAATTTGCAAAAGTAAATTTAGCTCACGTGTGTTGTATAAAAACAGACACTGCAGTGCAGCAGATACCGATGTTTACAATTATACAAGTGAACTCTAGTACATTGTATGTTTGTTGGAGGGGGTGTGGGAGAAATTAGTCTGCCTCAACGGTTTCAATGAATCAAGCCGGGATGATAGAAAATGTCCTGTAAAGCTGTCCTGATCCACAGTTCACAGTCCAATACAGTGGAAAACAGCTCTGAGACAAAATGGCATCCGGGTTCCCCTCGCGATTTAAAGGCACAGAGACAACACCGTTACGTTTCACGGCGAGTTTCATTTCCTTAGGCACAGTTATGTTTTTTGGCTACATAATGGCAGTGTGGAGTAAGGGGACAGAGATTTAGTCAAGTGGATTGGTATGATTTACAGTCAAAGGCATACAAGACTCACTTTGTTGGACTTAGGAACAAATCCAACCTACGGATGTGCTTCCGGAACAGAACTCGTTTGTAAATCGGGGACTTACTATACTTTTGCAGAACTTTATCATAGACTTTGCTGGTCTTCATAGGAATAGATAAGGAATTATCAGAAGTTTAGGATGACTGAAACGGTACATTTCTCTGATGTTTAAACGTTTAGGAACAATTTATTGAACACGTTCCTCAACATGTGAGTAAAACTGAACACTGAAGTTCTCTTTTAAACAGTTCTTTGGTATCTCACTAAAGAATCGTGCATTCGTTTGCAGTGGGGTAACTTTGTAGCATTTAGATTTAGGTTTTACCAAAACAAAACGTGTGGCAACTGAAAATGTTAAAGATTTTGCAACTTTTGTTGGTTGCATAAGTATTCAACCCCAACATCCACCTTTCATTGGAGGTAAATACCACACACAGCAATAACATTAAAAGAACTTGTCTAATATTGTGGACCACATCATACCAACAAAACAGCGCTGACCCATTGAGCGGAGACGAGCTGTGGTATCCTTAAGATCCTTTAAGTACTGCAAGTTGTGAGGTGGAGCTGTCATGGATCGGACCAACTTTCCAGCACACCCATCACATGCTTGATTGGATTGTCAAGTTCCTCATACTGTTTTCATTCATTCATCTTCTATACCGCTTTATCCTGTATTTAGGGTCGCGGGGACCTGGAGCCTATCCCAGGAGACACAGGGCATGAGGCAGGGTACACCCTGGACAGCGTGCCAATCCATCGCAGAGCAAACACACACACTCATTCACACACTATGGTCAATTTGGGAACGCCAATTAGCCTAATCTGCATGTCTTTGGACTGTGGGAGGAAACCGGAGTACCCGGAGGAAACCCACCAAGCACGGGGAGAACATGCAAACTCCATGCACACAGAGACGGGAATCGAGCCCGGACCCTGGAGGTACAAGGCGACAGTGCTAACCACTACACCACCGTGCCGCCACCATACTGTTTCTGAACAGTGTATTATATGTTATATGTTATAAACTTGCATTTCAGTGAGTAAAACAAGTATTTGATCCCATACCAACCAACAAGTTGGTTATGTGCTCATGTGGTACACAGATTTAGGAAGGTGCTCCGAACAACTTTTTTACATGTATAAAAGCCACCTGTCCACAGAATCTGCATCTTCCATTCAAACCTTACCACCAAGGGCAAGACCAAAGACTTGTCAAAGGATGTCAGGGACAAGACTGTAGACCTGCAAAAGGCTGGAATGGGCTAAAAGACCATCAGCAAGAAGCTTGGTGAAAAGGAGAAAACTATTGGACAGATAATTGGTAACCCAATACACCGCCATGGATTGAAGTCCTCCAGAACTGCAAGGCCCCCCATCCTCTTAAAGGCACATGTACAGGCCTGTTTGAAAATGTATGTAGCGAGCTAAAACAGTTTGGCAAGCATCAGCCAAGAAGCCTGAAGGATCTATAGCTAGATAATTATTATTTTCCTAACTGAAATGAAAATCGACCTACATTACTTGTATCTTGTGCTTTTTCTGGATTTTGGAAAGGGTCTCTACCCTTTAAAATAAACCTGGGATAAAAATTTCATAATTTCTTTGTAAGTGGGAAAAAATTTGCAGGGGATCAAATAATTGTCTAATTTGCTCCCTTATTTATTAGGGTAAATACTTTTGCAAAGTTTTTTTTTTTTTTTTTGGGGGGGGGGGGGTATTCATTGTGATCTCACGTTAACATCACAGCATTGTTCTTACTTTGGAGATTAAAAAGCTTTAAAGCGATGATGTCGAGCATGAGGAATTAGCTTGAGCGTGATGCTAACAGTCTGGAGCAGAGGTAATTTCAAGCCCCAGGTTTATAGATTTAGCCTTTCCTCATACTGTATGTGTGTGTGTCTGTGTGAGAAAGAAAGAGAGAGAGATCTGTTTGGGTGTGGACAAGCTTCCGGAGTCGGGTTAGTCACAATACAACAGTAAGATTATGAACATACCTGAGCAATGTTCAGGGTCTAGAGCATTGGCGCAAGGTGGGCGGGGTAAGACAGGACAGAACAAAAATAAAGGAAGAAAAAAAAAGAAGACAAATACAGTGACTAGGAGGCCAGCTCCATGTACCCCCTGTCAAGTCACCACCAAACCACCAAACCAAAATAAATTCACAAATAAATAAAATAAAAACACCCCTCCAAATACCTATCCTCTCACCCCGCCTCACCTCCACCAAAAAAATAAATAAAATTAATGAAAAAAAAAAAAAAAAACAGACATGTATCAGAGAGACAGGAGGGGCTCTAGGGCATGCCGGACGGACAGGGAGGAGAGGATCCGCCCACCCCGTCACACAGGGGCTTTTGGCAGCGAAGCATAGGCGGTGCACAGGGTGCTTACTGCAGGCTGGCCTTTCTTTTTTCCCTTTCTTTTGCAAAATAAACGAGGAAAAAAGCAAAAGCAAAATCATTCCCCTTGCAATCAACTACAACCACCACTCGCTTTTTATCATTTTTAATCTCACACTCTTTTCTCTCTGCCTGACTGAAAGAAACAAAAAACCTCTGAGGATAGAGACAGAAAGAGAGAAGTGTAGAATAGAGCGAGAGAGAGCGAGCGAGAGAGAGAGAGAGAGACGTACCTGTTTGTTGAGGCCCAGCATGTTGCACACCATGTCCCTGGAGTACGGCTGCTCCAGCACGTACCTCAGCAAACCCGTCTGAGGCTCGAACAGGTCCTGGGGAGGAGAAGACCAACCTCACCGCGGGAGAAAAGTCCTGCCAAGTGTCGCAGTGTGATGCCTTGTGCATGTGTGTGTGTGTGTGTGTGTGTGTGTGTGTGTGTATATATTGTTGAAAACTTCACACGAATATTAAGATGTTGACATTACAAATAGTCGTGTCGCTTCGATACCAGTACCGTCATGAATTGTTGCAGAGGACGAATTATCAGAGGTGGGGAGGGGGGGGGGTAGGTGTGGTGGGGGTGATTCATTAATGTGTCGTGTGGTTCTTAGGTGTGGTCATTTACATATTGCCCCAGTAATTCCAAAATCAAATGTTTATTTATTTATTTATTTACATAGATAGATAGATGTTTGCAATTGAGGTAAAAAACAAACAGAGTTGCCTTTACTAATTCCAGGAAATATATCCTGGGTTAACTTTAGTAAAACCCACAGTGGGTTAATTCTAGTAAAGTTATCCCGGGATATATTTTCTGGAATTAGCCCGATATCCGTTTTATATTCAATTTACTTTAACATATCCTGGGATAACTTTAGTAAAACAGACAGTGGGTTGATTTCAGTACAATATCCTGGAATTACTTTTTCTAATGACCTGGGTTAAATGAGTTAAGACACCTGAGCTAGTTAAATATATCCTGGGATAACTTTAGTAAAACATATAGTGGTTTATTTTCAAAATTCAAGATTCAAAGAACTTTATTAATGCATTTCAAGCAAATATATCATGGAATAACTTTATCTAATGACCTGGTTGAATATCTTAAGACACCAGAGCTAGTTAAGTATATCCTGGCATATATACAGTATAGAGTGAAGTATCTTCTGGGCCAGATGTTTCAAAGCAAATTCTGGCATGATTAGAAGAAAAAAAAAATCCTGGGCTAATGAGTATTTTAATGGCCTTGATAAACCTGTTTAAAATCTAACTGTGCTAATTAAATATATCCCGGGATAACTAGTGGTTCAGTAAAATATGTTCCAGAGTGACTACAATAAAATGCACTGTGTGTGTGTGTGTGTGTGTGTGTGTGTGTGTGTGTGTGTGTGTGTGTGTGTGTGTGTACCTTATCGTAGGGCAGCATGCCTCTGAGAGGGAAGCGCAGTGTGGCAGGGTCGAGCTTCCACGAGTTACAGATGGCTCCTGAGTTGTTCACCACAGGCAGCAGACTACAGCGTCCTGACACAGAACACACACTTCTGACTCCGACACCATGGTGTGTGTGTGTGTGTGTGTGTGTGTGTGTATTTATCAGTACCAGTGTAGGATGTATCTCTGTTTTTAACTCACCACAAATGGAGTTGATCCTCGCGGTGGGACGGAAGCTGTCCACAAAGTCAGAGATCAGACCTCCTAAAAGCTGAAGGAAATAAACGAGCAGAAACAACATCAAGGGCTTTACAATATCTTTGGTACCTAAAGATGTTTTAGCTTTAAAATATCCGAGATGTCGAGGTGTTCGTCCTCGTACCCAGTGTGAAAGCTGTCCCTCTGGATAAAGCTTCCGGATCTCAGTCACGGCGAAATAAGCAGGCAGGAGACACGCGTTCCTGTCCAGGATATACTCTACCACCTTCGCCATGTTCACACACACACACACACACACACACACACACAGCAACTATACGATTAGATTACACGCAGTGAAACATTTGCTGGCCCAGGTCTAATACAATAAGTCTCACTGTAGGTGTGATCACATCTATCCTGGTTTATCTAAACTGGACCAGTTCCAGTTCATTTATAAAAAAAACTTTTCAGGTCATATTACATTAAAATATAATCAAGATTAAATACAACCCGAGACTTCGAAAAAAATATAATAATAATAAAAGTCAATAATCTAGTGGGCTATTTCCAATTATAAAAAACCTGTTGTACATTGCAGTAAGGTAAGTATGGGTTATTTCCAGTAAAGTATATCATAAGATTCCTTCAGTAAAAAAAAAATTGGGGATAATTTACAGTAAAATATATCCTGAGATACATTTAGTGAAAACAGATAGTGGGTTAGTTCAAGTAAAATATATCCTAGAATAACTCTAGTAAAGGAAATGTGGGCCTAATTCAAGGAAAATATATAATGGGATAAAATTCTGTAAAAGAAAAAAAAAAAAAGAAAAGAAAGAATAGATAGTAGGTTAGTTCCACTAAAATATTTCCTGGGATAACTTTTGTAAAATAATCAGTGGGATAATTCCAGTGAGATATATCCTGGGATAAGTTTAGCAAAAGAGATAGTGGGCTAATTTAAGCAGAAGATATACTGGGATAACTTTAGTAGAAAAAAAAAAAAAAAAAAAAAGTGGGTTATTTTAAGGTAAAACAAAAAAAAATCCTAGAATAACCTCAGTAAAATAAATTTGGATTTAATTCATGGAAAATATATAATGGGATAAATTTTGTAAAATAAAAAAAGTAAAAAAAAAATAAGTAGGTTAGTTCCACCAAAATATTAAATGGGACACCTTTTGTAAAATAATCAGTGGGATAATTCCAGTGAGATATATCCTGGGATAAGTTTAGTTAAATAGTTAAATGGTTATTTCCAGTGAGATATATCCTGGGATAAGTTTAGTTAAATAGTTAAATGGTTATTTCCAGTGAGATATATCCTGGGATTACTTTAGTAAAACAGACAAATTGCTCATTCCAATAAAATATATCCTGCTTGAAAAGTGTTTTTCCAGTTCAGTTCTAGGGAAAAAAAAAAAAAAAAAAGGCTCAAAGTACAAAAAAATTTTATTTTCCAATACATTCCAATGATGGAGTGAATTCCACTAGATCTTCCTCATGGACTAATTACAGTATTTATCTCTGAGTCACTAATTCTGTTCAAGCTAATTAGATAATCCTGAGCTAATCACATTAACACAGGATACTCACATATAAATCAACAACAATAATAATAAATAATAATAACACTGGGGTTAGACAGACGGAGGAGCGCGGCTGGTGAAGTGTCTCGTACCTCTCGCGCCGGGAGGAGCTGCTGCACCACCGCAGAGCTGACCAGGGTCGGGATGGTCTGGATTTTATCCAGCACAGCCTTCAGCAGGTCCCTCACACCCTGCAGCCACACACACACACACACACACACACACTCCATGTCCAACACGTCTGACTATTCACAGTAAAAGAGAATGAGATGAGCGACGCTGCACCTTATAATCCACACCACCGATTATCTTCCGGATGAGTTTGAAGGTCAGAGACCAGAGCTGAGTGCGCTCCCACTCCAGAGTCTCAGAGCCGATCAGAGCCTGGCACACCATCCTAAACACACACACACACACACACACACACACACAGAGCAGGGGTGCCAAAAAAAAAAAAAAAAAAGAACGTCACATTTTGTTCAATGCTCCTTATAAAACTCATACAGATTTGTACTGATCAATTCAGAACGACTCAACTCACTCCAACTAATTCTGACTCATTTCGACTCACACTGCTGGAGCGTCTGCCTGCCTGCTGTTACCTACTTAATGCTACCTGTTGTGTGTGTGTGTGTGTGTGTACTTGGGCGGCAGCAGGCTCGTCTCCACAGCCATGGCTAAGCAGTCATAGAGGAAGGAGATGCGTTTGGGGCTGTGCTGGCTGTGTATGAAGCGCACGATCCACTGTACACACTGATCATGAGACTCCTGTGGAGAGAGAGACAGACAGAGAGAGAGAGAGAGAGACAGTTCTTGAAACTGAGTGTGTTGTTCTTTCTAACTAAACTATGCACACGTTTCATTAGTTTCATTAGTTCATGACTAATTCAGTCGTTTGAGGTGAACGAGTCACGAGTCTTTCTGTCGGTCAGATGGTTCAGTTCATGAATTAATCAGATAATGTGAAAAGAATCGCTAACGTGAATGAATCAGTCCAGCATGAGAGAGGGAAGGAAGGATCGGAAAGAACCAAGTCAGAACGAGTCAGTATGAGTCAGAGTGGGCGAGAGCGAGTCAGAGCGAATCTGAAGGAGTCAGTGTGGGCGAGTCAGAGAGAGAGCGAGTCAGAGTGGGCAAGTCAGAGAGAGAGCAAATGAGAACGAGTCAGAGAGTGAGCCTGAACGAGTCAGAGAGTGAGCCTGAACGAGTCAGAGAGTGAGCCTGAACGAGTCAGAGAGAGTGAGCCTGAACGAGTCAGAGAGAGTGAGCCTGAACGAGTCAGAGAGAGTGAGCCTGAACGAGTCAGAGAGAATCTGAAGGAGTCAGTGTGGGCGAGTCAGAGAGAGAGCGAGTCAGAGTGGGCGAGTCAGAGCGAGAGAGCGAGCCTGAACGAGTCAGAGCGAGAGAGCGAGCCTGAACGAGTCAGAGCGAGAGAGCGAGCCTGAACGAGTCAGAGCGAGAGAGCGAGCCTGAACGAGTCAGAGCGAGAGAGCGAGCCTGAACGAGTCAGAGCGAGAGAGCGAGCCTGAACGAGTCAGAGCGAGAGAGCGAGCCTGAACGAGTCAGAGCGAGAGAGCGAGCCTGAACGAGTCAGAGCGAGAGAGCGAGCCTGAACGAGTCAGAGCGAGAGAGCGAGCCTGAACGAGTCAGAGCGAGAGAGCGAGCCTGAACGAGTCAGAGCGAGAGAGCGAGCCTGAACGAGTCAGAGCGAGAGAGCGAGCCTGAACGAGTCAGAGCGAGAGAGCGAGCCTGAACGAGTCAGAGCGAGAGAGCGAGCCTGAACGAGTCAGAGCGAGAGAGCGAGCCTGAACGAGTCAGAGCGAGAGAGCGAGCCTGAACGAGTCAGAGCGAGAGAGCGAGCCTGAACGAGTCAGAGCGAGAGAGCGAGCCTGAACGAGTCAGAGCGAGAGAGCGAGCCTGAACGAGTCAGAGCGAGAGAGCGAGCCTGAACGAGACAGAGCGAGAGAGCGAGCCTGAACGAGACAGAGCGAGCCTGAACGAGTCAGAGCGAGACAGAGCGAGAGAGCGAGCCTGAACGAGTCAGAGCGAGAGAGCCTGCCTGAACGAGTCAGAGCGAGTGAGCCTGAACGAGTCAGAGCGAGAGAGCCTGAACGAGTCAGAGCGAGAGAGCCTGAACGAGTCAGAGCGAGAGAACCTGAACGAGTCAGAGCGAGAGAACCTGAACGAGTCAGAGAGAGCCTGAACGAGTCAGAGAGAGCCTGAACGAGTCAGAGAGAGTCTGAACGAGTCAGAGAGAGTGAGCCTGAACGAGTCAGAGAGAGTGAGCCTGAACGAGTCAGTGGTGTGAGATTGACTCATCGACAAACTAAATCATTCTGGGAGTCCGCACGAGTCAGTACAACATGAGGCAGTAGGAGTCAGTGAGTGGCTATTGCAGAGAATGAATCAGTAAGAGTCAGTTAAAGTGAGTCAGAACGAGTCATTAGGAGTTCAAATTGAAGAAGATAATAATTCTGCGTGTGTTTATCATCGAGGCGAGTCAGTGAGACGATCATCAGACACCGCGCGGCTCTCGGCTGAGCCGCTGTCGGTCCTGGGGTTCTGGCGTGGCGGTCCTGACCTGAGGGAGCGAGGCCCAGTACTGCCGAAACGCCCCTAAACAGCTGATCAGCTTGGTCCGCTCGTCCTCCGGCGTGTCCATGAACATCCTGCAGGACGGGAGAGAAGACGTCCGGCACACGCCAGTGTCAACACGCGTGTGTTTATTCCTGTCATCGTTTACACGTACACGATTATTATTATTATTATTATTGACAGAGGTGTTGAGCACTTACCCGGCAAACGCCTCCTCGATCACCTCCGTCTTCTGTTCAGAGGAAACAAAACAAAAGCAGCACATGAGACAGTCCGTTTGTGTTCCCCTCATGGGTTTATGTTTACTGTTCATGTAAAAGGAGGTCACGTGACCACTGAGACTCATGATGATTGGTCTAACCTATTAAAAATAACATGTCTCCATGTTTTTGACTCTTAATTGTGATTCTAACACAAATTACAAGTGTGCAGGGTTCTGTGTGCGTTATAAAAGACTCGTGCGGTGATATTAATATTACTCTGAATGGTTAATCTCCCTAATGTCCGTATATTATACATATTACGGTAAAAATCCACGTATTTCGCAGATGCTAGCTTTGTTAGCATCTCGCGCTACAATGCTGAACAACCCCCATAAAAACCACAGCGAGCTCATACCACTACATCCTCGAATATGCTCTGGAGCTGAGTCTCCATCGGCACCGCCATCCTGCGCCGCTTTACACTCCAGAACACCGTGTGGTCGTTTTAATCGTCTTTATTCACACCTTTCATGTCGTTAGCATCAATCTGCAACAACGTTAATCCGGGTTATGCCTCTAGCCCACCCATAGTCTGACAAGTCCCGCCTTCTTTGCGGCCATTGGCTAGTTTCTCGCTCCGTTAGGCAGATCCGAAATATTTTCCAATAGGAAAAATGTTGTCTAGCTATCACAGCCAATGACGTAATAGAAGGCGGGATTTTGTGTAATACGGGTAGGCAAAAAAAATAAATCGAAAGAGCCACCATGGGAAGGAAGTGCACTCCGTAAAATAGTCCGGAAGAACACAAACGACTTAAATATTGGTTCCGCAACATCTTCTTTTATTAATCCCTCGGATATTGTAAACGATATTATTTTATTTTATAATGACGCCAGGTCTATATTTTGATCAATTACATTTTGATAATCTACATTTCTGAATATTAATCCCCTCTTCTATTCATACTAATAACCCCCATTTTCCATTCATATTCATGACTGATGATCTCCAGCTTGACTAAACTATCTTTAAAATGTCACTTAGTAAAAGTCACCGACTCTTCCTGAATCATTTTGACCTCGTCCTTGTAACAGGCGGTATCAAAAAGTTTCGAGACTAGTTCTGAAGCGAGCCAGCAGGCGGCAGCACAAGTCTGTGCACACAGAAACTTCAGCAGCTTCATAAGTCAGAGCGCCAAAATACACCATCCTGTGTACATCGGGAGCTGTGTGACTGGCGCTGTTCTGACCATGTGTGTTCTCGCTGGACAACGAGTTAGAACAAAGACCGAACGTGAAATTCTGTATGAAACCGGGTGAATCTGCCACAGAGGCGTTTGACGTGACTCAGCATGTTTATGGTGATGCTTCAAGAGCAGAAGAACATCACCGGAAGTCGATGAGAGATCAGGAAGACCTTCAACAAGATTCAGTATCCAATTTCCACTGCTTTAGTACCACCATTAGGATAAATCCATGATCAAATGTGGACCAGCAGAGTGTTTGTACATTACCATTCAATATGGTGGATGAGGAAACTGCTTAAGCTTCAAGCCAAGATTATTATTAAGATCATTTAACCCTATTAAGTTGCACACACTGATCTCAGTTCACATGTTCAAATGATTCCTCGTGCACCCAGAACCTCTATTTCCTTTATAATCTGAGTTCTGGAATACGGCGTGTGCCATCAGGGAAGAAGAAACCCTCCATAGATGTGATACTCTGGTGATTCCGTACGTTCAGGTCGTCAGCTGACTTCATTTTATTGCCCCATAACGTTGCTGAGTCTCGACCTGAGTAACTGATCAACCCCAGATCATAACACTGTCTCCAGAGGCTCGTACAGTGGACACTATACCTGATCGCTTTCTGCGCTTCCCATCTTACCCTGACACGCCCATCACACTGGAATAGGCTCAGTCTGGACTCATCAGGTCACATGACCCTTTTCCCATCAGTCCAAAGTCCAGACTTTATGCTCCCTACAAACTCAAGCCTTTTTTCTTTTCAGCTGTTTAGTCCAAATCCTGTGAGTTCTCATCACACTGTGTGTGTGTGTGTGTGTGTGTGTGTGTGTGTGTGTGTGTGTGTGTGTGTGTACAGAAATGCGCTCACTCTCACTATTAAACACATTCAACTGATATTTTTTTTTTACCATGCAACTTCACCAAGTGTTTAAGTGATCTCCGTTTGCGATTTTTTTTCTGTTCCTTTGACAAAGTTGATGACTCAGCACATTCTTTCTACACCCAGTACGAGTAATTTCTTAAATCCCCTTAGTTGTTTTCTTTGCTTAGTGCGTCCCAGTAACCTGACCATGCGGTGTGTTTCCTGCTCAGACCGGTCGAATACCGCACATGCACTGTCTACCGCTTCCTCAACCGTTCAGATTTAACCCAAACATGTCTTGAATGTCAGCCTAAAAATAACCTGTCTATCTGCACCACCATCATCATACGAGCTTCAATAAAGCCAGATAGATCCTGACGAGATCTGGGATGTGATACAGAGCAGAGTTTACCGTTAGGAAAGAAAAAAAAAAACATTGCATAGTCAGGGTGTAACGATACACCGCAGCACGATATATCACGATTTAATATTGTTTCATATATTGTTAATATCATTCATGTCATTATGTCAACACTAGAGGGCGCCACGTGGTAAATCTCCATCTCTCCTGGTTCCTTTTTGTTCTCACAGTTCAAGGTGAGAATGTTTTCTCTCTTTTTTTTCCCCACTTCATGACACATTGTGCTTTATTTTTTTCTTTTTATTTTGCACTATTGTGTTCGAGTCAAACCAGGACTTTTGATTGTACAGAATAACAGAACACATCTGAGAGTGAAAACTCCCTTTATTTCTCTATATAAGAATATACACTATCCTTGATACACTAACTTGGACACCAACAAGGTAGAAAGATTTCTCAGTATGCCGGAGTCGTGATCTGAAACGCCGGCCTCCCAGGAACTCCTTTAACGGCCCGAACATGTGGAAATGGTCTGTACAGAGAGGATGGGGGGGTGCTTGGTGGGTTTCCTCAGGGTACTCCGGGTTTCTCCCACAGTCCAAAGGCATGCAGGTTAGGCTGATCGGCGTTCCCAAATCTATTGGCACCCTGTCCAGGGTGTACCCCGCCTCCTGCCCAACGTGTCCCAGGACAGCCTGTACACAGACGATGAATGACTGAATGAAGGCGTGACTCTGAGTAAAGCCTGATGTCTGAGTTTCATTTTTGCACAACCTGAAACTCAAGCAGAGTGCAGTCAAGAGGAAAAACAACACACCTGACATGTCGTTGAAAGGTGTTTGAGATGGTGGTGTATGATTAATCAGTAAACTATTGAGAAAATGAGGAAATCCCAGTTTGTCCACATACGACTACGGCACTTCCTTATAGCTGCTTTTTATTTCTTTCTCTGCAGCTCCAGTTCCGCGAGCTCACAGGACACAACCTCATGTCCTTTCATGTGACTTTCTCTTCACGAGAAGGAGAATTCCACCTTGACGCTGTCAGTTCTACCAAGAAGGGATTCATTCATTACTATTTGATTTTAATGATGAATTTTAACACTGAGACAACGTTTGTAGACAAACCTTATATCCCTGACTGTATTATTATTATTATTATTATTATTATTGCAATACTTCCTTCTTTCTGACAATACACTGGTTGCACCGAGCTCCAAGTCCCACTGCACGTGTTATATTTATATTTTTATTTACTGCTCCTGGTCTTTGATCTCTACCAAACAGTAAAAGTCTCTTTATCCGTATCTCTTAACCTTTATGCAAAATGATAAAATCTATATCTATAACATTAGATCAAAGTTTCTTTCAATCTTTTTCTATTAAGGTTTTATATTAACTTGTAAAGGTAACGTTTCTTGCAGCACCGTGGTGTAGGGTATCTTTTCCAGATACTATACTAATCTATAAAACTTTATATAAAAACTAAAATGATTATTAAATGAATAACTTATAAATTATCACTACAATACAAATTTCTTTGCATGATCTTTTTTGCTTTGATTAAAAACTTGTTGTCTCCTTTTTACAGAATCTGTCAGTTTTTTTCAGTTCTGTCTCAGATATTCGTGTTTCTAACGCAAATGTAATAATAATAATAATAATAATAATAATAATAATAGTAATAATAATAATAATGAGCTGTAGTTTAAAAAAAAGTCATGTCACGTACGTAATTAAAAAGTTCACTTTTTTTTTGTCTTTTAACCAAAACAACAAACACTTTATTTGATTGAACATTTAACATCTGTTTAATGATTTGATACATTTATTATGTTATTCTTTGATGTAAAACGATACATAATGAGAATAAGCCCAGTGCGCCTTCAATCTTTAACCATCAATGGCAACCTTTGACG
This sequence comes from Channallabes apus, assembly GCA_030522415.1. NCBI lineage: Eukaryota > Metazoa > Chordata > Actinopteri > Siluriformes > Clariidae > Channallabes > Channallabes apus. The sequence goes on along the minus strand of CM060107.1, from coordinate 54,432,774 downwards.
CGTGTGACTGTTACTATAGCAACCTGTAGCTCCGCCCATTTGTGTGGTGAGTGAGAGCACACTGTGACCGAGAGAGTGAGAGAGAGAAGAACAAACATGGAGCAGTTCAACACTCTTTTTAATTCTCTTTTATTTACTTATTTATGATTATTATTTAAAAGAAAAACAATAGCCGAGGGAAGTAGGAGAGACTCCAGCTGCAGGAGCATGGCGCTGTACAGATGTGGTTCCTTCTGCAGACATGTTTAACCTTCTAACCGCTGCACTCCTGCTGCTCCTGTCCCCAGGTAAGGAAAAAAGTAGAGATAGTATATAGACACACACACACACACACACACACATACACACATATATGGTGGTTATGATCATAGCTATTTATTCACCTCCAGTCAACACACACTCATACACACACTCATACACACACTCATACACACATTACAGGCAATTAATCTGCATGTCTTTGGACTGTGTGAGGAAGAACCGGAGGAAACCCACTAAGCACAGGGAGAACATGCAAACTCCACGCCGCTTAGGTTTATTCTAATAATACTCTAAAATAATAATAAAAAAAAGATTAGGGATGTTTTAAGAACAATTGCTGCCTTGAACTCATGAAAATGATATAAATGGTAATAATCATGATTTAAAGCAAAATAATATGTTTCTTTTAAACTCAGTTTTGGTGAAAAACAAAAAAGAAATCTTATTATTTATTGTTTTTGGGTGAAATTAAGCTTTCATGCTGTGTGTTCTCAGTTTTAGTTCACTCTGACTTCTTCTACAGTACTACTACTTCTAAATAACTTTTATTCTTTTATCCTTTTTATTATATATTTTTATTAATTTTTTACATAAGTACTTTTTCTTATCTTTTTAAAAAATCTTTTTATCTTTAATGATGTTTATATTTATCGTTAATATTATAGATGAAAAGATGTCTCTAAATGATAAATGTCTTCTTCTTCTTCTTCTTCTTCTTCTTTCGCTATGATGACGCCACCTAGAAGTAAGTGACAAGCCAGAAACATTCCATCATGATACTCGAAGACTAATACACGATACATAATACGATACAGTGTGTCAATTTACAAACAAACCGTAAGTGAAAGCGATGAGGTTACAGAACAGAAGCAGAGAACAGGGTTTTGTTTTTACAGTAAAAAACAAACAAACAAACAAATGGCATCAAACTAAAATAAATCTGTCTCAACTTGTTGCAGGGATTTTTTCCCCTTAACCCCCTAAATATATATATATACTGTATTTATATAATATAAATGTTTGAATGTGTTTGTTTTTCACATGATAATACTGGACACTTTGATCGAAGGTTCTCTCTTCAGTGTATAAATGTTGCTTATACGTAAAGTTAATACTTTAATAACAAATACGTTTGTTTTTTATATAAAAAAGAAGGCATTAATAGTTTAATTGTTTGCAGAAAACGAGAACCACACTGAAACCCCCGACGTTTAGTTTTTGTCCTCAAACGGCTAGAGTCGTGTTTTTTCCACTGTAGGTTCAACACACACACACACACACACACACACACACACACACACACACACACACACACACACACACACACAGGAAGCCGAGGTGAGATCAGATCAGGGAGACATACGGGGTTTTTCTTGTGGTTTGCTGAAATCTCTGAATGTTGATGTTGTTTCTGAAGCTCTGACTGAAACACAGTGCAAACATTATAGTTTAGACTATCTATCTATCTATCTATCTATCTATCTATCTATCTATCTATCTATCTATCTACTGTATCTATCTATCTATCTATCTATCTATCTATCTATCTATCTACTGTATCTATCTATCTATCTATCTATCTATCTATCTATCTATCTACTGTATCTATCTATCTATCTATCTATCTATCTATCTATCTATCTACTGTATCTATCTATCTATCTGTCTATCCATCCATCTCAATTTGTCCACTATAAATTACATTAAAAACTTTCTTTTCTTAGAGACAAGTCATAAGTCAAGGTTGAGTGAAAAATGATCCAGACTTCAGTTGTATTAAATCTTCTTATCAGCTCTTTGCGTTTAAGCTTCCTGTCTCACCAGTCGCTGCTGTGCAGGTGTGTGTGTGAACGTCTTTACATCGGTTCACTTGTAGCTGCGGACTGAACGCCCCGCTTGTGATTTATACGAAACAAGAGCAGCAATCAATTAATAAAACAGTACCTGGTGCCGAAACAACTCATGGAAGAGCATAAACCGAAGCGCTTGGATATCTGCAAGCAGACTAAATTCGGAGCGATGCTCTCAGGAAGGTGAACGTTTTCTTAAAGAGAATCATTACAGGTGACGAGACCCGGATTCATCACTACGAGCCTGAGGCAGAGAACGGAACGGAAACGTCCTCAATCACCGACCGAGAACAAGTTCAAAAGTCAACCATCAGCTGGAAAATTCATCACCGCTTACAGTTTTCTGGGATTCTCATCTTAAGGGCCAGAAGTATTGGAACGTGATCAGGAAAAAGGTTCAACAGTCGGCAGCGCTCGTTACAGCGAGACGCTTACTGAAGAGCTGAAGACTAAACTTCGAATGACTGCTATCTAATGGCCTTATGATCTCCGTCCACGTCCGCACACTGTCGACACTCCGAGGTGTTAACGCGTCCTCCCTGCAGTCCTGATCTGAATCCGAAAGCTTGTTGACAGACGGATAAAGTGGACTGAAAAAAGCAAAAGGGAGATTATGTTGAAAAATGATGTATTTGACGTATCTTAAGGTTAATTTAAATAAATTCTACACTATATCTTAATATCTTAATCTATATATTTCTGTTCAAGCTGATAAAATAGAGCTTTGCACCTTGTCTTCTCAGATTAATTATTATTATTATTATTATTATTGTTATTATTATCATTATTATTTGAATGGTCTTCAGTTAAAATAGTAAAGCTGCACTTCTTAATTTGTCTCCGTTAGTGCCGGGTGTACGGGCAGTAGCTGAAGAGTCTGGACCTGCTGCACCACGGGACGTTCATTTCCACTCGGTGAACCTGAGGAACACGGTGCGCTGGAGCCCAGGAACACGCGGAGGGCCCGGCACAACCTACACGGTGGAGTACGCTATGTGAGTCAACCCCGAGACAACGGGGCTTACGTTACTCTCACTACTCCTTTTACATCACACACACACACACACACACACACACACACACACACACACACACACACACACACACACGCACACACACATCTCTCCATTTACATCTCATGCTACACACTCCTTACTGTATGTAGCTAACACACACACACACACACACACACACACACACATACACTTACGCACTCATGTGTGTGTATGAATGTGTATGTGACAAATAAAATTTCAATTTGATTCACACACTACTAGCAATTATGTGAAGTCTAATTACTGTGGAAGGAAACCTGAGTACACTGAGGAAACCCACCAAGCACATGGAGAACATACACACAGACCCTGAGGCGGGAATCGAACCCGGAACCTGGAGGTGCGAGGCAACAGCAAGGCTAACCACTACTACTACTACTACTACACCTCCTTACAATAATATCAATTAATGTTTTTTTTTTTACCTACATACTGTAAATCTCGCACACGTCTCTATGAATGAATCGTTAATATGGAAAACATATCGTATTAGACAGCGTAGACATTTTTCCGGGAACGTGTGAGACTACCGCATAGAGTGTGTGTTCATTCACTCCGTCCTGTTTGTATAGATACGGCGATGCTGTGGATGTGGGAGGGACCGAGCAGGTGAAGTGGAGGACGGTGGAGCAGTGCGCTGACGTCACGCAGACGGAGTGCGACGTGACGGATCAGACCAGCGACACGGAGGAGAAATATTACGCCAGAGTGAGAGCCAATGGGCCGGACGGGCGCTCGGGGTGGACCGAGACCGACAGCAGGCTCGGCCTCAGCGACAGTGAGTTCAGCAGGAACTTATGAAATGGCTACATGTTGACGCTCTAGCAGCGGTAGTAGAAGAAGAAGAAGAAGATGATGTTGCAGTAATTATGCGGCACTTATCATGTCTTAAATCCTGCTTCCTTGTCACTGATTTATTCCTCACACAGATAGAGTAAGTCAATCTGTTGAGATTAACTTGATTGAGCCATCTCTACCAATCGGTTGAGGTATGCTGTTATACTTTAAAAATAATATACTACAATCACTGAGTCTCTAAATAAAAAGACTTTTTGAAGTCCATCTAATGCCATTTTTGTGTTAATAAAATTTTTTTTTGTGATAATATTTTGATAGTTTTATAATGAAGTGAACGAGCTGTTGCCATGGAAACAACAATGCATTAATATAAACCTGTTAGAGCTCTTTTACAAAAAAAACGAATCTGATATAACAATTCTGTCAAAAATACTGCAAAAATCACATTTTACCCAGCAGGAAAATCTTTAATTTAGTCAATTATATCTACATTTTCGAAATTTATGATTAAATCGGAATAAATTTTTTAAAAATCTTTTACTGAAAATGACCTGCATTTTAAAACTTTTAATTAATTTTTAAACGTGTTTATAGTGTTATCGTTATGAACTATTTATAGTTTATATAGTTTTAATCTTTTTTCTAAAAATAACATGAATTTTTATTTTGTTAATAAACATTTGCAATAGAACAAGCAATTTATGCTTAGAAAATGAAATATGTCTAGAATTCTGATTAATAATCTTAGATTTGGTTGATTGTAATCCTATAATAAAAAAATTATCAAACATTTTGACAAGAATTAAGATATTTTCACTTGCAAAGAGGTATTTTTTATATATTTATATAACTTCTTTTTCCGTTAGCCATTTTAGGCGCGCCGCAAGTGAATGTTAGCGTGGTGGACGTCAAGCTGCATGTCAGGCTGCGCGGCCCATTCCGATGGAGGACTCGCGGAAAGAAGCGTCAGTGTATGTTCAACATCTTCCCTTACATGCGGTACAACATCACCGTCTACAACAACAGGAGCAAACGCACGGTGGGGCTCTGACCTACAAACACTCGGGATTAGTCGTCAGAGAGACTTTTTACATTTTTAAAATGAGGAAAACAAAACAAATAACCAACAAAAAGTTTGTGAAAATTCAAGAAATTCTAAAAATAGAAATTTACATAAAAGGCAATCTGAATGTCCCTCCCTTTTATTATGTATAGGCGTTTTTTATTTTATATTATGATATTGATTTAATTTATTTATTACACTTAAGTGTGATTAGTCATTTGTGCGTAAAACTGTTCATAAGTAAAAAAAAAATTATAATTATTTTAAAGAACTTTATTCTCACTATTAACTTTTACAAGCAAATATTTTCCCTGAAAAAATGAGTTAACTCTATTTTTGCAGAAGTTTTGAGAAGTTTTTTTTTCTTCAATGAATTATTACAAACTGATGGATAGAGGGTTAAAGAGCACAAATTCCAAATTGTTTCGGTTATATGAGTGTGAATTTTGTTTGCAAAACATCCAAATCACGAAGAGTTTATGGCTGAGGTTAAATGATCCATTACTGCTGGAGTGACTGCACTGGCAGTAACCAAATGTAAACATCGTTTGTCTTGGTATCAACATTCTCCAAAAATCCTTTAAACACATTCAATTCACTCGTGGCAGATGCACAGGTGGTATCTTCGGAAAGAAGCATTTCGATTGGCTTGTCACCAGATGTTGACTTCTGGTTGAAGATCAGGCAGCTCGACATCGTGTCTAAAGTTTAAAGTTTGTGAAGTAAGGTTTTATGGGGTGTAAGAATTAAACGTTTTGTTATAGAAAACATTGCGTGTCTGAGAATAATAATTTGCCAGACTGAACACAAGAAGTCAGAAAATGGCCCTCGAGGTCGTGTGAAGATCAGCCTGGGTTCATCGACAATGAGAGCGGTGTCGGATCTCACTGGGACGTTCAGCTGATCCGGGACATGGGAGTGTCGAAGACAACAACAATAGTGTGCAACAGAACCCGGCTGAGAAACCTAGACTCTGGAGCTCCCGGGTGAAGCCTGTTGTTTGGAGATCGACACCTGAGCAGTGTGTATGTGTGTGTGTGTGTGCTCATGTGTTTTAGCTAAATGCGCAGTAGGAGTACTAGCGATGACCAAATCCAATCATGCTACAGTGCTGACAAATTCTGCATCCTGATTGGTCAGAAGGTGTTGATTAGTTTTCTGCAACAGCAGCTCTCTCCACTTATGTATATGAACATGATCGCTCTAATGGGTTATTGTTTCCATAGTTACCGCAAAGTTCAAAGGGACTTTGAAAAATTAAAGTGGATAAAAAGTGGAAGGTATAATTCTTTAATGAATAAATCTACTATGTATGGGGAGAAAACACTCATGAATAACTGCACTTAGTTTCCTATAACCTGTAATATTTCCTATAATTGCATCTGTGTTTAAAAACGAAACACATCATTTACTTTTCCTTTCTTGTTTGTTCATCAGGAGTCCATCCAACAGTCAGAAAAGCTCCTGATGCACGGCCCGTTGGAGTACAACTCCGAGTACTGCGTGAGAGCAGAGGTGTTCTCACTCACTCTTCCCCTAACCAACACTCCTTCGAACTGGATCTGCGTCTCCACCTCTGACGGTAACGCCCTCCACTTAATATTCAGCTGTCACAAATACAAACCAATTATCCGTCATTTACATTAGTTCACGACAAGTGTGAATCTTTGTTTGTCTTTGCTGGTGAGCGCAGCGACCGCTAATGTTGTTTATTTCGGGCGCGGCCTTGAGTTTTAATTCTGTGTGGATCAGCTTCATCGCATGCTAATTATACTAAATACCAATGCTCACCCAGTTTCTATTCCAAGATTTATGCTCCTTCGTAGTGTCTCTACAGACATTTAGTATGATTTCGACAAGATAAAATAAACCACAGCTCTGAGCTTTGGTTTAATCCCAGATAGGAGCCGTGCTGAACTGTGCTGAAGTGCTGAACTGGAGAAACATCTCGCCGTACGCTGGATACGATCGTGCTGAAGAATCATTCGAGCTAATCTTATACAATGACTAACACACACTGTATGAGCACGCACATCTTAGATCAAATGTGAGGTTTCCGCTGGAATATGTTCACCTGTACCCTGGTTCTCATTCGCCAGAGAGAAGCTCAGAAATCAGAATAAATCAGAGGATAAGCAGGACTACTGTATTTTATCCCGGGGTATTACATCTCCACATCATTGTGTGATCACAATGTGTCAGAACAGGTTTAGGAGAGACAGAGCAAACATTCCTTGAGAACCTCACCTCATCATGGTGGGAGTAATTATCTATTATAATTATATATGGAATAATTATAAAATCCACATTCCACTTCGTCATGCAGCCAGGCCGGTTTGTGCGCGTGTGTGCGAGTTGAGTACAGAATGTAGTAATTTCTGATTTGTATAGTCAGTGTAGAAAGAAATAAACAACAGGAAAGACCATGGAGTTAGAAGGGGTGTACAAACTTTTCACTGGTAGTGTAATAGAAAAAAAGATTAAAAAAACATATACAGTGATGTATAAGCTGGTTCTAAGTAAAAAATGGAAAACAAGTGATACTGTAATAACACACCTCGCCCTCTAATAACCCTTTCATTCTTTCTTTCTCTTTCTCTAGACCCGTTTAAAGCTCAGATGCTGCTGCTGATGTTAGGAGGCGTCGTCCCAACCGCTATTTGTCTGTTTGTTTTAGCCGTAGTCGGAGGTTTAGCTTATTATTACATCTGCGGTCACAAACAGCGGCTGCCTAAAACCATGGTGAGTCACATTTAACGTAAAACACACACCTCACACACTGGTACAGAATCAGTGTGTGGGACAATTTCATGCAGGTAAACGGATAGCAGGGGCTATTAGCCTGAGCAGACACCGCGCACATTTGGCCTGATTTTAGTCGGACTGATTTCGCAACCGGCCCGAATTTCATCCCCATCAGTTGTAGTTATCCAAGCGCTGATTAATCACCTGAACTACCAGCGATCTGGCTCCTGGACCATCTGATGGATTTCTGGTGTGACAGAAATTCTGGCCCGGACCCCTGAGTGGCACAGCAGAAACGACCTCGCCACTATTATTTGTAGATCGCAACCTTGAATCCCAAGTGATGGTGTACCCTCAGAGGGAGCTGACCGGACAAGCTATCTCAGGGGGAGGGACGGGTGGCATTCTAGCACTCATGGGTAGCTCAGTGGTTAAGGTATTGGACTGCGGTTCGGAAGATCCCAGGTTCAAACCCCACAACCACCAAGTTGCCACTGTTGGGCCCTTGAGCAAGGCCCTTAACCCTCAACTGCTCAGATGTATAATGAGATAAAAAATGTAAGTCGCTCTGGATAAGAGCGTCTGCCAAATGCTTATGTGGCGAAGTGCTGGGGCAAGATAAGGTTTATTAAGATTAGAATTACGATTACGCTACCTGGATACGGGCCAGCGACCCCAATTAAGTAAATCTCGTCTAAAGGCTCACAGGTCAGTTCATAATACAGGGCAAGAGACTATGATATCCGAAGGTATAAAATTGTATTACAAATAACACAATTTAATCACAAAAAATAAAAATAAAACAAAAAGACAGTTAATAACGAAAGTGCTGGGAACAGTGGTTCGCACGACATACACTGGTGGACAACCTAGACATCCAAAACTTCAAATACAGGAACCGGGGCCGGCAGCAGGGCTTAAAAACACAACCGGCCTACACAGCACCACAACCTGCTACTACACTAGTGGCTCATACACACATACGTGCTCATATTCCACACACTGAAAGAAAGAAGACCAGGATGCCACTGCTGCTAGGGGCGCCGTCTCCTGTAACAGAAGGGGATATAATTACAATACGCCACAAGTGTGGTCACACACACACCAATAAACCCGGTTGCCCACCCGTTCAACTGGCCCTTTACACCAAACAATAAAAAAAGAAATACAATAAATAAATAAAAAAAACAAGGAAATCCACGCTCCTCTTCTACCCACAGCACCTCTCTCACACACACATGCACTCACTCACACACAGTGATTTACGATCGTTAACAACCCGATACTCACTTCTCATTCACAAGAGTTGGGGGAAGACGCACACACACACAGTGATTTACAACCACAGGGCCGTAAATCCCCAAAGAAACACAAAAAAACACAGCTAGACTTTGAGGGGAAACCTCAAACACAGGGCAATGATAATAGAGGGACAAAGGGAGAACGCAAAAAAAACAAAAGACTGTAAATAAAAACTAATTTAAACAAAAAAAACAGTATGACATGTTACTGGGCCAGGGGTAGCTCAGTGGTTAAGGCGTTGGACTGCGGTTCGGAAGATCCCAGGTTCAAACCCCACAACCACCAAGTTGCCACTGTTGGGCCCTTGAGCAAGGCCCTTAACCCTCAACTGCTCAGATGTATAATGAGATAAAAATGTAAGTTGCTCTGGATAAGAGCGTCTGCCAAATGCCTAAAAAAAAATGTTACTCCCGCAAAGCAGCAGGACAACTAACATTGACCCCGCTTAGATCGCACACAAAACAAAATTTAAAACAGCCACAACAAGGGCAAACAGCAGCCAAAACAGCACGCCGAACGGCAAAACAGCAGCGCCCTCCGATTGGGCTCTCACGTCGCTCCACCACGGGAAACCAATCCACGTCGCGCCGTCACAAATCTGTTACATAAAAATTGCGATTAAAATCAAATCGCTGCGAACATGCTGCATGAGCATGAAAAAAAACTGAATTACATACCCGGTAACTTGGTGACAAGTTTCACTAGGATGGCAACTAACCCACTGTCCGGGAAGCTGAGAGCTCGTCCAGTCCAACAGGAAATGGACAGTTTATCCACGTTTAGGAACCACATCCACGACACAAGATGAATATCCGTGTCCACGGACTAAATCAGGCATCTAAACTGTATAAATACCACAGACAAAACATCGCTATAATATACATATGCCGACTAAACCACACACCGCAATTGAAATCCTTACCGGTACAAAAGCAACCTTGGTCAAAAGCCAGCATAGGACTTCCAAGTTCCGTTCCGGATGTAACGCACACCGACGGAAGAAAAAGGGGCGGGACCCGTAAACCCAAGCCACCTTACCAACCGGCTTAAATAGTCTTACCAAGCCCATGATAGGACAATCAATCAACCACAGCCAACCAAAACAGGTAGGAAGAGCTTTACGTGTCCTGTCACAACTATTAATTTCGAGCCCTACATTCCCGGGGTCGGCTATATCCCTAGTACCGGCTATATCCCCAGTACCAACAGCCGAAGGTGCCGCTGAAACCACTACCCACAAGTCTCCCTGCTCAGACTCTTCCAAAGCCGGCTTGCTCAGAGGTGACGCCGATTCCTTCACGGGGCTAGGATTAGCTACTAAAGCAGGAGGCTCCTTCGGCATTCGAACCTTCAGCAACGAACAATGTACCTGCCTTACTTTGCTCAAATCGTCCACCGGGGCAATGGAATAAACTGAACCCCCTGGTTTAGGGGCCCTTACCACCCGATACACCACTGGGCTCCACAGGTCCTGGATCTTTGACCGACCCCTCACACCAACATTACGAAAGTAGACCAGTTGTCCCTCCAAGAAGGGGCCATGTTGTACCTGACAATCATGTTGCGCCTTGCGCCGTTCGGCAGCAGCCCGCAAATGTTCCCTGGCCCCTTCAAAAGCCACCTGCAACCGCGTTTGATGTTCAATGACCCACTCATGGATATTTCCACCTCCAGTCCCTCCTACTCTTCCTAACAGGAAGTCAACTGGTAGACGAGGTTCCTGACCAAACATTAAATAATACGGAGACTCACCTGTTGATTGATGAAGGGTGGTATTGTAGCAAAATACTACTTGAGGTAAACATGAGGCCCAGTCACGCTTACTTGAGGGAGGCAGAGTACGCAGCAAATCGTGCAGGGTTCGATTAAACCTCTCACATTGGCCATGATATGGTGTGGTTCGAGACTTCTCCACCTTATACAGCATACACAGCTGCCATATCAGGGAGGACTCAAAGTTACGGCCCTGATCAGCATGTATCCGACCAGGGACCCCAAACTTACAGAACCACTCCACCACGAGCACTTGTGCCACCGTTTCAGCCCGCTGGTCCCGTGTCGGGACTGCCAGGGTATATTTTGTGAAGACATCAGTCATCACTAACACATTCTCAATACCTGAACTAGATGCTTCCATCCAACGACTTGCTTTTAGCTTCAGACCAAGGCTGCATCCAAGATCTCGTTGGGTCTAGCAGCCAACAGGTGGCCCATGAAACTAGATACAACGGGCTGGCCGCCCTTGGCCGACTGACACCGATCACACTCCCTACACCAACGAGCAACCTCTCTGGACATACCAGGCCAATAACACAGTTGACGAACCAACTCGGTGGTGCGCTCAATACCCTGGTGGCCATGCTCCTGATGCAGCCACCTCAAAATGCCTTCCCTCAACGCAAAAGGCAGAAGTACCTGCAAAACCTCCTCTTTTCCATCTGGACCCATCGAAACTGGGGAGGCTCTAACGCCGCCAAAAGCCCAAAATAGTTCCGATATCTGTATAGGACTCTTGTAGCACCCTCAACTCATCCGCAGAAAGGCTTGAAAAAACCTGAAGTGCAGCTTGAGTAGCCGATGTACCGGCTTTATTCGAGCTGCCTGTTGTACGGATACGGGCACCACGGTAGTTGGTAACAACTGCTCCAACCCCTGACTACTGGCCAGAGGCTGTCTCGAAAGGGCATCAGCATTACCATTACTCTTACCGGACCGATATCGAATTTCAAAATCGAACGCCGCAAGTTGGGCGGCCCAGCGCTGTTCTGTAGCCCCCAGCTTGGCAGAGGACAGATGACTCAAAGGGTTCTTATCAGTAAAGACAATACATTTATGTCCCAATAAATATTCTCGAAACTTCTCCATCATGGCCCACTTAAGCGCCAAGAACTCCAACCTCATCGAGCTATAATTTACCGGGTTACGCTCCGTGGGTCGCAAACTACGGCTAGCAAAAGAAACAGGCCGGACTCTCCCCTCCTGTTCCTGAGACAGGACGGCCTCCAAACCCCGATGGCTAGCATCCACCTCGAGGATAAAAGGCAAAGAAAAGTCTGCATAGGCAAGAAGAGGAGAAGTGGTGGGCTTCTCCTTCAGGGCGTCAAAACTTTTTTGACACTGCTCCGTCCATGCACCGACAAAGCTTACCCCTACTGGTTTCTTAGGTTTACCCTGCACAAAATCAGCAACTAACTTATGCAGAGGGGCTGCCAACTGTGCAAACCCCTCCACAAAGCGGTGATAATAGCTAGCGAAACCTAAAAAGGAATGGAGCTCCGTCACATTACCTGGGCAACTCCAGTTTGCCATGACCTCCACTTTACTTGGGTCAGTAGCCACCCCTTGAGAGGACACCACATGGCTCAAGTACCGTACCTGCTGCTTGAAAAACGCACACTTTCCCAGTTTCGCCTTAAGGCCTTCACGCTACAACCTCCCCAAAACCAACTCCAATCGTTCCACGTGCTGAGTCACTGAAGAGAAAAAAAAAACAATATCATCAAGATACAAAAGCAAGTATTGGTGCCGCTGATCCCCAAATAACCTTTCCATCAACCGTTGGAAAGTACTGGGAGCATTACAATGCCCAAACGGCATCCTGTTCCACTCAAATAACCCAAACGGTGTACAAAAGGCAGTTTTGGACCGATCTCCTTCCGTTACTTGATTATACCCCCTGGCCAAATCCAAAGTGGAAAACCAATGGGCCCCAGTCAGCGCATCTAACGTCTCCTCGATACGAGACAGAGGAAAAGCATCCTTCCTGGTCTTGGAGTTCAACTGCCGGTAGTCCACACACATGCGTAAGCTACCATCTTTTTTCCGCACCAACACAATCGGAGATGCATAAGGACTGCAACTCTCCCTGACTATCTGGCCCTCGAGCGACTGATTAATATGAGTCTTCACTACATCATACTCGGAAGGGGGCAACCGCCTATACCGCTGCCGAACCGGAACATCATCTGTAAGGGGAATATCATGCGAGATCAGATTCGTACACCCTAAGTCATTATCATGTGCCTAAGTCATTATCATGTGCTGATAACTCCGTAACAGGGCCCTAACCTCATCCTGCTCCCTCAACTCCAAAGCAGATAAATCCACAGAATCAATTTGCTCCTGTAACGATGGGTCCATTGCGCAGCCCTGGGAACATACACTAGCGACCACATCCGGAACATCAGTCACCCCTGGAGGTAGACTTGTAACATACACCCCCTGTAGGTGTATGTTACAAGTCTACCTCCAGACACCCCCTGTCTAATAAGGCTACCTAATAGGGTCCTAGGGTACAATGCTACATCCACAACCCCTACATTCACAACCGGGATATAGGCACTACCTCGAACCACCAGCATTAGGGAGGACGAAGCCAACAACCCAGCCGGAAGTCCCGACTCCCGGGGCTCAAACAACATGGTGCGCCCAGCGCTCTGTTCGAAACAGGGAGCGGTAATAATCTTCATAGTCCCACCAGGAACACGGCATGGATGACGCCCACGCACTCGTGTGTTACTGACCTGCCCAAACATGGGCTCTGGGTTAACCCCATGACAATGCTGCAAAGCTTGCATCACTGAACCAGGAACTTCTCCTACCGGCGGAGAGTTGAACAAAGCCGGCCCATGTTGACTAAAAAGATCCTGGTAACCCCGGCTCAACACATTCATCCCCAGTACCCCCGGAACTTGGACACACATGTTGCCGGGCGGGTACCTAACCACCAATACCCTGCACCCCAACACTATTTTACCACACAACTCCACATCCAATTCCAGATAAACAATGTATGGAATGGCGAGCCCATTAGCCACATGTAATTGGAGCCACTGGCACAATCTTAAACGGTCCTGCCCCCAAGGTTTAAAATTCTCCAGAAAGCAGCTCTCCATAATTGTGGACACCATAGAACCGGTATCAATTAAACAAACAACCGAGATGCCGCCAATACTGGCCACCAGCTGCGGGCAGCCAGACATTAAACGAGACAAAGAACCACCACGAATTAACTCATCCGAGCCCCCAATTTCCCCGTCCGAGCTACGGCTCAAAAGCTTGGTGGGTATTAGTTTCCCGAGGGCTGGCTTGACCGACGCTGCCCCTCCACAGGCAAGGACACAGTAGGCGCCGGGAATGACGGGCCCGGTCGGAGAACATTACATTCCCTGGCAAAATGGCCAGGTCGATGGCACCGCCTACAAACCACCAGCCCATACCGTGTGTCTCCTGCAACTGAGCAAAACTTTGAGTCAGCTGGTTCAACTGCTGCTGCTGAACTTTTAACATGTCCCTTAATTCACTCAGCTCCGAGGACGAGGCTCCACCTGTGTGTGTCAGTTTCCCCAGGAAACTGAGGTTTAACTTTCTCCATTAGATCCATCAACGCGAGAGAGAACTCTAATAAACTCTCTCCCTCCAATTGTCTCCGGGAGAAAAAAGCTTCCTGTAATACTACATGGGATTGCAAACAACCAAATACCTCCCGTAACGCTGAACAAAATTTTATTCGGATCCCCTCGTTCGAGATCGGAACAATACCTGATCTCCTCCCGTGCCTCCCCCTCTAGGTGATCGACCACAAATAACGCTTGATCCGAAACAGACAAATGGCGAACTCTAATACATGCCTGCACCTCCTCAATCCATTCATCGATACCAACCCCCGACTTACCGTTAAACTTAGGACATTTACGGTCCCTAGGTAGGAATACCAATCGTTCCGGCTAGCTAGTACCCACAACAACTGGAGGAGGTGCAACAGGTGCAACCTCGGTCGCTGCTACAGATGCCGCACTAGGGCCGGGCAGCACAAGGAAACGCTCTTGACGCAGCCTCTCGTTGTCTGCCTGCAACTGGGCCACAAGTTCTTTAAGTTCGCGAAATTCTTCCTACATTTTGTAGATAACCACCTGCTAATACCACGGCAGAGGAAAAAAATAGAGGATATATTCGCCACCACCCGGACAGACGCTGCTGTTTTGCCACTACTCAAAAAAACAATTATTAAACAAAGAAACAACTCAAAAAAATTCTAAACCTGGATACCCATGTCTCTGCTCACTTACTGTGATCCTGCCGATTACGCCAGAATGTGGCGAAGCGCTGGGGCAAGATAAGGTTTATTAAGAATAGAATTCCGATTACGCCACCCTGGATACGGGCCAGGGACCCCAATTAAGTAAATCTCATCTAAAGGCTCACAGGTCAGTTCACAATATAGGGCAAGAGACTATGATATCCGAAGGTATAAAATTTTATTACAAATAACACAATTTAATCACAAAAAATAAAAATAAAACAAAAAGACAGTTAATAATGAAAGTGCTGGGACCAGTGGTTCGCATGACATAAACTGGTGGACAACCTAGACATCCAAAACTTCAAATACAGGAACCGGGGCCGGCAGCAGGGCTTAAAAACACAACCGGCCTACACAGCACCACAACCTGCAACTACACTAGTGGCTCATACACACACACGTGCTCATATTCTGCACACTGAAAGAAAGAAGACCAGGATGCCACTGCTGCTAGGGACACTCCTGTCACACTTAGATGTAGCACTCTTGTATCAATCATGGTGATGCTAGCCGATCATGGTCGTCTGTGAGTTCAGATGCAGTCAGCTGGTGTCACGTGTCCCCTCCCCCGCTGGAGGTTATGGCCTTGATGGCAAACTCCCCCAATGACAGGTGGAAATTGGCTTCAATTAAATTAAGGGGAGAAAAATTGCAAAAAAAAGTTTTGTTGTCTTATAGTCTGATTTCCAACAATCCAATGAGTCTGTGCACATACACTTCGAATCTCTTCGTAAAACAGACAGATCCTTCTTCCAGCATCTTAACCATTTTCAAACCCACATGTATTTAGGTTTTCTTTCTTTTTTTGGTCCAGATTGTAAAAAGTATCTTTGCTTTTCTCCATTTTTGACATGAAGCATTGACTTTGGATATCTAGTTTGAATTGAAACCGGGAAAACTGAACTGCTTAGTTCAGGTATTAATGTATCAGGTATTACACTATTCATTCTGATTTTACTGAAACGTCCCAAGTTAACTAATACAAGTTTACACGAACAGAAATGTATTTTGGAAATATTAAAATATTTAACAGAATTACAACATAGAAATCTATATAAACAACAAACAAATACACATACAGTGTGTAACATCATCAAACCTGTATCACTACGTAAGAAACTAAACTGCTGGCTGGAATTTAAAACACCCGGAATTTTTCAAGCGCACGTACTGTACACATGCAAGCATATAGAAATTCTGCATTCTCAAAATATTAGAGAATTAGGAATCGTTGTGTATCTGTTTTATTCCAAATCCACATGATTACAGAGATAATAATGATAATATTTTTGATAATGATGAGGTATAATGTATCCAGGCGTGTGTTGCTTTGTGAAATGTTGCTCTGCCGCATGGTTTCACTCCAGCCCTCGCTCTGGAATTCAGACACTCCTCGATCGGCTAGTCATTTTTACCCGCATTTGGCGGGTGGGCGGGTGCCAATGTCAAACCCGGATATAGACATACATATACAGTGGTTTCATTCCATTAACCCTGACCTCTGGAGTAATTATGGTTTAATTGAGTCATGCTAACGTCACAGCTCTTTATTAGTAATGAGAGTAATTAGGGTGATTTAACACAGGCGTGGAAAATAAACAGAATGACTCGCTGTAATTAACTAACTAACCCTAAGCTTGATTGCAGGATATGATTTCTCAGCTCAGGATCAAACCCACAACCCCATATAAATGTTCCCGCCATCATTGAAAGGTCCACCAATTAGTCCTCTGATTGGTTTGCAGGAAAAAACGACTTACACTTAACATAACATCAACTTTTGAAATTAGGATGTTGTATTATAATAATTGCTATTGCTTACACTAATCATTTTTTTCTGTAGAAGGACATTCAGCAGGACGGACATGTGGACAGGGAGGTCCAGACATTCCAGCCGGAGAACTGTTCGCCCACTATAAATGTCCTCATCATCAGCATGGGGGAGTCAAAGCCCAGCTTTCTCGCCCCAAGTCATGGTGGTGTTGATATTCCACGGCCCGCTCTGCTGGCTGTCATGGGTGAGGCGCCGATACAAACAACTTATGCGGCGCAGGACGCACAGAATGCAGCTACAGAAGTAGAAGAAGAAGAAGCAGCAGCAGCAGGTCTACAAAGCCATCACAGCTCTTTGCCTGAGGATTACGGTTTTGTGCTTCATGAAAACAGGAACCAGTTTGCCAGGTGCCCGTATAACCCCCAAGCGCGAGTGAACTGTATAATCGGACCCAACCTATACATGGCACAGACTGGAATGACAGAACAAGCACAGGATATAGATGATGAAGAAGAAGAAGGAGAAGACAGAGAAACAACGACGTTCTGTGACTGGGACAGAGAAACTGGCACGCTCCAGCTGGATTTCCCTCTGTTCAGGAAGCTCGGCTTTGAGACCCCGGAGACGACAGAGACGCAGACGAGGGAGGACACCGCGCCGCTCCTACGCCGTCCTATCCTCACCAGTGTGGTGGTCAAGCAGGGTTCAGAGGAGAGAGAAGACGATGACCTGCTCCTGAAGATGGAGAAAGACTGGAACCTTCAGGTCCAGAGCGCTGCTGAGTAGAAACCACAGACCAAATCTACACTCTACATGATGGAGAACCAAAACAACACCATCTCTGGCAGAAACATCCTCCTGATAGGCGACAGATCTTTAGTTTTAAATGCAGTAACATATATTTTACTGTATATAATGTGAAACATGAGAGTAATGAAGAATACTTTACTTGTTCCTTAGGAATTACAGAAATTCTGTTAAAACAAAAGGCAAAGACAGAGAGACAGAGAAAGTCACTCAGGGAGAGACAGACAGACAGAGACATTGAGACAAACTAACCGAGATAGATGAAAAGAGAAGCTGGACATGTATAGAGTCCAGAAAGAAAGAAAGAGAGAAAGAAAGAGATAAAGAAAGAAAAATGAGAGAAAGAAAAAAAGAAAGAAGGAAAGTAAGAGAGAAAAAAAGAAAGAGAGAAAGAAAGAAAGAAAGAAAGAAAGAGAGAAAGAAAGACAGAAAGAAAGACAGAAAGAAAGGAAGAGAGAGATAAAGAAAGAGAGAAAGAAAGACAGAAAGAAAGACAGAAAGAAAGGAAGAGAGAGAGAGAAGGAAAGAAAGACAGAAAGAAAGAGAGGAAGAAAGAGAGAAACAGAAAAAAGAAAGAGAGAAAGAAAGACAGAAATGTGTGAGTGAGTTACAAGTAAATAGAGACAGAATTGGACAAAGACATGAAGGTAGAGAGCGACAGACAGACAGACAGACAGGGGCAGAGACATACGGTAGAGTGACAGACAGACAGACAGGACTGGAGAGATATGAATAAAGAGAGACAGAGAGACCATACAGTAGTGTTACAAACTGATCACTGAACAAGATGAAGTATAAGATACACGAGAATAAACACACAGACAGTCTGTCACACACTCAGGGACAGGATTAGCTTTAGCGAGCACTGCTAACGTCTGATCTCAGAACATTCCATAACGACATTCAGAACAGCGTCAGAAATATTTCCCATATTACTGTGAAGGTTCAATAAAAAAATATAATATATATATTTTTACATAATACACACAAACACCTGGATGAAGATTTTATACAGAATACATTCATAAGAGCACTTTGAACACATCTGTATAACTAATGTATTATTTTATTCACACACACACACACACACACACACACACACACACACACACACACATACGGTGTTATAGTAAACAGTACACGCGTGCGCGGATGTTGATTATACCAGTAAGAGACGAGCACTAAGACCCAGCAGGGGAGACGATTACCCACAAATCTGCAGTGCAAGAGAGAGAAAAACCATTGGCTCAGTTGTGATCACTTGACGCTTGGTGTCAAAACAAGAAGCGCATGTATGATACGTGATACTCGGTGCTCGTAAACCAAGATAATGCTCGTTTTCTGATTCAAAATTGGACTGTAAGTGTAAGTATGTGCTGTAATGTGTATTAAAGTTATTAATCTTATTAAATTCAATGTGAAGATCCTCAATTCTTAAGTAAAGTGAAGTACAGAAAACTGTGGAGAACTCTGGAGTGATACGTCACATTAAACACAGTACTGATAAACTACTGACTCAATCTGTCTCTGTCTATTTACCTACAATCATTAGAATAACTCTATTCAGACAGAATATGGAGCTCAAAGTGCTTCACTACAGTTAAACAGTGACAGACAATAAATATAATCATAATACCAATACAGTTATTAATTACCATTTATATTTTTAACTGAATTCAATATTTCAGCTGTTTTTAATAATTTTAACATTATGTAAATGTGAAATGAGTGTTTTAAAATGTTATAAAAACTATTACTTATATGGGATTTTTTGTTTTATTATGAAATATATTTGACCAAAGCATGTTATGTACTATACAGTCTTTTATAGGTTTCACTACACACTATGGAAGCATTCACTCTGAACGAGAAAAAATTGTGAAAAATAGGAAAATGTATGAGTAAATACAAACCGGATTCCAAAAAAGTTGGGACATTAAACAAATTGTGAATAAAAACTGAATGCAATGATGTGGAGATGGCAAATGTCAATATTTTATTCAGAATAGAACATAAATCACGGAACAAAAGTTTAATCCGAGAAAATGTATCATTTTAAAGGAAAAATATGTTGATTCCAAATTTCACGGTGTCAACAAATTCCAAAAAAGTTGGGACAAGTAGCAATAAGAGGCTGGAAAAAGTAAATTTGAGCATAACGAAGAGCTGGAAGACCAATTAACAGTAATTAGGTTAATTGGCAACATGATTGGGTATAAAAAGAGCTTCTCAGAGTGGCAGTGTCTCTCAGAAGCCAAGATGGGTAGAGGATCACCAATTCCCACAATGTTGCGCAGAAAGATAGTGGAGCAATATCAGAAAGGTGTTACCCAGCGAAAAATTGCAAAGACTTTGCAGTTATCATCATCAACTGTGCATAATATCATCCGAAGATTCAGAGAATCTGGAACAATCTCTGTGCGTAAGGGTCCACAAGCACAGGCGTTTTCATTGGGCCAGGGATCATTTAAAATGGAGTGTGGCAAAATGGAAGACTGTTCTGTGGTCAGACGCGTCACGATTCGAAGTTCTTGTTGGAAATGTGGGACGCCATGTCATCCGGACCAAAGAGGACAAGGACAACCCAAGTTGTTATCAACGCTCAGTTCAGAAGCCTGCATCTCTGATGGTATGGGGTTGCATGAGTGCGTGTGGCATGGGCAGCTTGCATGTCTGGAAAGGCACCATCAATGCAGAAAAATATATTCAGGTTCTAGAACAACATCTAGTCATCTCTTTCAGGGAAGACCCTGCATTTTTCAACAAGATAATGCCAGACCACATTCTGCATCAATCACAACATCATGGCTGCGTAGGAGAAGGATCCGGGTACTGAAATGGCCAGTCTGCAGTCCAGATCTTTCCCCTATAGAGAACATTTGGCGCATCATAAAGAGGAAGGTGCAACAAAGAAGGCCCAAGACGATTGAACAGTTAGAGGCCTGTATTAGACAAGAGTGGGAGAGCATTCCTATTTCTAAACTTGAGAAACTGGTCTCCTCGGTCCCCAGACGTCTGTTGAGTGTTGTAAGAAGAAGGGGAGATGCCACACAGTGGTGAAAATGGCCTTGTCCCAACTTTTTTGGGATTTGTTGACACCATGACATTTTGATTCACCATATTTTTCCCTTAAAATGATACATTTTCTCAGTTTAAACTTTTGTTCCGTGATTTATGTTCTATTCTGAATAAAATATTGACATTTGCCATCTCCACATCATTGCATTCAGTTTTTATTCACAATTTGTTTAGTGTCCCAACTTTTTTGGAATCCGGTTTGTAAATAAATATATGGAAAATAAACTATATAAACCAATAAACTATGTAAACTTTATTTATTAACAAGGCCAAAGTATCACTTCAGGTGTTTGTAGACACAAATAATTTACATCTCCACATATTCATGGACTAAAGGGAGATGAAACGGTTAAGAGAGGTGTATTCATAACCTCACTCTATTTTAGCTCCTCCTCTCACACTCACTCTTACACACACAGAACAAGGAAGTTCTTGTTAAAGAAAACGAAACTCAGACTCTCTCTCTCTCTCTGAGTGTGTTAGTGCGGGAAAATGGCTGAGGCCAGTATTTCAGTAGATCAGTTTTCAATGGATCAGTTCATCTGTCCAGTGTGTCTGGATCTCCTGAAGGATCCGGTGGCTATCCCCTGTGGTCACAGTTTCTGTAAGGTGTGTATTAATGGCTGCTGGGATCAGGAGGATCAGAAGGACGTCTACAGCTGTCCTCAGTGCAAAGACACTTTCACTCCAAGGCCTGTTCTACGCAGAAACAACATGCTGGTTGAAGTGGTGGAGAGACTGAAGAAGACTGAAGTCCAAGCTGCTTCTCCTGCTCACTGTTACGCTGGTCCTGGAGATGTGGAGTGTGATTTCTGCACCGGGAGAAAACACAAAGCCGTCAAGTCCTGTCTGATGTGTTTAGTTTCATTTTGTGAAACTCATCTGAAACCTCACCTGGAAGTTCCTGGTTTAAAAAAACACACATTAATTGAAGCTTCAGCAAAACTCCAAGAGAAGATCTGCTCTGAACATAACAAGCTGATTGAGATCTACTGTCGTACTGATCAAACCTGCATCTGTTATTTGTGTACGATGGATAATCACAGAGGACACGACACCGTCACAGCCGCAGCAGAAAGAGCTGAGAAACAGGTGAGAATGAGAAAGATTTCCAGGATGAGGTTCTTAATTATAGTTTATATCTAGTAACATGTGCACAGTGTTGTTAGTTACTCATAAAAGTGATATTACTATTAATATATAAAATATGAAATAGTAGAATGTTAGATAATGTTTGCGATATACATGAATTCACACACACACACACACACACACACACACACACACACACACACACACACACACACACACACAGTTTCATCTCAGTCAATTAGAATATCAGCAGAAACGTGATTTATTTCAGTAATTCAGTTTTAATTTTGATTATTACGGCTTACAGCTAATGGAAACCCAAAATTCTGTACCTTAGAAAATTAGAATATTACTTAAGATCAATAAAATAAAAGATTTTAAACACAGAAATGTTGGAGCACTGAACAGTATGAACATGTACAGTACTCAGTACTTGGTCAGGACTCCTTTTGTATGAATTACTGCAGTAATGAGGCGTGGCATGAAGGTGATCAGTCTGTGGCACTACTGAGGTGTTAGGTGTTACAAATATGGAAGCCCAGGTTGCTCTGAAAGCATTTTTGTAGTTCTTCTGCGTTGTTGGGTCTGGGGTCTCACATCTTTATTTTTACAATAGTCCATAGATTCTCTATGGGGTTTAGGTCGGGTGAGTTTGTGGTCCAATCAAACACAGGTACACCATGGTCCTTAAACCAGGTATTAGTACTTTTGGCAGTGTGCCAAGTCCTGCTGGATAATCAGCATCAGTTCTCTATAACTTCCTGGTAGACGGCTGCTGACCTTAGACCTGATAACACACAGCGTGACACCATGAGTCTCCAATATTGAACTTTTTCACAATATTCTAATTTTCTTGAGATACGGACTTTTAGGTTTTCAAAAGCTATGATCCAAAATCATCAAAATGAAAAGAAATAGACATGTGACATATCAGTCAGTGTGTAATGAATCTGTATAATATACGTAGAAGCTCCAGTTTTTGATGATATTCTAATTTATTGAGATGACCCTGTATACACCAGGTTGGTTTGGGTGAAATTTAATGACACACTCATAGGCATGTTTTAATGACTGTGTAATTCCATCTGTTTAATTTTGAGATGAACTAATGATTTTTTTCAATGTCGATGTTTTTATGATAAGGGCATTTTCCGTAAAAATTTCAAATTAGCATATCTTCTGTTCCTGTGCGCTGATTGAGATGAAATAAAGTCCATATGTTACCTCAAGCTCGGCCATTGAAACCCCATTAAAATGAGTTCAGTAGTTTTTATATGATGCACAAACAAACAGATAAACAAACAGAGTTGATGTGTTACAGTATATTACTCATCTTACACAAATTCAGTCTCAAGTCTTTTGTAGACTCCAAGAGGTTTTCTTCCAAGATTGCCCTGTATTTGGCTCCATCCATCTTCCCATCAACTCTGACCAGCTTCCCTGTCCCTGCTGAAGAGAAGCATCCCCAGACCATGATGCTGCCACCACCATATTTGACAGTGGGGATGGTGTGTTCAGAGTGATGTGCAGTGTTAGTTTTCCGCCACACATAGCGGTTAGCCTTTTGGGGCTGAATAATTACGCACACCCCACTTTTCAGTTATTTATTTGTAAAAAATGTTTGGAATCATGTATGATTTTCGTTCCACTTCTCACGTGTACACCACTTTGTATTGGTCTTTCACGTGGAATTCCAATAAAATTGATTCATGTTTGTGGCTGTAATGTGACAAAATGTGGAAAAGTTCAAGGGGGCCGAATACTTTTGCAAGCCACTGTAGATGTGTGTATATATATATATATATTATTTATATATTCATTCATTCATTCATTTTCTATACCGCTTAATCCTGTGTTCAGGGTCGCGGGGGACCTGGAGCCTATCCCAGGAGACCTCGGGCACTAGGTGGGGTACACCCTGGACAGGGTGCCAATCCATCGCAAGGCACACACTCATACACACAATCACACACTACGGGCAATTTAGGAACGCCAATTAGCCTAACCTGCATATCTTTGGACTGTGGGAGGAAACCGGAGTACCCGGAGGAAACCCACCAAGCACGGGGAGGACATGCAAACTCCATGCACACAGAGACGGGAATCGAGCCTGGCCGGGGAATCGAACCCGGACCCTGGAGGTGCAAGGCGACAGTGCTAACCACTACACCACCGTGCCGCCATTATATATACAGTGGTGTGAAAAACTATTTGCCCCCCTCCTGATTTCTTATTCTTTTGCATGTTTGTCACATAAAATGTTTCTGATCATCAAACACATTTAACTATTAGTCAAAGATAACACAAGTAAACACAAAATGCAGTTTTTAAATGAGGGGTTTTATCATTTAGGGAGAAAAAAAATCCAAACCTACATGGCCCTGTGTGAAAAAGTAATTGCTCCCTGAACCTAATAACTGGTTGGGCCACCCTTAGCAGCAATAACTGCAATCAAGCGTTTGCGATAACTTGCAACGAGTCTTTTACAGCGCTCTGGAGGAATTTTGGCCCACTCATCTTCGCAGAATTGTTGTAATTCAGCTTTATTTCAGGGTTTTCTAGCATGAACCGCCTTTTTAAGGTCATGCCACAACATCTCAATAGGATTCAGGTCAGGACTTTGAGTAGGCCACTCCAAAGTCTTCATTTTGTTTTTCTTCAGCCATTCAGAAGTGGATTTGCTGGTGTGTTTTGGGTCATTGTCCTGCTGCAGCACCCAAGATCGCTTCAGCTTGAGTTGACGAACAGATGGCCGGACATTCTCCTTCAGGATTTTTTGGTAGACAGTAGAATTCATGGTTCCATCTATCACAGCAAGCCTTCCAGGTTCTGAAGCAGCAAAACAACCCCAGACCATCACACTACCACCACCATATTTTACTGTTGGTATGATGTTCTTGTTCTGAAATGCTGTGTTACTTTTACGCCAGATGTAACGGGACACGCACCTTCCAAAAAGTTAAACTTTTGCCTCGTCGGTCCACAAGGTATTTTCCCAAAAGTCTTGGCAATCATTGAGATGTTTTTTTGCAAAACTGAGACGAGCCTTAATGTTCTTTTTGCTTAAAAGTGGTTTGCACCTTGGAAATCTGCCATGCAGGCCATTTTTGCCCAGTCTCTTTCTTATGGTGGAGTCGTGAACACTGACCTTAATTGAGGCAAGTGAGGCCTACAGTTCTGTAGATGTTGTCCTGGGGTCTTTTGTGGCCTCTCGGATGAGTTGTCTCTGCGCTCTTGGGTTAATTTTGGTCGGCCGGCCGCTCCTGGGAAGGTTCACCACTGTTCCATGTTTTTGCCATTTGTGGATAATGGCTCTCACTGTGGTTCGCTGGAGTCCCAAAGCTTTAGAAATGGCTTTATAACCTTTACCAGACTCAATTACTTTTGTTCTCATTTGTTCCTGAATTTCTTTGGATCTTGGCATGATGTCTAGCTTTTGAGGTGCTTTTGGTCTACTTCTCTGTGACAGGTAGCTCCTATTTAAGTGATTTCTTGATTGAAACTGGTGTGGCAGTAATCAGGCCTGGGGGCGACTACAGAAATTGAACTCAAGTGTGATAAACCACAGTTACGTTATCTTTTAACAAGGGGGGCAATCACTTTTTCACACAGGGCCATGTAGATTTGGAGGTTTTTTTCTCCCTTAATAACGTAAACCTTCATTTAAAAACTGCATTTTGTGTTCAATTATGTTATCTTTGACTAGTAGTTAACGGTTTTTGATGAGCAGAAACATTTAAGTGTGACAAACATGCAAAAGAATAAGAAATCAGGAAGGGGGCAAATAGTTTTTCACACCACTGTATATATATATATATATATATATATATACAGTAGAACCTCTGATTGCAAGTGACAATCTGATCATTCTGATTCATACACATTCACATTCCATCCAAACTTAAATAATTCTTTTGACTGTGTAAAGCTGCTTTGCAACAATGACAATTGTTAAAAGCTCTATACAAATGAAATTGAATTGAATTGAATTGAGGTACTGTAACCAGGTTTGCGAACGTTACGCAAGACGAGCTAAAGTTTATAATACTGTTCGTCTCTCCCTTGTATAATCAACATCCATGCAGGTGTGTACTGCTTACTATAACACTGTGACCATGTGTCTGAGCGTAAAGCAGCTTTTATTTTGTGTTTGTATGCGTCCTTTCACACGACCGTGTACTGTTTATTATAACATTGGGTAAAGCAAAAGTAAGTGTCATTAGAGAGGTTAAAGATCCATGTTCTCTCTCTGTCAGACTGCACTGATTCGTTAGTTTGTGTGTCTACTGTGCCTCTTCTCTCCTCCTCCTCTTGCCTTCATACACACGCACACATACACACACACACATAAACATACACTCTCTAACGGAAACACTGCTCTGAAGTGATCAGAGATTACATACATTTATAAACTGGACACAAAACAGACACACACAAAACATTCACAGCTCTGAGAAATATGAATGTTTGTATGTAATGAATTATCTTACTATGTAAGTACTTTATAAAAAGCTGAATGTAACTGTTCTGTCCTCAGAGTGAGTTAAAGGAGAAGCAGATGAAATCCCAGCAGAGAATCCAGGAGAAGCAGAAGAAGGTGGAGGAGCTGAAACAGGCTGTGAACACTATAAAGGTGAGCAGTGAGCAGAGACAGAGCTGCTCCTAGAAACACACACAACATGGACAACATGGAGACATTTAGAGTCGCAGTAAGAGAGGGAATGATAGATGAGCTTTAAATCCTGTGTGTGTGTGTGTGTGTGTGTGTGTGTGTGTAACAGCTGAGTGCACAGACAGCAGTGGAGGACAGTGAGAGGATCTTTACTGAGCTGATCAGCTCCATGGAGAAAAAGCGCTCGGAGGTGACGGAGCTGATCAGAGATCAGGAGAAGACTGAACTGAGTCGAGCTGAACGACTCCTGGAGCAACTGGAGCAGGAGATTGCTGATCTTCAGAGGAGACTCACTGAGCTGGAGCAGCTTTCACACACACACGATCACATCCAGTTCCTCCAGGTAACACTCACTGTCTGATCTACACACACAGCTGTTCCTCACACACTCTCTAAAACACCTCCTGTTAATGGAACAGTGAATGTCCTCTGATGTCACAAGTGTGTTTTACATTTAATCTGCTTTCTGTAGGCTTTAGCTTCTGGACGTCAGTCTCCTATAATAAACAGACCAAAGTTTCAGACATCCAGCATCAGTGTCCATCAACATCTCTCATTTGATGGAGTGAGGAATTCTCTCTCAGATCTGAAGAAGAGACTCGAGGAATTCTGTGAGGAGGAATTCAACAAAATCCCTCCACATGGTAAGAGGAGCTGTTCCTGCTGGAGAAACACAATGATGGACGTCTTTACTCGCTCTGTCAAGTCTTATTTCTTACCAATGCTCCTGCTGACCTTCCTGCAGACAGTTTGAACTAAAATACTGATTTAAAATGAATAAACTGACTGTATCACTTTAAACTGTTTCCATCTTTTACAAACTGATGAGGCTTTTTGTCTTCATTTCCATTTTTCTCTCCACAGCTGCAGCAGTTCAGATCTTTTCACTACCAGAGCCGCAGAGCAGAGAAGAGTTTCTGAAATGTACACGCACACACACACACACACACACACACACACACACACACACACACACACACAGGTTTATTAGGTCTATAGAGTACAGTTTTCTTTAAAAGCAGCTTAGATTAGAAAAGTGATTTGCAGGAATGTTGTGTGATTTAAAATGTAAATTTAATTATTATTAGTTTATATCTGTGTGTGTGTGTGTGTGTGTGTGTGAGAAAGAGATAGAGAGAGCAGAGAAGATTTCCTGAAATGTATATTACAAACACCCCCAAAATATATAATAATAATAATAATAATAATAATAATAATAATACAAACCGGATTCCAAAAAAGTTGGGACACTAAACAAATTGTGAATAAAAACTGAATGCAATGATGTGGAGATGGCAAATGTCAATATTTTATTCAGAATAGAACATAAATCACGGAACAAAAGTTTAAACTGAGAAAATGTATCATTTTAAGGGAAAAATATGGTGAATCAAAATGTCATGGTGTCAACAAATCCCAAGTAGCAATAAGAGGCTGGAAACACGGTGGATTGTGTTCAGTGACGATGGTTTCTGGAAGTATTCGTGAGCCCCTTCTGTGATTTCCTTTACAGTAGCATTCCTGTTTGTGGTGCAGTGTCGTTTAAGGGCCCGGAGATCACGGGCATCCAGTATGGTTTTACACCCTTGACCCTTACGCACAGAGATTGTTCCAGGTTCTCTGAATCTTCGGATGATATTATGCACAGTTGATGATGATAACTGCAAAGTCTTTGCAATTTTTCGCTGGGTAACACCTTTCTGATATTGCTCCACTATCTTTCTGCGCAACATTGTGGGAATTGGTGATCCTCTACCCATCTTGGCTTCTGAGAGACACTGCCACTCTGAGAAGCTCTTTTTATACCCAATCATGTTGCCAATTAACCTAATTACTGTTAATTGGTCTTCCAGCTCTTCGTTATGCTCAAATTTACTTTTTCCAGCCTCTTATTGCTACTTGTGTCACGCTCTCAGTGTCTTCGCGCTGATCAAGGACTTTTGATATTTCCTTTGCCACGCTGTCAGACCCTCATCACGTGGTCATGCTTTCCCACGCTGTCATCGCTCCTCCCGGACCTCCCCGCCGGCACACCGGTTTCTCATCTGGCGCTGATTTCATCCAGCTTATAAGGGAGCGCAGCGCGCTGCCTCGCGCTGGATTATTGTGTGTTTTTTTGGACATAGTTTTCTCGCGTTTCTGTTCATGACTTTTCACGTTGCCGATCTCGCTTGTCTCTCGTTTTTCCCCTCGCCTCCCAATTTGGATTATTGCCATGCTTGGTTTTAACGGCTTTGAACTTTCGCTTTCGTTTCTCGACCACGGCTCAGCTTCACGTTTTGGCTCGACGCCCTCGCTGACTGATCACACGGCTTTGATCTCTTGCTCTCCCCCCCTCGACTTCGACTCACGGCGCGTCTCCCGCCCCCGCGGATTTCCCGGCGCGACACGCCCACTCTCATTCCTTCAAGCACAGTCAACGCCTCGTCCCTGCACCTGCATCTGGATTCACCTCCGCGAACTGACGAACATCGCAGCTCCCTGACAGAATAATCCAACCATACCATGGATCCAGCAGGATTAGACAGGATAAGACAGGCGTTGTAGAATCAAGGCGTTCTCCTTGGTAAACACCAGGAGGAGTTGGTCACCACCAGACAGACGCTCGCTGATGTCACCGTCCAAATGCAGCGCCTCCAGATGCCCACGGCACGGCCCACTCTCATGGACCTCCCGCGGGAGCCACGCCTGCCAGCCCCTCCCACTTACGGCGGAGAACCAGGTACATGTAGATCCTTCCTGTCCCAATGTTCTCTGATTTTTGAGCTTCAGGCCTCCACCTTCTCTTCTGAAAGATCCAGGGTAGCCTACATCATCACCCTTCTCACGGGTAGGGCCCGCGAGTGGGGCACGGCTCTCTGGGATGCACATGACCCATGTTGCGATGGTTTTTCGGAATTTTCTGGAGAGATGAAGAGGGTCTTTGACCGGTCTCACGTCGGCAGAGAGGCCGGAACCAAGCTACTACGCCTCCGCCAGGGGTCATGTTCCAGTTATGATCATGCCATCGAGTTTCGGACCTTAGCTGCCTCCAGTGGATGGAATACTAGAGCCTTGGCCGACGTCTTCCTGGAGGGGCTGTCGGAGGCACTCAAGGACGAGTTAATCTCCCGCGAACTCCCTTCGGACCTCCACGAACTTATGGATCTCGCAGGGAGGATCGACTCGCGTCTTCGTTCGAGGCACCCTTTCCGGAGGTCACCCCACCCTCCCCCTCCTCGCACGCGGAGTAATCGGGAGGACCCTACGCAGCTGGGCAGAACCCGCATCTCCGATGAGGAGAGACGCCGCCGCCGCCTGGAGAGAGCTTGCTTCTACTGCGGGGACTCAGGCCACATGCTGAGACTGCCCACTAAAAGGGAGGCACCCCCCTAGTCAGATTGGGAGCCCTAGAGGGCGCTCCTCCCGATAAACTCCCGGAACCCCGCCCACTGCTCTCTGTAATACTAGTTATCAACGGCCGACCTCACCCCATTCAGGCGCTCATTGACTCCGGTTCCGATCGGAACCTCATCAGCTCCGCTACAGCCAAAGCGCTGCAGATCCCCTGCACTCCGCTGGACCATCCACTGTCCGTCCAAGCCCTAGATGGAAGCCCCCTTCCACCAATCACTCACAGAACCCTTCCACTCACTCTGAGAACATCTGCGAATCATTCTGAGAGGATCTGCTTCCTCGTCATCCGTAAGTCTCACGCCGCCCTGGTCCTCGGCCTTCCATGGCTAGCGCTTCACGGCGTCCAGATTGACTGGGTCAAACATGTGATCACGGGTTGGAGTCCCTCTTGTGCCACGTCATGCCTTCACTCTGCACTCCCTACACCCCCAATTACAGCCAAGACTGAAAACACCCCGGACATCTCTAACGTCCCCACTTATTATCACGATCTCCAGCAGGTTTTCAGCAAAACCCAAGCCATGTCGCTTCCTCCTCATCGTCCATACGACTGTGCCGTCGACCTTCTCCCAGGCACCTACCCGCCCAAAGGCCGACTGTACTCCTTGTCTCGCCAAGAGAGAGAATTCATGAACACCTACATCACAGAGGCCCTCGCCGCCGGAATCATCCGCCCATCCTCCTCCCCTGCTGGGGCAGGTTTCTTCTTCGTGAAGAAGAAAGACGGGTCCCTTCGCCCATGTATCGATTACAGGGGCCTCAACGAGATCACCGTCAGGAACTGCTACCCACTTCCACTCATGGCGACCACCTTCGAGCTACTTCAGGGGGCCGACACGTTCACGAAACTCGACCTGCGAAACGCTTATCACCTTGTCCGCATTCGCGAGGGAGATGAGTGGAAGACAGCCTTTAACATCTCTACGGGACATTACGAATATCTGGTGGTCCCATTTGGTCTCACCAACGCCCCCGCCGTCTTCCAATCCCTAATTAATGATGTCCTTCGCGACTTCCTCAATTTGTTTGTTTTCGTTTACCTGGACGACATTTTAATTTTTTCTCAAGGATTGGAGGAACACCGTCACCATGTTCGTCAGGTTCTCCAGAGGCTCTTGGAGAACAAACTCTATGTCAAGGCGGAGAAGTGTGAGTTTCACACATCCTCCACCACCTTCCTGGGATTTGTCGTCTCCCCGTCCATGCTGGAGATGGAACCAGCCAAAGTCCAGGCTGTCTCTAGCTGGCCCATACCAGCCTCGCGGCGAGACCTCCAATGGTTTCTGGGGTTTGCCAACTTCTACCGACGCTTCATACGAGGATACAGCTCCGTTGCCGCCCCCCTGACCTCGCTAACCTCCGCCAAGACCCGGTTCTGCTGGAATAAGGAAGCCGACCAAGCCTTCAATGATCTTAAGGAAAGATTCACCTCTGCCCCCATCCTCACTATTCCTGATCCATCTCAGCAGTTTGTGGTGGAGGTCGACGCCTCCAATACCGGGGTGGGTGGCATCCTCTCTCAAAGGTCCACCCAGGACAACAAGATGCACCCATACGCATTCTACTCCCGTCGTCTAACCCCAGCTGAGAAAAACTATGACGTGGGAGACCGAGAACTCTTGGCCATCAAGCTAGCCCTGGAGGAGTGGAGACACTGGCTAGAGGGGACTGAGCTTCCATTTCTAGTGTGGACCGACCATAGAAACCTGGAGTATCTGAGCACTGCCAAGAGACTCAATGGTCGTCAGGCTAGGTGGTCATTATTTTTCTCCAGGTTTAACTTTACCCTGTCCTACCGGCCAGGCTCAAGGAATTCTAAGCCGGACGCCCTCTCCCGCCAGTTTTCCCCCTCCCAGGAGCCTACGTTGTATGACACTATCCTCCCGTCCCACTGCCTCGTCGCCGCCATGGAACTGGACATAGAAAGCAAGGTTCGGCAGGCCCTGGCCCAGGAGGCCGGACCTAGCGAAGTTCCACCTAACCGTCTCTTCATTCCCCTTCGCCTGCGCTCACAAGTTCTGGAATGGGCCCACGGATCCAAGCTATCTTGTCACCCAGGCACCGCCCGAACCCGCTTCATCGTCCAGCAACGATTCTGGTGGCCCACGTTGGCGGAGGACACATCCAGATTCGTGGCGGCTTGCGACATCTGCACCCGTTGTAAGAATGACAATCGACCAACTGCTGGTCTTCTCAGACCCCTACCGGTTCCTCAACGCCCTTGGTCCCATATCGCGGTTGACTTTGTCACTGGCCTGCCCTCGTCCGACTGCAATAATTGCGTCATGACCATCGTCGACCGCTTTTCTAAATCAGTGCACCTGGTGCCTCTTCCTAAGCTGCCATCTGCCAAGGAGACCGCAGAACTACTCGTTCTCCATGTTTTTCGGCTCCATGGCCTCCCCACAGACATTGTGTCGGACCGGGGTCCTCAGTTCACCTCTCGGTTTTGGGGCGCATTCTGCAGGCTCGTCGGGGCTACTCCCAGCCTATCGTCAGGTTTCCACCCCCAGTCCAATGGGCAAACAGAACGAATGAACCAAGCACTAGAGGTTTCCCTCCGCTGCCTGACGACCCGGGACTCCACCACCTGGAGCAAGTTTCTCCCTTGGGTCGAATATGCCCACAACTCTCTGCCCTCCTCGTCGACAGTCTTGTCCCCGTTCCAGTGCTGCTTAGGCTACCAACCTCCACTCTTCCCAGTCCAAGAATTAGAGGTGGAGACTCCGTCAGCTCAACACTTCGTCCGCCGCTGCAGACAAACGTGGCTATGTGCTAGGCGAACTCTGACATGAGCCATCTCCTCTTACAAGAGACAGGTGGACCGCCACCGCACCAAGGCTCCCAGATACCGGGTGGGAGATCGAGTCATGCTCGCCACAAAGGACATTCCCTTGAAGACACTTTCACGCAAGCTCTCTCCCCGTTTTATCGGACCCTTCACAATAACCAGGATAATCAACCTGTGCGCTGTCCGTCTCCTACTCCCATCGTCTATGCGACGCATCCACCCCACCTTCCATGTGTCCCAGCTACGACGCATCATAAACTGTACTCTAAGAAACACACCGGTTTCTCATCTGGCGCTGATTTCATCCAGCTTATAAGGAAGCGCAGCGCGCTGCCTCGCGCTGGATTATTGTGTGTTTTTTTGGCCATAGTTTTCTCGCGTTTCTGTTCATGACTTTTCACGTTGCCGATCTCGCTTGTCTCTCGTTTTTCCCCTCGCCTCCCGATTTGGATTATTGCCACGCTTGGATTTAACGGCTTTGAACTTTCGCTTTCGTTTCTTAACCACGGCTCAGCTTCACGTTTTGGCTCGACGCCCTCGCTGACTGATCACACGGCTTTGATCTCTTGCTCTCCCCTCCTCGACTTCGACTCAGCTCCACGCTCACGGCGCGTCTCCCGCCCCCGCGGATTTCCCGGCGCGACACGCCCACTCTAATTCCTTCAAGCACAGTCAACGCCTCGTGCCTGCACCTGCATCTGGATTCACCTCCGCGAACTGACGAACATCGCAGCTCCCTGACAACTTGTCCCAACTTTTTTGGGATTTGTTGACACCGTGAAATTTGGAATCGACATATTTTTCCTTTAAAATGATACATTTTCTCGGATTAAACTTTTGATCTGTCATCTATGTTCTATTCTGAATAAAATATTGACATTCGCCATCTCCACATCATTGCATTCAGTTTTTATTCACAATTTGTTTAGTGTCACAACTTTTTTGGAATCCGGTTTGTAATAATAAAGTTCTATATCTTCCTTGTACAGAATAGAAAATACTAAATACTGACAAATTTGAATAAATACATTTTTATTACTTTAGAGTAAAATCTGAATGAACATTGAGATATCAGATATCAGTGCACACAGACAGCTGTCTCACTCTTCACATGAATATACAGAATTCTGTAAATTAAACCCAACATGTTCACATTGTTCAGTTTGTTTTTCTCTTTTATTTTAGATTCCTGTTATCTGACTCTGGATCCCAACACGACACATCGTCACCTCATTCTGTCTGAGAAGAACCGAGCGGTGAGATACAGTGAGAGAGAGCAGCAGTACTCTGATCATCCAGAGAGATTTGATTACTGGCCTCAGGTGTTGTGTAAGGAGAGTGTGTGTGGACGCTGTTACTGGGAGGTGGAGTGGAGCGGTGGTGGTGTGGACATATCAGTCTCATATAAAGACATCAGCAGGAAAGGACGGGGTTATGAGTGTGTGTTTGGATTCAACAATCAGTCCTGGTGTCTGTTGTGTCGTTCTTCTTCTTCTCTCCGTTTCTATCACAACAACATTAATACTGATCTCAGAGCTCCATCATCCTCCAGAATAGGAGTGTATGTGGATCACAGTGCAGGAACTCTGTCCTTCTACAGCGTCTCTGACACGATGAAGCTCCTCCACAGAGTCCACACCACATTCACTCAGCCTCTGTACGCTGGGTTTGGGTTCTACTGGTCATGTGACTCTACTGTGAGATTGTGTGATCCAGAATAAAGTGTGTAGTGTTTTGTGTAAAATTCCTGCACCATACAGAGAGACCATACAGTAGTGCTATAAACTGATCACTGAACAAGATGAAGTATAAGATACACGAGAATAAACACACAGACAGTCTGTCACACACTCAGGGACAGGATTAGCTTTAGCGAGCACTGCTAACGTCTGATCTCAGAACATTCCATAACGAAATTCAGAACAGCGTCAGAAATATTTCCCATATTACTGTGAAGGTTCAATAAAAAAAATTATATATATATATTTACATAATTATTATATGAACAAATTATGTTAATTTTATACTTTTTGCCCTCAGGGTAAAAAAAAGCGAGTAAACAACAACAAAAAACAATTCACAGAATGTTTAACTTATGCATGTGATTATCATGTTTTGTTTATTATCAAGCATTTTCAGAATATTTATCATTATTTTATCATCCTCGTCTCCTTTAATATGAAACCTTCCTGAGCAGTGAAATAAATACCTAAATGCTGAAGAGAGTTTTTGTCACATGAAGGATTTGTGTGTATATATCTTTTTATTAAATTAAAAGCTTAATTTGTAATTTTTGTAATTTGCATTGACAATTATTTGCAATAATTTAATCACTCACAACACAACACAGAAATATCACATTTAATCAAATTTAATCACAACACAACACAGAAATAAAAGCCTGGACAGAAAAAAGTGTGTGATCTGTAAAAAACTGTTTTGAGGCTCATGTTTAAGTTCTCTTGTTGACTTTGTCGCCACCTAGTGGCGGTGGAAAGCGTTGCTTAAGGCTTGTTAAAGGTGGTCTGCTTCAATTCTTAAATTCTGTTGCTTAAAAAAAAACTTTTAAAAGATTTTCTCAGATGGACAACCTGACGAACCCCTTTAAAGTTCTACATGGCATTAAAATGAGTAATGTATAAGTACTGTATATACATCCATACTTTAATAAATGTCCACTTTTCTTTAGGGTCCAAGAACTTTAAATTCCAAAATGTACACAGACCCTTAAGATCACTTTCTTTTCTTCTTTCATTCCTTCCTCTTGTTTTTTTCTCCATTTACAGAGAAGAGATTTAATATATATTAGACTGACTATCCAGAATGTCAATGAAAAAGCAACAGATAATAATGTAAGATAATAATGAATGCTTTTAAGGTAAAAAAAAAAAAGCTGAATTCTTCAAGGGACAAGTAAAATCTGTAAAAGAAAAAGTTAAATTTAAGTTTAAAGGTAAACATTTATTTTTTGGGGAAAAAAGCTTTTTTGGGAAAAGTACAAGATTCTGGGAGAGGACAAGAGGCTTTCAATGGAGACTTTTAAAGGAATGTAGAAATCTGCAAGCTGCAGAAAAAGTTATTCAATGGGAAACCTTATGGATTTCCATAAACATAACTATTTAGGTCACATCCTAGCTTGTTATGTTACACTAAAGTTAGTTTGATGGTAAAGGTTAACTTGCTTAAAAGGAATTTTTATGTCGTCCAGGGGTTGTGTTTGAGGTTTTGGCTTTTGGCTAGTCCAACTGCATGGATATGTCTCCTGGATAGAGAGTAAGAAATGGACTATATTAGTTTCTCATAACGTACAAAATAATTCCGCACTTATGTAAAGTACCACATAAAATAAGATAAAAAGGAAGGAGAAGCAGGAGGAAACAGTGAATAAACGAAAAAAGGCATTTATATCATATACTGTACATGCTTTTAATTATACACAGACACTTACAAACATGTACATACACATGTTTAAAAAAGATATGAAGTTGTAATTTTAGTAAACATCAGAGGTGGAAAGTAATGAATTACATTTACTCACATTAATGTAATTGAGTAGATGTTTTGTGTACTTCTACTTTTTAAAGTAGTTTTTAAAATCTGTCATTTTACTTTTACTTAAGTATGTTTTGTTTAAAGTATTGTACTTCACTACATTTTAAATCATATTCGCTACTGAGTAAAAAAAAAAAGAAATAATGAAAATGAAAAATAATACAAATAATACAACGGGGAAGGAAAAAATTGCACCCCGGAAACCACTGCACTGATTGATTGATGGAGAACAAACGCGCTAAATTCACAAGAATGATGGAGACGGAACAGATGCCAGTGATACAGACACAGCTGGAAGTGAAATGCCAACAAATTCTTATGATGCAAACCCCTGGTCATATTTAAGTGGACACTTTGATTTCAAGCACAACAAAGGAACAGATTTATTATGCGAGGGTGTTCCACCCCCACCCCCGCTGTTAAAAAAAAGTGTAACTCAGTATCTTTTACTCTGAGTAGAATTTTAATGAGTTACTTTTTCCTTTTACTTGAGTAGAAGTTCACTTAAGTACAAAATTTTATTACTCTTCCCACCTCTGATAAACAACCATTCAAGTGTTAATTCTGTTGCTTTTGTCGCCCCGTCTGGCGAGTTATGGACCTACACCAGGCCTTTGTTTACATCTCCATGGCAACCAGTGTTGCTTTGCCTGCCTGTCTGGACCGTAAGCTGTCCTGTAGTGCAGGCATATGATCGTGTAAACTAATTCAGAATAAGTGTGTGATTATTTATAATCTGCAGGATGTCTCGAGCGCAGGCCGAGAGCGTTATTAAGACTATAATCCGTGACATAGCGGAGCAGTGCTACAGGCAGGGCCAGACTGTGTCCGAGACCCTCATCGCCTTCATGGTGAGTCTTGAATTGTCTTATTTGTACTTTATTATTATTATTATTACTAGTATTAGTATTATTATTAGTATCTGTATTATGTATGATGTTTAACCGCTTTAGTGTGAGACTTTTACATGATTCCTTCTGGTGTTTTTTTTTTGTTATTATTAAAAAGAAAGCTTTATGTAATAATGAGATCTTGGGCTCTATTTAACATTATAATCTCTGTCTCAGGTTAAAGCTGTTGTCTTAGACCCTAGGAACATGTTTAACGTCGACCGGGCTCTGACCCTGGAGGACATGGATAAACTGGTCGAGGTATTTCCTCTTTAAATTAACTGTTAAGTTAATTAATTAATAATGCACTCTGTGTTAGAGTTTACCGTTGCCATAGTAACAGCTCATACACAGGGACCGATCCCTGTGGTGTTCAAGATATAAAACACCTGGGGACATTAGAGCTGTTAGAGGAACATAATCCACTTTTTAAATTTTTTTTGGTATTATGGTCTGTCCATTTACCTTTGGGTTTAAAAGTGGGCGAGTTTCCAGCTCAATGACTATCGATTGTAATTTACACACTGCGGGCAAATGGGCAAATTCCAATCAGACTAATCTGCATCCAAGCACGGGGCTTGAACATGCAAACTCGAACCCGGACCCTGGAGGCGACACTGGCAACCACTCCTTATATTATATGATGATGTTGATTTATTTCCTCTAAGAGCATGCCACAGTGTGTTGTATACTGTATGAGCACATGAGCGAGGTGTGTGTTTGTCTTCTCTCAGCTGTGTGTGAAACGACTGCTGGATCACAACAGTCCTGCTTTGGACACCATTAAAATGCAGGTTCACTTCGATATGAATTATACATCTCGACGTAAGTTTTTCTTTTAAATTCCTTAACTGTGTGTGTGTGTGTGTGTGTGTGTGTGTGTGTGTGTGTGTGTGTGTGTGTGTGTGTGAGATGTGGAGAATTCCTGT
This sequence comes from Channallabes apus, assembly GCA_030522415.1. NCBI lineage: Eukaryota > Metazoa > Chordata > Actinopteri > Siluriformes > Clariidae > Channallabes > Channallabes apus. The sequence continues at coordinate 54,394,637 of CM060107.1, read as the reverse complement.
TCTGTCACAGTGCGGTGTGTCTGTTCCTGCCACTGGTTTGTTTGTTCTGTGGCGTTCGCCTGCTCTGTCTTCACTTCTTGGTTGTTTCTGTTTATAACCTGTTGTATCATGACAACGTCTTATATGCTATAAAGCATTAATTCCCAGCTCATTCATTTCACTTTTCTTTTTCCTGGTTTTGACCCTCCAATAGTTTCAGATTGCGATCATGCTTGTTTAATCCTCTCTGTCGTCATGGAAACCAATTAGTTTTATTGAATTTGTTCAAACAGATCCTGTTACTTGTTCTCATGAAGTCCTTACTTAAAGTTTTGGCTTCACAAATTACTGCATATAAAAATGCATAATGATGTTATTTGCTAAAAGTTTCTTCTGTGTACTCTGTTGACTTTTACAGAAAATATGTAAAACCCAGTAAACATATATTAATGAAAGTCAGTATTTGGTGTGATGAAGCTTTAATAACTTTTCAGTCTCAGGAACTATTTGTGCAGTTTTATAAGGAACTTACGTTTTATCACTGTTCTTCTGCGGATTTTGACTTTTGCACCAGTTTCTTTGTTGCATTTATTGATTTTTTATTTGCCTAAAAAGTGCTTGAATATATAATACTCTGCTTTCTTTTCTGGCATACAATTATTTTTCTGTGAATTTGATCTTTTTTTGTGGACAACTGATATTTGAAAATTAGATTTCTTTTGTATAGTCTCAAATAAATATTTGTATAGCATATCTTCTTTCCCCATGGGCCAATTGCGATGAAACAACACCTATATGTTATCTGAAATTCGGCCAAATACACCTGTGAAAACACCATTAAAATGAATTCAGCAGCTTTTAGGTGATGCACGCACAAACAGTCACACAAAATATTCCAATATCTTGATGTGTTTTATTTCTCATCTTATGCTCCCCCCAAATAATTATTTTACAAATATCTTCAATGTACAGACACGCCAACATTTCAGTTTTATTATATGTATAAACAATAAGACATCTAGAGATCACAGAAGTGAAAAGAATTCATATTATTAGCAGCAGTTTTGGATGTCTCTATCCCTGCTGTTAGTAATGTGTCTTTTTTTGTGGACAACCGATATTTGAAAATTAGATTTCTTTTGTATAGACTCAAATGTAAAATTACAGTCTTAAAACAAACGAAGCGATACCAATAAATAAAATTCAGTTATTAGAAGAAAAAACAACATCTGTATGAAATGAAAAGTATATAAAAGTTACATTTTTAAAAGACTAATCCCCCAATAATAACTCATTATGAAAGGATTTATAAATAAGTAGATGTGCCCACGACTTTGTCTGCATGGAATTTAATTGCACACTCTTAAGTGCATTGTAAAAAACATGTACGGCGCCATTTGTTGAATTTTGAGATGAACAAATAATTTTTTTCAAGGTGGATTTTTTTATGATATAAGATCGTTTTCCATTTAAATTTCAAATTAGCATATCTTCTTTCCCCATGGGCCAATTGCGATGAAACAACACCTATATGTTATCTGAAATTCGGCAAAATACACCTGTGAAAACACCATTAAAATGAATTCAGTAGTTTTTAGGTGATGCACACACAAACAAACAGACACACAAAATATTCCAAAAACCATCTTGATGTGTTTTATTACTCATCTTATGTCCCATCCCCCCACAAATAATTATTTTACAAATATCTTCAATGTACAGACACGCCAACATTTCAGTTTTATTATATGTATAAATAATAAGACATCTAGAGATCACAGATGTGAAAAGAATTCATATTATTAGCAGCAGTTTTGGATGTCTCTATCCCTGCTGTTAGTAATGTGTGTTTATTTTTACAGGAGTTTCTTTCAAATCCCAAACCCTTGTTCCGATCAGTCTGGTCTACTAACTGTTACTAGATTGCACATCTTAGCGTAAGATCCTTAATAAGTCAGCACTATGATCCTGTCATTGTGTGTGGTGTAAACCCTGTTAAACCTTCGGACAGGCGAGTTTGTGGATGAGCACCAGAAGGTCGTTCAGATGCGTCTAAATCCCGTGCGCCGGGAAATCACAGACAGCAGTGCCAAGAGACGAGAAGAACTGGACGCTCTTTACGGCAGGATCGTCACCTACATGCTCTTGCGCTCCGGTTTCGGCTCGCCATCCGACCCGAACAACGTACAAGAAGCAACAGGTGAGAAATGCATGTGTGAGATGTTTGAGAGATCGTTTAAGAGAATTATACGCTTCATTACACATGCCTTATGTACATGTGTACATTCAGCTTAGATTATATAAGATAGGAATATATCTTATCTTATATTACAATGCCTCACTAAGCCAGTCAGGCATCGTAATGCGTTATTAGACTATACTGAGATAAAATTCTAAAGACATGTAATTTCACAGCCATGATGACTTGGAAGCAGGTGGGTGGGTTTGAAATCACAATAAACAGAGTGTGAGATGTCAGATTGATGATCTAATGATACATAAAAGAAACAGATGGGATCACATGCATGCGACATCATTGGCCAGAAAATAGACTCAACACATGCTTGATGCCATTAAACTCATGATTCTTTTTCTTCTCGAATGTTTACTGGCAGTTGGCATCCACTTTGTTGCATTACCGCCACCTTCTGCCTTTGATCTCTCTTATCTTTCTTTCAGATTAAATCTGCTTTTCTAGTTGAGAAACCAATGGAAATCCTTTCTTCCTTGTCCTTCTTTATTTTCTTAAAATACTTTTCACAGTGTACACAACCTTTCCAAATTCCCACCAACTCCAAGGTTTGTCATAAACACAAGGTTGATTCAGTTGAGGTCATGATTCTTTATAGATTCCCAAATTTGTAGCTGTGATGTAAGTTTGACGACCTCCTAATTTGGGATTTTAGATGAGTGTCATGGTAACGGTTTCACTCTGAGATTTATATCAAAATTCATCATCTGCTATTAAACCTGTTCTATTCTAATATCGAACCTCATTTCATAACCAAAGATTTCCAGTTTTTGTTCAAAGGCTATGACAGATTGTAGGGAAACTTTCCCAAGCAAAAGTGAAAATCAGTGCAACTGTGTGTAATTGTACTTATGACAAAGAACAACACAGAAGTGACTGTGGCATAATATAGAATCCTGAGAGTGTGTGAGCAGATCCTGAAGTTAAGGCCAGGAGCCTCTCAGTTGGTTAAAGCTGCAGGTTACTGATCGGCTGGGGGTTCATGTCCCAACACTGCCAGGCTTCCACTGATGAGCCCTTAAGCAATATTCCTTAATCTGCACTGTATCCTGGCTGAGCCTGCTCTCTGACCCCAGCTTCCTAACTTGGATATGCAAAATATATATATATGAAAAAAAAAAAAACATTTCACTGTGCTCTGTAAGGTACATGTGGCAAATAATAGAATCTTAACCTTAAAAGATGAAAGAGTTATGCAAACAGCACCATGATACCTCGTATCTCTCAATCCACATTCCCATGTCTGCCTAGTTACATGTCTGTTTCACTTTTAATCATTCTAAGATTAAATATTAAATTTTTTTTAATTATTTGCATGAAGTTGACTATTTGTGCTACAATGTATTTTGATGATTTAGGCCATTATTTTAAACCATGAATATATCTTCTACTGTATATATATATACACTACCGTTCAAAAGTTTTAGATCACTTTCTAACTCCATTATGGTTCCTGATTTTTATTTCTTTCTACATTGTATAGGCATCCAAAAAACTGCATGAATCTCCTTTGAACAGTTGATATTGAGATGTTTCTGCTACTTCTGCTCTGTAAAGACTTCATAACGCCTCTAATCTGAGGTGCTGTTAATTGGTCATTTTTCACGCTTATACAGTAACTCTAAATGAACTTCTCGTCTGCAGCAGAAGTAGGTTTTGGTCTTGCCCCGTTGGGACGGCCTTCATGAGAGCCAGTTTCATTATGGTGCTCGACGGATTTTGCAAATGCACTTGACAATACTGTTCTACAGAAAGGCTGACCACTGTGTCTTAAAATAACAACTAACTGTTGTTTTTCTTCTTGTTACGTAATTACCTAATTCCATATGTGTTATTTTATTGGGTGTGTGAGTGTGTGTATGTGTGTGCCCTGCGATGGATTGGCACCCTGTCCAGGGTGTACCCTGCCTAGTGCCCGAAGTCTCCTGGGATAGGCTCCAGGTCCCCCGCGACCCTGAACACAGGATTAAGCGGTATAGAAAATGAATGAATGAATATGTGTTATTTTTTATAGTTTTGAAATCCCCAGTATTGTTGTAGAATGTAGAAAATAAATCACTAAACAAAAACAAAGAACTTTGCAAGTGCCAAACTTTTGAACAGTAGTGTATATTATATATAGAATATATGAATATATATTCAAATTCAAAAATCAAATTAAAATTTTATTTGTCACATACACAGTCATACACAGTACGATATGCAGTGAAATGCTTATACAACCGCCAGTGACCTTGGAAAGAAAATAAAACCTTATGCGTAAGGAATAAATATTAATAAAAAGAAATACTAAAGAAAATAAATATAACTAGTAAAATAAACTGTACAAATAAGGGCATAAAAAAATATTACAAAATATAGAAATACAGGGGAAAAAAAGGTATATATAAAATTTTAAGTGGCAGTGGTTGTGCAAATACAGTATGCATGAAAAGTGGCTTATGAAAGTGTCATGTACAATGGTCCAGATATATAAATATTTAGTGCAAGTGTGTATGAATGTGACCATGATTGTCCAGTCAATGTCAATGTTGTGAGTTTAAAAAGATGTTATTAGTCCTGTGTGGTGTAGTGATGATTGGGAGACCTTATCGCCTGTTTGGAAGAAGCTCCTCCTCAGTCTCTCTGTGTTGACCTTCAGGGAGCGGAATAGCTTCCCAGACCGCAACAGAGGGAACAGTCCATTGTTGGGATGGGTGAGGTCCTTCACGATCTTCCTGGCCTTGGTCCAGCACCGCTTGCTTGAAGTTTGAGTGCAGGTCAGGGAGCTCAGTGCGGATGATGTGCTCAGCTGATCGCACCCCCCTCTGTAGAGCTCGTCTGTCCTGCATGGTGCTGTTTCCAAACCAGGTTGTGATGTTTCCCGTCAGGATGCTCTCTATGGTACAGGCGTAGAAATTCCTGAGCACCTTGGAGGGCAGTCTGAAGGTTCTCAAGCGTCTGAGGTGGTACAGACGCTGCTGGGCCTTTTTCACCACGGTGTTGATGTGACAGGACCATGACAGGTCCTGCGTGATGTGAACACCGAGGTATCAGAAGCTGTCCACTCTCTCCACTGGGCTCCTGTTGATGATGGGGGTCTGGTAGTTCCTTTCCTGCTTTGTACTAAAGTCCACTATCAGCTCCTTTGTCTTGCTGACGTTCAGGAGGAGATTGTTCCTCTGGCACCAGTTCTCCAGATTTCCAGTCTCCTCTAGGTAGGCTGACTCATCATTGTTGGTGATCAGGTCGACCACGACAGTGTCATCAGCAAACTTAATGATGGAGTTGGTAGTGGCCACGCAGTCGTAGGTGTACAAAGAGTACAGCAGGGGACTCAGAACACAACCCTGGGGGGCTCCAGTGCTGAGAGTGAGTGAGGCTATCGATCCTTACTGCCTGTGGTCTGCCAGTCAGTATAATATATAGTATATATTGTATTATATATAGTATTATATATAATAATATATAATCATAATATTTAAAAACACAGTAATGTTATCAAATACATGAACACTTAAGACCATTTAAGCGTTCCACTTCTTCCAATAGGTCTGTGTGTGTGTATGTGTGTGTTAATGTGTCATGTATTATAGCCGCTTTGCAGAGCGTGTTCCCGTCATCAGAGCTGGCCGCCTTCATGTCCCTGCTCAAACAAGATAAAGAACAGCAGCTGAAAGAGCTGACTACAATCGTAACCGGGATTCGCCTCTTCAACAAGGACAGAGGGAAAGGAGGAGAGAGCATCGACAACTGTGAGCACTCATGATGTTAGACAGTCATTCCGTTAGTTTGTGTGTGTGAGTATGAAAGTCATCCTACAGTACAAGGTTCGTCCCTGATAACCCGCTCTCTCTGTTATTCCTGCTGTTATAAAATTATATAACTCTTCTCTATAGCATTTTTACTACAGGTCAGGGACTGTCAGTAGTTCCTGGTTAATACTGTAACTAATAACATTTTACACTTTGACACTCAACTCAATGTTCTAAGTGCAATATCTGATTATAATACACTTGTGTAATACTTCTTTTCACTTACACTAAAGTTCTAGTGCAATATGTAACTAAACTATGTGCCAGAGCTAATTACTATTTTATTCTATTTTACTTCTATTTATTGATATTTTTCATTTAATTATACATTTCTATTTCTTTAATTTCATTTTCCAGTCTAACATATACCTCCCCTCTCCCACCCAACCCAAATTAACTTTTTCTTGTAACTTTTGCGAAAAATTCATCTGAGCAACTGTATAACCAAGAGCAATTTCCCTCTGGGATTAATAAAGTTCTTTCAATCTTGAATTGAATTTTGAATCTTGAATATACCATCGCAGTGAGAAGCGGTGTTAGGCACTGCCCAATGTTCTGCAAGGTCCGCGAGCTTCCGCGAGGACCGATGCGAAGAAAGATGGAAACATAATCACGGCACCAAAACTTGTGGTGAATCATAATGAAACATACTTACGGCCACCACGCAAAACCGCGTGTGTGAGATAGTATTAGTAGTTAACAGATTATTGGCCAAACTTCGCTGAGTGATGGTGGTAGAATAATTATAAAGGTCTTGACTAAAACACCATGCATGAGGAATATATATATGGAACCTTGGATTACGAGCATAATTCATTCTGGAAGCGGGCTCGTATTCCACAACACTCATAGACCAAATTAAATTTTCCCATAAGAAATAATGAAAAATCTAATTATTCGTATCATAGCCCCAAAAAATAAATAGATAAAAATGATTAATACAAATTATAAAGTAAAAATGAAACTGCTATAAAATAATAAATTAACCTGAACTTTGCCTGTGAAAAGCGCGCACACACATACACGACTAATGACAGGCTGATACAGAGAGGGAGAAAATGGATCCTTACCCAATAATAAGACTTCCTTTTGCTTTACATGCGCGTACACACGTGTGTTATAATAAACAGTACACGTGCGCTGTACATACAAGCTTACAGACACAAAATAAAATATGTTTTACAAACACACATATGGTCACAGTGTTATAGTAAACAGTACACGCGTGCACGGATGTTGATTATACCAGTAAGAGACGAGCACTACAAGACCCAGTAGGGGAGTCGATTACCCACAATTCCACAGTGCAAGAGATAGAAAAACCGTTGACTGAGTTGTGATCACGTGTCACTCGGCGGCTAAACAAGAAGTGCATACGTGATACGTCACGTCTCGTTTTTAACCTCCCCAAGTTCTCCCACACCACCCCACTCCTCCGCTCCCTTCACTGGCTTCCTGTAGCTGCCCGCATCAAATTCAAAATGCTGATGCTTGCCTACAAAGCTAAAAATGGCCCTGCACCCACTTACCTCTCTGCTCTAATCACACCACACACTGCACCACGTTCCCTCCGATTCTCCAGCACTGCTCGCCTCATCCCACCATCTCTCAGGGATTGAGGGCGACATTCATCCAGGCTCTTTACTGTTCTGGCACCTGGGTGGTGGAACGAACTTCCTCTAGATGTCCGTACAGCAGAGACTTTGACTATCTTTAAACGACGACTCAAGACGCATCTGTTTCTCCAGTACTTGGACTAACCCCCCCCCCCCCCCCAAAAAAAAAAAAAAAAAAACTCTCTTCCCAGTTGTGTTCGACTAATGGCACTTAGTTATTAACCTAGTTAACCCAGTGTAAGTATGTATCCAGTGATGTTAACTTTAAAGCACTTTTTATAAGTCGCTCTGGATAAGAGCGTCTGCCAAATGCCTAAATGTAAATGTAAATGTAAATGTGATACATGATACTCGGTACTCGTAAACCAAGACTTGCTCGTTTTTTCAAGTCAAAATTCATTAAAAATCTTTGCTTGTCTTGCGGAACACTCGGAAACCGCTCACAATCTGAGATTCCACTGTATATATACATATACACACACACGTTTAGATAACATTAATGGAAGGATTCTACAGTGTTAGTGCTAACAGTCAGAGGGAAAGCTGTACCTGTCAGATCTTTGGGACAGGGAAGATTATGCTGGAGTTTTTTTTCCCCCTCGATAGATTATAATTATTGTAAAAAATAGGTTTTAAAAACACAGATTGACAGAAAGCAGGCATACATGTACAACAAGTAATTCACTAAAGGATTTAGATCCTTTAGTGAATTAGATTTTTTAGATTTTTATTTAGATTTTTCTTGCACTTGGAGTGTAAAGAAAAAAAACAATACTATGAAGAGCATGTGTTCTTGAAAATAATTATGATAATGATTTCCTTGTTCTTCTGTGGACGCGCGCTTCTGGAACTCGTTATGGATCTCTCGTAAAGTGCTGGCCGTCCTGAACACGGCTCTTCCTGCTGCCAGCAAAGATATAGAGCATGTACTGGAAGGAACACAGCATCTCACCTGGCGCTACACCACCCTGCTGGAGAAATTCTCCACGCCCGACACTGATCTCAAGCTAAACAGGGACCTGCTATTGCAGGCTCTGTACAATTTACGCCAACATGAAACCTTCCTCAAGATCATACTAGTGAGTTACACAGTTGTTCAAGGAGGAAATGGCTTTTGTCTTGAGAACAATACAATACTGTATACTACTGTTTAGAAAACATTTTTAAAATGCATTTGTATGAATTTAATTAAATCTTCATTTAGAAATTTGTTAATACATAGCAATCCATTTGTCTCCACCAGGCGGACGTGATCACATCTGCACAGAAAGTGGAGGCTCTTCAAACTGACCTCATATCTAGGATGAGGGTGCTGAATGCCACAGTTCATGACAAAAGTGCCGTACAATCCTCCCAAGTTTTTGTAAGTTTTCCCTCGCTCTGTCGAAATGTTGTAAAGATACACAAGATAAAATCATGCCTAAACCTCTAAAGTCTGATCATATTTTCTTCCTTCTCCCTTTCCTTCAGCCTCACTTCACTGCCTTGGCCAAGCTGTGGGCAGGACTTCAGATTGAGATGTTCTTGTTGAACATGCTCAGGAAAGCGGCGCTGAGCCTGAGGCCATTCCTCTCGGCTCAATCCGAACTGCTAAACAAGGAACAGCTGGATCGGATGCTCCAGGGGGAGATCATCAAATCTGATGCAGAGAGAGTCGCTGAGAGCTCGGGTATGTTCCCAAGGATTTTCGTTATTGGTGAAAATTAATTTTTTATCCCAGATTGCTTTTAGAAGTGTTTTAATTCATTTATTTCTGTATTCTCCTGTGATTCCACAATTCCTTTTACACACCTTATTTTCTCCTTATTGTTTGTGTGTTTGTCAGCGGATCGAGTCGATCCAGTGGAGATGAAGTCGTACGAGTGGATTCTGCCCGAGACCACGGCTAACTTCGATAAGCTCCCCCTGCAGTACAGGGGTGTGTGTGGATACACTTTCGTCGAGAAGAATGGCCTCTTGCTTCCAGGTTCATAGCAAAGCTTATACTTCTACATATAAAATGTTAGCAGAAGCGCCTTCTGGGTTTAGGTGACAAAATATTGAGGAGTACTCATGAGACTAGACATCATTTCAACTACTACTGTATGTCTTGAGATACTTAAAGGGTAGATATTTGTAATCTGAAGGCTATCTACAATATTAAAATAATGATAGTGAAACATATCATACTTGGGTTGAACCTGGGTAATTAATTCTACTTTGGCCTCCATGTTAGCTTTTCTTGTTTGTCCTCTGACTGGTGACAATATAAAAAGCAAGGGATACTTCCATGTGACTTGTGGCTTATTGCGTGCCCTGTACAAACATTTTATTGGTTCTTCATTTTAACAATTTATCTACATACAGCTATATAGACTCTATGTACGCCGATTTCTTCTAATTTCTTCCAAGCTATATTTTTCTTTGTAATGTCTCTACCCACATTGAATAAGAAGTCACACCTGATAGGATAAGATGATGTTATGGCTGTAAATTTGTCTTTAGTTTTTTGCTGGTTCAGGAATTTCATGTTGGCTAGTGATATCACCAGTCTGTAATTAACAAATAACTGTAATAAATATGTACGCCGATTTCTTCTAATTTCTTCCAAGCTATATTTTTCTTTGTAATGTCTCTACCCACATTGAATAAGAAGTCACACCTGATAGGATAAGATGATGTTATGGCTGTAAATTTGTCTTTAGTTTTTTGCTGGTTCAGGAATTTCATGTTGGCTAGTGATATCACCAGTCTGTAATTAACAAATAACTGTAATAAATAAAGGACATGCTCTACAGTATATTTACAGTATAGTGCAGATGTCCATACTGTATGTCTGAAGTTCTATCTGCTTTAACTTTCCAAAGGAAATCCCAACATTGGCATCCTGAAGCACAAGGAGAAATACTACAGCTTCAATTCCAAACAGGCTGCATATCAGTTCGCCTCAACAGCCGATGAGTACATTGAGCAGATAACAGAAAAAGCAAAGAGATCTCCGGAACTGATTCAGCTGCTAGAGCTTCATCAGCAGTTTGCCACAGTCACTCAGTACTCTCAGGTATCATGGAAGTGGGATTTACCCCTACTTATTTATTTCCTCTACCTCCTCTATAATAATAACAGCTGGAATTTTCAGAAAATGACACACTCTTTAATGTGACAAACGTGTCTTCATAGATGCAGTCAAGTGAAAGTCTGCTGGTGAAACCCATCAGCAAAAGTGACAGCAGCACACAGACGGACACACACCTGATGGAGAGCAATATCATGAAATCTTATGAGTGGAATGAGTGGGAGTTGAGACGCAAAGCCATCAAACTGGTGAGACATGCATCTGTTCAGCTGAAATACACTCTAATTGACATCATTAGATATTTCTTAGATTTCTGAACATAATATTCTTTACATTCTCAAGGCTGCTGAATAAGTTTATCACATTGTTTTTTTTTATATAAAAATCACACTCAAAGGCAAATCTGCGGAGCAAAGTAACCCACTCGATGCAGACAGATGTGAGCTACTTGAGAAGAGACAACAACACCCAGACGTTCGCCCCTAAATACGCTGCCTGCCAGACGAAGAGAGATAGCCAAAGCAGCGTCCCAAAACCTCAGATCTACCTGACTGGACTGAGAGGAGGACCGAGTCAAACCACTCACATGACCAAAATTGATTTAACTCTGTCAGAGGAAGAGATAAATGCAAGCACAGCAACGGACACACAACAACAGTAAACTTAACAAATGTGGGACAAGTAAATGACTGAACTTAGAGCTATATATATGAGTATATGTACACACACACACACACACACACACACACACACACACACACACACACACACAACTAAACAAGTTTGGGTGAGGCAAATTGGAACATGGTAAAGAGATTCATTCTAAGAGAATAGCGTCTGAGACCAATTTCAAATAAAAGTCCAAACACAGAGTCCATGGAAAATGGGGATCATGGATCAGTGAAGGAAGCTTGTTAAAGGACTGTGCTAAAAAATTGTCAGCTTTAAAAAGCCAGAAAGATGAGGGAGAGTGAGACTTATGGTGCTTTTCCACTGCATAGTACGGCACGACACGGTTCAGTTCAGCTCACTTTTGGGGGGTTTTCCACTGGGAACAGTACATGGTACCTGGTCCTTTTTTTAGTACCACCTCAGCCGAGGTTCCAAGCGCGCCGAACCATTACCAAAACGTGACGTGTAAACTCTGCTGGTCACTGATTGGCCGGAGAAAATCGTCATTACTGCGTCACCGAACTTGCGACACGAGACACAAAAGAACCGCTATATTTAGAACAGCCAGTGAAGGATCGGATGCACCATTTTGTATTAACCAAAAATTTTATTTGGCTGCCATCAGCCTTTTTTGAAACAAACTCCTTCGTCTTGCTGTTAAAAATATCCACATGCCGAGAATGAAGAACACCATGCCGTCGATATGCTCCATTTTTGTGTGTTTGTTTGTGGCGCGTTTACGATGATGTCACGGCAGTAGAGGCGCCGCAACTATAACGACATGTGAATAATCCCGCCCACTCTAAAGCGTTACTAAACTGCAGTGGAAGCGCAAACCGAGCCAAACTGACCCGAACCGAAGTGAGCTGTACTGAACCGTGCTGTGCCGTACTATGCAGTGGAAAAGAAGCATTATATATGGCAATAAACTGGATGCAAATCACTACAAAACAAGACACAAGAAAGTCCATAGGTTTAAGGCACCCTCCAGGGGTTATCCTTGACATAGTCCCTATCAAGAAGATGCAGGGCAACCCCCCAAAATCTTATTATGCTACCTCAAGCCTGTGATACAGGGCATTGGGACTGGGTCGGGGTTTGGCATGGTGGCTATGATTTAAACAGGCCTGGATATGTAACTAAGACAGAAACTTGGTACAGGGACAGAGCTGTAGCTTGGCACAAAAACAGACCTGGTTCTTGTTAAAGGGATAAAGCTTGAAATCCTTGAACCTGGTTCGCAGAACTAACACAATGGATCAAGGGAAAAGTTTTAAAATCCAGATTGCTAGGTAATCACGATATCTAGTTGTAAAGTTTTTCTAAAGTTTTGTAGTAGAAGAGGCGAATTGCTCGGTCTGTCCGCTGTGCTTCGGTAAACTTTTCTGGCGCCAGGAGAGACTCAGTCAAACACACACACGTTGTCTGTCAGGTCTCTGTTTATTAACAGCAAAAGATGGGGTTTATATATATCTTTGACCAAACGCCTGTGCTATAGACATATGTTACTACAAAGAGCATGAACCATTGTAAATGTTTTGTGAGATCCTGAAGAATCAAAGGAGAGGAAGATATAGAGGTGTCCGTGCAGAGACAGATCACAAGATGTTGGCTCGAGTTAGGGGGAGAGGGGGAAGGAGACAGAGGGAGATAGAGGGGGGGAGAGAGAGACATAAAGAGAGTATGGGAAGGTGAGCGTGGGAGCATTCACACCTTTAAGAACAGATGCAAGAGGAGACAGGAAGATAGCAGCAGGAAAGATTTAACACGTTAATATCAAATCTATGAGGAAGAGAACAAGAGAGTAGAAATAACTCCTTTATATATAAAATAATTCTAACAGTTGCCCCCCTAAATTCTAAAAGAATTTGTGAATGTCAATAAGTTAACATAGCAAGAGATATTAACATGAAGAAGCAGAGATTCATAATTAGTAGAGTCAGCAAAGATGATTATAAGAAGGCTGATAAAGGAAGAAGATAGTCAAGATTAAATCACTTCTAGAATCACAATTAGAAATGAAATTCACAGTACATACGTAATCAGGCGTTGGCACAAAAATAAAATGTGGAAAAAGCAAACTAATACAAAGTTGAACCTATATGTGTATGTGAAAAAGGTGAGAAGCAGCGAGAGCCCCCTTTTGAGGTTTCTGGACATATGTTGCTCCACTAGCCCCTCGGTGCGGGCTAGGAGATCTTGTGAGTAGTCGATTATGTCAAGCAGTCAGAGTCATCTGCGGTGCCTTCTTCACACGGCTGGCGTGAATCCACTGTGGCTGTGAGTCTGTGAGAACAGCTGTGCGTGTCACTGCAATTACAGTTGTAGGTGTACTGTAGGCAGCATCCCCCACCTTCCTGGGATTTAAACTTTTCACCAGCACTGTATCACCTGGGATGAAAGAGTGAGTAGGCTTGTCTGTAGGCAGAGGGAGAGAAGCAGAGACATTACAGTGAACACTGTTCAGTGTTTCAGTGAGTGCTTGCGTATAATCGCCGACAACCACGTCCAGATCACCTGTAAGGGAAACACCAGGGTTACCTTTTACCCAGGGGGTGGGGAATGGTCGTCCCATTATAATCTCAAATGGTGAAAGTTTGGTTGTAGAATTGGGTGTCATTCTAATTTCACAAAGCACAGATGGTAACAGGTCAACCCAATTCTTACCTGTATCCATCATGGCTTTTGTCAACCTATCTTTGATTGTTCTGTTCATCCTCTCTACCACACCAGAACTTTGGGGATGGTAGGGGATGTGAAATTTCCAATCAATGCTTAAAAATTTAAACAATTTTTGTGTCACTTTGGAGACGAATGGCGTGCCATTATCACTGTCAATAGATGTTGGAATACTGTATCTAGGAATGATTTCTTTAGCCAGAATTTTAACTACTATCGTTGCATTTTCTTTTGAGCATTGAAATGCTTCTACCCATTTAGAAAATCTGTCCATGATTACAAGCATGTATTTCAGATTTCTGACAGGTGGCATGTGTGTAAAAGCAATTTGTAAGCATTGGAATGGTGCAATAGGCATTGGCAAGGCATCATGTTTAACATGTTGTCCTTGTGTATTTGCACGAGCGCAGATCAAGCAGGAATCTAATAGAACAAGTGTAGCCTGTTTGATATTGCGAATGCAGAATCTGTCCTCAATCATACGGATTACCCCCCGTTTTGCGACATGTGAAATACCATGAAAATGATGCACTAATAACGAGAGGACAGATACTGGAAGAGCTATACGGCCGTTCTCATCCCGAATTAGCATATCCCTGCCAGGTGAACACTTACGGGAAGACCAAAAATTTAGATCTTCAGGTGATGAATGGGTTTGCAAAAAGGCAAGGTCGATGTCAGATGACAAACTAGGAACAGAGACATGGGACGTCAAAGAGAATACTGTATCCCTACAAACCTGTGGGGACAAAGGTGCTTCTTTAGCGGCCCATTTGGAAACTTCATCAGCTAAACAATTACCTAAAACCTCTTCAGAGTCACCAGATGCATGACCTTTGACCTTCACTATAGCCAATTGCGATGGGAGTAAACTAGCTTGTAAAAGATCAGTCACAAGAGTAGCATGTGAAATAGGCTTTCCATCAGCTGATTTAAAACCTCGCGAAGCCCAAATCTTCCCAAAATCGTGTGTGACACCATAAGCGTAACGCGAATCCGTGAAGATAGTAGCAGGTTGATTTTTAAATAGGAGACATGCACAAGTAAGAGCGGAAAGTTCAGCAGCTTGAGCTGAAAGAAAAGGCACCGAATAAGCTTCTAATACAATGTTGGGCAGCTGACAGATAGAATAGCCGCAATGGCACATTAGGCCTTGAACAAGAGCCATCAACATAAATATGTGTGCCATGCTCTAAAGGAGTGGAAGATAAATCGGAGCGTACAGCCGAGGTAGTGGTGATCTCATGTAAACAGTCATGATCAGCCCAGTCTGGTTGGGTCTGATCAGGGCCACAGAGTGTCATGAGACGGTGTAAGAGTACAGCCGGAGTGTTGGGTGTCAATAGTGGTTTAATAGTTAGATTATGTGTGGCACAAAGAATAGCTTCATATCTTGAACGACGTTGAGCTGTCATGTGCTGTGTTTGAATATTATTAAGGATCGTTATAACTTGGTGAGAAGAGTGTAATACTAAGGGGTATGAGAGAGCAATCTTTTCAGCATCCGTGACAATGAGAGCAGAGGCAGCCACAGCTCGCAGACAAGCAGGAAGTCCTGATGCTACAGGATCTAGGGTTTTAGATAAGTATGCAACTGGCCGATAAGACCCGCCGTGATCTTGGGCTAAGACCCCAGTTGCGACCCCCCCGCCTTCAGAGACATATAGGTGAAATGACTTGCCATAATCAGGTAGACCCAATGCTGGAGCTGAACTTAGAGATCGCTTGAGGTAACAAAAAGAGTCCTTCATCTCAGATGTCCATGTGATTTTGTCTGGTTGAGTGGAGGAGCATGACTGGCGCAATATCTTGTCATAGTAGGAACAGTCAGGAATGAACTGCCTACAATAGTTTATAAGTCCAAGAAAGCTCATCATTGCTTGCTTCGTGGCAGGTGGACGAATCTCGACAACAGATTGTATGCGATCAGCAGATAATGTTCTTTGTCCCTGGGCAATTGTGAATCCCAGATAGGAGACCTGCGGTAAGCAAAATTGAAGCTTAGTGAGTGAAGCCTTGAATCCAACATCAGCCAGATGTGTCAGCATGCGCAGTGAATGTTTGCGACATAAGTCCTCAGTTTCAGCTGAGAGGAGGATGTCATCGGCGTATAACAGAATTTCTCAGACTTTCTCAGGCAGGGTCAGGGAAGCCATGGCATCTCTTACAACAGAGGAGAACACAGCTGGAGAGTCTACGAACCCTTGAGGAAGACGAGTCCAGGTCAGTTGTTGGTTTTTGAAGGTGAAAGCGAATATAGACTGCGTCTGCTCACTGACAGGGACACTGAAAAAGGCAGAACACAAATCAACTACTGAAAAATATGAATGATTTAGAGGTATTGATGTCAAAATGGAAGGGACATCTGGAACAATAGGACTTGCAGGAATGACAATATCATTAATTTTGCGCAAATCTTGTGTAAATCTCCATCCTTTTCCACCTGCCTTTTGTATAGGATTAACAGGTGTATTGTATGGAGATTGGGTAGGAACTAGGACACCTTGTTGTATTAATGACAAAATCACTTTCTCAATACCTGCCTCTTTATCTGGTGAAAGAGGGTATTGCTTACAATTCACAGGTGTCAGTGTTTTAAGTCTTGCTGTGTATGATGTAGTTCAAACTGTGCCCACTTCATTAGCATGAGTAGACCACAACCTCGGAGGTACAGAAGACAAGTAGGATGGGATGACAATAGATGCATCAGTAGAATCCAACCTGTGGGATCACATCAGAGAACATAGTCAGATTATTAGGGGTCTTTAAAACAATTTTGCCTTCTGCAAAAGATATACAACAGCCTAATTTAGACAGTACATCTCGGCCTAGTAAATTGAACGGAGATGAAGGTATCACCACAAATCGATGACGGAAATGCAAATTTGGATCATCTGGGCTAGTTACAGGAAGGCATACACCTTGAGTCTGGCGCCTTAAACCACTCGGCCATCCCGACACATGAGTTGTATGGCAGGTTAGTGTCCGGTCCCTGCTAGAGACATTTTTTTTAAAGAGAATTAGGTCTATATTATTAACAAAGGTCGTTTGAAATAGTTGTGTGAAATGTTGAGTAATATTACATCTAAAACTATCCCTGTGTAAGAACCAAGCAGTTTTAAACCTATCTAATCTAATTCCTAAAACCTATTACTGTCGAATAGGTGACACAAAAGGTTGAATAAAATTTCAAATCCTCGATTCTCCATCCAATCATTAGGAGTAAGAGACTGTTTGGAACGACCATTTCCCATCTTGTTAGTAAGTTACAGTTAGTAAACAAACCAAGCTTATCGAAGTTAAGCGGACACTTTAAGCTTTTTTTTCTTTTTTTTTAAATTACGGGTGGAGTGACGTTCGAACAGAGTGTATAAGAATATATTTAAAACTGAAGAATACTGTAATTTATAAGTGTATTATCAAAAATGTGCAATATCTCCGTGTTCCTGATAACACTACCAGGAATATGGGTTCTATTTCAAATCTCACATGCCTCTACATCTTTGGAGATCATTCACACATTTATCAAATACCAATATAGTGAATTAATAAGGCATTCGGCCAATCTACCGTTTCTGAGAACACTCTCAGAAAAATGAACCTCAGTCCACACGCCTCTACGTCAGGGAGACAATAAAACTCATGCACCCCCCACGTGTATAACTGCAACTGCACGCCGCTCCCTGTTCCAAAGAACACTTTAAGGAATATGGCTATAACCAATGAATTTATTTATTTTCTAGCCACGCGCCTCTACGCCAGGGACAGCTTATACACAAAGGCCACGCTACAAATGCCTCAATAAATTACAAATATTGTAATGCATAAATTACGTAAACAACAGAAGTTAGTGAACGTATATCTTTTTAAAACACACCCGAAGGAGCACGTCTCCTCTAAGAACACCTTTAAGAACAGATGCTAGAGGAGACAGGAAGATAGCAGCAGGAAAGATTTAACACGTTAATTTCAAATCTATGAGGAAGAGAACAAGAGAGTAGAAATAACTCCTTTATATATAAAATAATTCTAACACTAGTTTTCTTGAAACTGGAAACCTGAGCAAGCATGATGTCTCCACAGCCAGATGGCAGAAGCCAGACATGGCTTTCAAATTCAGCCAGTGGAAACAGCAGCATGTCCTTGGTTCCAGAGAACGCTGCTGAGCTAGGTGGATAGAGTGCAGTATATGGGCATAACTCAGGCAAAACAGGGCTATCAGAACACAGGACATGGCTATCAGATCTATGAAGACACAGGACAGAGCTTGCTTTCTGTCAGAGAAAGGGATAAATGCAGGCATAGCATATTCACAGATGTGAAGAAAACAAAATATAAATGAAAACAATAACATAAATACAGTTGCAAAGCAATAATGTTCAGGCCCAAGCACCTGTGCCATCACCACCTGGGCACACCCGCAAGATACAGAGCACAATGGGGACATACATTTAAATGAAAAATGTGTCATAATGTGATGTAACTGAAGCTTATACTTTAAGCATGTTACAAGGGTTCCTCAATGACTGTATCATTAGGCAGCACTGTCACTAGCTTATGTATAACTAAGGAAGTTGTATGCCACTTTTCACTAGTTTAAGGTATCAATAATCCCTTTGCAATTTTGCATATTGTTAAGATCATATTGGCCTGGTTTGGTGGAGTATAAATTCTATTGGGGACAGTTGCAAGCAACAATGAGTGGGCCCAAGCACCTGTGCCATTGCCACCTGAGCGCACCACATAACCTGTGTGCTTATTGACCTCCCAAAAACCAGATGTCATAGTGCTTGAACCCTGATAAGGAACAAAAACTAAGATGATCCAAACAGAAAAACAGCAGTTGGTCCACAGAAATAATAACCACAGAACAATAACATAAAGCACAACAGTTGTGAGTCAAAGTCTTAATAGTTGTGAGACTAAATGACTGAACCTAAACAAAACAGCTGAGACCAACTGAAACAAATAACAAAAGTGATTTCAGGGTGGTCCAAGATAAAATTCTAATTAAAAGTCCAAACAGAAAACAAAAAAGTCATGGGTGCAAGGCACCCTCAAGGGTTTGTCTCTGACAATTTAGATTCGTTCAAGAATAGTGTCTAACTTTTATACAGAGGTTAAACCTAGTACTGTGTTGAACTGACTTGTTTAATAATGGTTACTGTAATGTAACTAAAAGCAATTAAAAATGGGTAAAACGCCTGATGTGATGTCCATCAATGTAAATGTGGATGAATTAATATGTGCCAAACAACTACGGTTAAATCACAGTAAAATACCAAATGTTTTTCTGCTGTGAGTTTTCATATTTTTGCTGTAATTTTACTGCATGATATTGGTATAAATAAATAGTATCTACTGTAAAAAAAAATGCTTTCTGCGATTCTAACTTGGTTACCGGATAGCTGCAGCTTGAATGTTAGTAATTTTTTACAGTAAACAGTTTGTAATGGGTCTGGCACACAGGCAGAGCACATGGAAAGCAGGTGTCACCGTCTCAACAACAGTTCTTTTTATGAAATCCTAATTTAAGCAGAACAGTAAGCAGTTCTTAATAAAAACACTATGTGCAGCGAAAACACAGTCTTATAGCCATTTAAGTGAATGTCACGATTCCATAGGTCTATCCTCAGCAGGTACAGTGTCATCAGAGGTGCACAGGTTTGTTGAAAGCAAGTAAGACCAGCAGCACTGAGCAGTTGCCGCATTGTATACAGAAACAGCAGATTTTCTTTAAAACTTCTTTAACTGCATTGAGCAGACCGCGCAGCTGGTGGGTGAAGAGTAGACTGAATTACAGTATGTGCAACCTGTGCAGTTTGTGGAATTTCACGCACGACAAACAGGATGTGTGGCAGCATTTGAACCCAATTGCAACTGGTTTCACCTACCACTCTCCGGATCATCCATTTCAGTTTTTGGTTAAAGCATTTACCAAGATTGTCGGTGGTACATTGCTGTACAGATCTGCTTGATCTGCAACAGCCTGCACACCTTACACAAGTTTTGACATGAATGGCGTACCTTAGTAGGGAAATACTTCCTTTTGGGAGGCTGACTCTGCTGAAGAGCTGCATCAACTCCCTCACTAATTTTTTTAAGGTGACTTTCCTCAGGCGGACCGCTTTGAGGTACTGTATAGCATAGTCAATTATTACTAGGCTGTACCAATGACCTTTACAGACTTGGGCCATTTTCTGACAGTTGGGACAGCACTGACAAAAGTTGCATACTTCCCCCTTGAGGCCTGGCATTACGGTATCAATCTTTTTCTGTGGGACCACCAAGAGATCACATTCTGTCTTTCATCGCTTTATATCATAGTACAAAATGTTGTTTTTAATTGAGAAGTAGGAGAATAGTCGGGACGCCCCGGCTTCACCCGCTATTGATACAACTTTTTCCCAGGAGTGTTGGAGTCATGGGTCCTCGTGGTGTAGTTGTGTGAAGCTGCTGTTGAACCTGCTGAGACAGGGTGATATAAGGGTTACAATTTAGCAATCTATATAACCATGAATGTAGAAATTTATACAACTGTAACAAAGTCATTTTATCCAACATTTTACCTGCATAACCATAAAAGCATGTTGGCATCATAATTATATCAGCCGTCTTTTAAATTTAATCACTCCTTCTAATAATTATGACGTGATTATAAAGCAACAATGTATTCCCACTAAAACGCTGTGTACATAAAATACATACAACCAGGATATTATGCTGGATTGTAAATGTTAATGCTGATCTTCAGCGCTTCAGCCGAACACATACAGAAGCAGGTCTCTTGGTGGTCAGATTTCTATGGTCAGACGAGTCTAAATTGACATTCTTGTTAAAAATCAAGGACTGTGTCATCCAGGCTAAAGAGGAAGAAGAGCATCCAGCATGTTATCAGCGTTCAGCTCAAAAGCGGGTGGATAAGTGCATACGGTATGAGCAGCTTGTATGTGTTGGAAGGCACTATGAATGCTGAAAGGTATTTAAAGGTTTTAGATGACGTCCATTTCAGAGAAGGTCTTGCGTATTTCAGCGGGACAATGCAAAACCACATACTACAGCATTACAACAGCATGGCTTCGTATCAAAAGAGTCCGACTGCTGAATTGGTCTGTCTGCAGTTCAGATCTTTTACCTACTGTATGAAGAAGATCCCGGATAGTACTGCTTTGTTGGCCGTTCATCAGGAAGATTTTCTGGTAACCTTTTGTGAGTGCTCTGACATCGGCCCAAATTTGGGCAAACCTGCAATGCATATGTTGGGCCCATCTTGGCATCAGAGGTTGGCCTAACGTCATTTTGTCTGTGAGCCCACTGTTGGCCTATTGGTGGGGCGAAAGATAGGTCCTATGTTGGAACTTTAATCATTTAAAATCTTTCACAGAGGGCGAAATTATTGTGAGCAAGCCACAAAGGAACTGACCGTAATAGCCTACTTCACAACGAAACGCTAGGCTTACATACAACGCAAATCAACTGGGAAAACCAAACATAGCTGTGAAAAAGTAGGAAGGAAAAAGTAATAACAACTCGTGGCAGGTGTAAACGTATTCGAGTGTGGAAATCTCTTCTGTAGCGCTTGTCGGAAGTGGGCGCCTGGGAAATGTGTTTAAAGTTTCAACATAGGACCAACATACATTTTTATCACTGTAATCTTTTTTCTTATTATTGTAGACTGGGATTGATACAGCCGGTTCCTGAAGAGTGGGAGGGACGTTTCCTTCGATACCAATACTTGGCCAGCTAGATGGCCATGAGCAGTCTGGCTGGTGAGGCCCACTCTGTTTATTCTTTCGTGGTGAAATAGCGAATAAATTTCTTCATCCTTTGTCTGATATGGAGTGTGGCTTACGGCACCACTTTAGGCCGTACATCGTATATCACACATCATGCACTCACCAATGTGTTGACCATCTCTTCATTTCTCAGAATCACAGCAATCAAGTTTCTCGCTGACTACCTCATTCTTTCTAAAGATCAATATATTCAGACTTTTCATTCAATATCTATCAAGTTTTCAATCAATATATTTAGAATCCATTCAATATATTCAGACTTTTCATTTGATTCTCTCATTAATATTTTCCTAAACAACTTTCTATAGTACTGTACAGGTACATACAGTATATTTACTCAGCAAAAAAAGAAACACCCCTTTTTCAGGACTGTGTATTTCAACAATAATGTTGTACAAATCCAAATAACTTTACAGGTCTTCATTGTAAAGGGTTTAAACAATGTTCCCTAGCAAGGCTACACTCGATGCTGCGTGAAAACGCTATGGGAACCAGTTTGTCGCGTTGCCGGTCATTGAAGCATGCTGTGAAAACACGCCAAAGTTTTTGGCTATATATAACCTCGACCGGTGACGTCATCTGATTAGATGTAGGTGGAGGTTATAAAAACAGGTGAGCGACCTCAGATCATTTGTGCTTGTGATAAACCAGCAAAATAAGAAGGTGTTTAACTCACCGATTTGACGAGTTTAAATCCCTCCGTGTGTGATAATCCATATCGGAGTGCGATCTCTACACTGCTTCGACTAGTGCTGTGCGCGCCGCGCATTCCGTGAGAAGCTGCGAGCCGCCGCGCATTCCTGGCTTAAAACTCGTGCATCTGACAGAGCTGCGGCAGACGGAGGTAAGAAAACTCCTTTCTTCCGCGTTGTCATCACGAGGATTTCTCTCTTTTTTACCGGAGATGAAAATAGCCTTAAGCACTAAAACAAGCAGTAGACGGCAGCTTCTGTCGGGTGGCCGGGGGGCGGAGCCTCAATGACGCTCTCCCCCCCCCCCCACCCCCTCAGCTCTCTTCATATGAGTTAACCCTTTCATGGAGTAGGCTGTATTCATGCTGTGTTTTTCATGCCATCGACTTATTTGTTTATTTAAATATAGTCGATATGGAAACGCGGGATTGTATGATGACGCCCAGATAGCAGAGACGCTTCACAGGCTATCTCTCTCCTGGGACATCATCCTCCCTGGTAAGCTTATACTTCCTTTCTAGCTGTGTAGACTTTTTATCTGCCCTAGAGGGAAAAGCTTTTCAGGCAGTGGGTCAGCTTGGTGCTCCACTGCACACAGGAGGTCAGACTGATTTAAAAAAAAAAAAAAAAAAAAAAAAAAAATATATATATATATATATATATATATATATATATATATATATATATATATACGTATATATATATATATATATATATATATATATATATATATATATATATATATGTGTATAAAATAAAATAAATGGGGGTGGCCCCCTTTTCCCAGGGGAAAGGCACCCAGAATTCCTTTTTAACGAATAAGTGTTCTCCCTGGCACCCCCAGGAGGTCGGTGTTTTGCTCCGCCACCACTGGTGTTCGGGCAACACCAGTCTCCAATAGGCTGTTAGTTCTTCGGTTTTTCCTGCCATGCTTCAGGATGCCGAACATCTAACATCCCCCCCCCCCCCCCCCGTTTAACCAAGCTGCCGAAACTTTTGCCCTTTTACGAGAAACTGGCAGCGTGGAAGCTACTGCCAAGTATATCTCCTTGGGTACTAAGCACTGGAGAAAGGAACTACAGGATTCAGTTCTCACTTCACCTTCTGTGTTTTCAATGGCGTGGCCTCCACTTCCATGAAACCAGAAAGTGCGCATCTGCTGACAGGCTGCCGGGGAAGGGGGCCATGGAACATGTTCCCCCACCAGACAGTGAGTCAGGCTACTACAGTCGGTATTCTTGGTTCCCAAGAGGAACGGGGGCTGTGTCCAATATTTCAGATTCTGCGGGCTCTCCCGCTACCTGAAAATCAATGAATACAGTTCAGTTCTTGACTGTAAAGGTGATTGCTCTCAACCCTACCAAGCGATTGTTTCTGACAATCGATTTAAGGACGCTTACTTTCATACAGAAACATTGCCACAACACAGGGAGATCCTGAGGTTCGCTTTCGGGGGCGAAGCTTACCAGTATCGGGTCCTTCCATTGGTCTAGCTCACCCGCACACATACAAAATGCACGGATTTAGCCCTGGTTCTTATGGGAGTCCCAGGGCATCCGGTGGCTAGTGCTTCGACATCAGCATGTCGTCCTAGCTCATCTCTGTTCTCAGGACTGGGACCCAACGCCACGAAAGCGTGCTCTTTCCTGTGCAGAGGACAACACATTGGGTGCTATATGGGATTCGGTCGTAAGCGGGCACAGCTGTCTCCCGCTCGTATCGAACCCATTCTCAACACCCTCAAGGAAAACAAGCTAGACCAGAAAGTGACCATCACTTTCAGACATCCTAGCTCTCATGGCAGCTGTATCCACGGTGACACCTTTGGGCCTTCTGCACATGAGAGCATTCTAAGTTGTGGCTAAGAACCAGGGGATATCACTAGGGCCAATCCCCAATATGGGTTACGCGC
Organism: Channallabes apus; assembly: GCA_030522415.1. NCBI lineage: Eukaryota > Metazoa > Chordata > Actinopteri > Siluriformes > Clariidae > Channallabes > Channallabes apus. Next base: position 54,370,191 of record CM060107.1, on the reverse strand, counting down.
CAGGTGCTTCGTACCCTTTCTACGTGGTTCAGACCCCGGTCTCTACTCTGGGTCCCACTCTAAGTTCATCTTGTCGTCGCTGAGGCTAACGACAGATGCTTCCCTCATAGGCTGGGATGCGGTCTTTTATGACTGTCCAGCCCAAGGGAGCTGGAGAGGCTATCTTCTCGCATGGCACAGCAATTGCCTCGAAATGATGGCTCTATTTCTGGCCCTAAAGCACTTCCTCCAGCAGTTGAGAGGCTGCCATGTCCTAGTGCGGTGGACAACACTATGGCAGTCTCATATATTATCGCCAGGGCGGATCTGAGATCAGTCTTAACGCCATTGTGCCAAAAAGAGACTGAAGAAGGAGAACAGTACAGACTCCAGGATTTATTGTTGAACACACACTCATCACCCCGTCCTTTCCTGCTGATTCCTTTATCTTCTTCTTTGTCTTTCGGCTGTTCCCTTTCAGGGGTCGCCACAGCGAATCATCTGCCTCCATCTAACCCTATCCTCTGCATCCTCTTCTCTCACACCAACTAACTTCATGTCCTCTCTCACTGCATCCATAAATCTCCTCTTTGGTCTTCCTCTAGACCTCCTGCCTGGCAGTTCCAACCTCAGCATCCTTCTACCGATATATACACACTCTCTCCTCTGAACATGTCCAAACCACCTCAATCTGGCCTCTCTGACTTTATCTCCAAAACTTCTAACATGGGTTGTCCCTCTGATGAACTGATTCTTGATCCTATCCATCCTTGTCACTCCCAAAGAGAACCTCAACATCTTCAGCTCTGCTACCTCTAGCTCTGCCTCCTGTCTTTTCTTCAGTGCTACTGTCTCTAAGCCGTAGAGCATTGCTGGTATGAGACTGAAATGAAAACACCTCCATCTCCACTCCGCTCCACCTCCCAGTAACAACGTCCACACACACTCTCCTTACACAACACCAGAGAGCAGGAGTCAAATCTCTCTGGACAATCAGAGTACTGCTAACAGAAATCTAAAATAGTAAAACAGTAAAATTTAAGCACAGATTTAATTTACAGAATATCTTTATCAGATGTCTGTATGTACTGACATCAGGGGAAAAATTATCAGACAGAGAGAGAGAGTGTGTGTGTATGTGTGTGTGAAGGCGAGAAGACTAGGGGTGTGTGTGTGAGTGTAAAGGTGAGAGGAGGTGTGTGTGTGTGTGTTCAAGTTCAAGTTTACTTGTGTGTGTTATGTGAAGGGCATTATCTGCTGCCATAGAGAATTTGGTTTAATGCTAAGTACACGACAGTCACAACGTATCTCTGAGCTAGAGGAACAGATCCAGGAGCTCCGTGCGAGAGTATCCTCTTTGGCCAAGAAACTGAACCGCAACCAAGCTTCAGCGAGAACTGATGTGGATGAAGTTAGTCAGTCTGATAACTATCCTGACTTACAAGCTTTCTTTGACACAGATGTAGCAATCCAATCAGTAACTGATGTGCCTGTAGATACAGTGAACATATGTGGTGCTAGAAAGAGATCTCAGGGAATTGAGGGAATTGCAAGTTTTCCGCCCAACTCTCCTGTTGTCTAAGTCCAAACTGTTACTAAATCACTAGGACCTAAGGATATAGAGAGACTATCCCAGAGCTTACCCTCAGCACGCAATAATTTTTCTGAATTTAGAAGAGCTTTGATCAGTAAAAGCGTAGCGTCTTTACAACATGTCACTAGAAGAAGTCACACAGCTGATGTCACAAAATCTAACTGAGTCCGAATTTAACTGTTTTGAGTCTGCTGTTATGGGACCCAAAGTAGACTCGTCCAGAATTACTAACTGTGTGCAGAAGAAAGTGGAATCTGTAAATGAATACACTGAACGTTTTGTCAGTCAGCTGTAACTTACAGTGGAATAGTTGAGGATTCTGAAAGTGTGCTTGATGATAAGGGACCTCTAGTCTGCATCTGGTCAGATGGCCTTATAGCTGAGTACAGAAAAGCATTGCCATTCCTAGATCTAACTTGGTCTACCATGACTCTCAGGAGTAATCTCGACAGGTTAGCTGCATGGGAAAGGGATCCTGATGTTAAGGCAAAGGTGAGAGTAGCAGCAGCTTCGTTTAGCACAACAGACCAAGACAATAGATGGCCTAAAAGAGAAGGCAAATGTAACTACTGTGGAAAACTGGGACATTGGAAGAAAGAGTGTAGGATGAAGTTGCAACATGGTAGAAGAAATACTTTGCATAATTCTACTCCTTCTCAGCCTGCCTACAACCCTGAAGTAGTTCCGCCGTTGTCTACTGAAGCTTTAGGACAGCTCGCTCAGATTCTTCTAAAAGCACAACAAGAACAGCAAAAAAACTAATTGTTGGGGCTGTGAGTAGCTACCTTTCCCCCGGTAATCCATCATAATGACAAAAGAATTTTTGTGAAAGGTAGCATACTAGAGAAAGAAATTGACTTTTTGCTTGATACAGGTGCAGAAATTACAGTAATTCCTACTAAATTGGCTAGAGAGTTAAACATCCCATACAAGAAAACTAAACTGTGTTTAACTGGTGTAATAGGTGAAGATTCTGTTTTGTATGAAACTCCGCCCATAGAAGTACAATTCGGCCCAAAAACTTTGACTACAAAATTGCTATGTGGTCCATTAAATACAGGTGCAATTCTAGGCATGGATCTACTTAGACAAGTACATCTAACTTTAGACATGTCTTCAGAATCTTCTAGCATAAAAATTTCCTCAGCACAAGTTTCTACTAATAATGCAACCACTCCTGAGTATGCTTTCTTGCAGAATCATCCTATTTGGGCTAAAGACAAGGATTATTGCGGTCTTCTGACAGGTGTAGTAGCAGTCAAATTAACAGGAATTCCACCTCCTGTTACCAAACAATATCCAACCAGTAAGGAAGCTTTACAGGGAGTCAAACCTATTATAGAAAAATTGCTGAAACAAGGTGTGCTAGTGAAAACCAACAGTCCCTGTAACTCACCCATATGGCCCATCAAGAAAACCAATGGGACATGGAGACTCACCATAGACTATATTTCCCTTAGAAGCAATAGAAGCAATTTCCCTTTGGGATTAATAAAGTTCTTTGAATCTTGAATCTAGACTACAGAGTAGCCAATAAACACATTGATAAAGGCACCCCCATAGTAGCAGATCCGTCTACAATTTGTAATGACTTACTATTAGATTGTAAGGTTTTTTCAGTAATCATTATGTCTAATGGATTCTTTTCTGTCCCTTTGCACTCTGACAGCCAGGCATGGTTAGCTTTCACAGTTGACTATGAGCAATACCAGTGGACTCGTCTGCCACAAGGTTTTCAAAATTCTCCAACCATATACCATCAGGCTGTCAGACGTGATTTGTGTGACCCAGAATGTCCAGTCAAACAGTCCACTATGATTCAATATGTTGATATTCAATATTTTGATTGCCTCAACAGATCATGATGTTCATGATCTGTTGTCCAGGGGTTGGCCAGGGGTAGCTCAGTGGTTAAGGCATTGGACAACGGTTCAGAAGATCCCAGGTTCAAACCCCACAACCACCAAGTTGCCACTGTTGGGCCCTTGAGCAAGGCCCTTAACCCTCAACTGCTCAGATGTGTAATGAGATTAAAAAAATAAATTAATAAATTTAAAAAATGTAAGTCGCTCTGGAGAAGAGCGTCTGCCAAATGCCTAAATGTAAATGTTCATCAAATTTAATTGGCAGCATTGTTAGACTATTTGCATGCAAAACGACACAAATGCAGCCTTCACAAAGCTCAAGTTGCAAAAAACCATGTTACTTTTCTGGGTCAAACAATTGGTTCAGGACATAGATCCATTACACAGGATCGAGCCGCTTCAGTCAAAGCAATACCTCCGCTCCACCATTAAAACACTCAGATCATTTTTAGGAACAGCTGGTTACTGTAGACCTTGGATTGAAGACTATGCCGTGATTGCTCAACCGCTCTATGACTTGTTGAAAGGCCAGATTAAAGATTCTGAAATATGCTGATATATTCTGATATATGCGTGCATATATAAAATTGGCCGTTTTCCTATATTATATGTACATATATGCACATATATGCATACATATATGCATGTATATATGTGTGCATATATGCACCTATATGTTTACCTAGAATAGTAAAATTATTAATATCCATAGCTGCTAGACAACATAAATAAAAGCCCAAAATGTAAAAATATATATTTTTTTATTTTCTTAAGAACAATCAACTAGTAAAAAAACAAAAACATGACAAAAAACTGAACAGGAAGAAAAAAAAAATATTTTGTGGATCTTCCCAGCTCCATGAGCTTTGAATTGATAGATGTGCCTATCTGCCTTCGGGTGACAGATTATTTATTAAAACAGACGACAACAATTAGTGCCACGAGGTTATTTGCAACACTACATGTTCTACAAAATAGAGGACTACACACCTACAGCGCAATACCACAGAAATGTGGCTTTAGGTAGGATTAAGAAGTGAGCAAGCGATGAATTAGTATCATAGGTACCAAGCAGATACAGTAACAATAATGGGTGCCCTACCTTATGCAGTCTCCATTGATGGGTAATAAACATTGATACAAGTAGGCTATGGTTAAAGTGGTGACCTTATAAAGTCTGAAATGTTTTTTTCCCCTTCTCAACGCATTATGCATTTACTCACCAATAATGGCTACCTTTTTTGTAAGTGCCATATCGCACTTTTTATGAATTTGTTGTTGTGTTTATTTTATTTTATTTTACTTGCTGTTATTTCATTTATTCTACCTTGTTCTATTCATTAGTAAAGCATTAAGCATTAAGTTTGTTGCATAAGCCATAAGCTTTAAATTTCTTAGTTATGCATCATAAGTTGATAATCGTAGGTTGGTCTGTGATGTCATTCTACTATTACATGCATTTGTGTGACTGTGATATGCTAGAAAGCTCAGTATAGATTTGGAAGGCTACGGAAACACAAGCTTTAGACCGTCAGCTAGTGAGAGCTCCCGGTAAGCTAGAAATGTAAAATACAGCAACGAGGTTGTTGTAACCGTAAGCTAACGTAAGCTGGGAATCTAAGAAACAACAAGAGTGTTGTTATATACCCAAGCCAAGATTGTAATCTACAAGATACAGCAAACAGGTTGTTGTAAAACTCAGAGATTTGCAAGATGCAGCAACTGGTGTCTGTAATAACAGTGGATTTACTCAAGACGACTGTATGAAGTGTTGATTCTTTGATGCTGACAAATAAACGACAAAAGACAAAGAGATCGGACTTCTGTCATGTGAGTGAAACTTTAAGACATTAGCTATGCGTCAAAACTAGTGAAATAAGCCAACCGCATCTACAAAAGTCTAAAGCTTTTCCGCTGTTTGAACGAAAACAAGTGAACACTGAAATGGAAAGTGAAAGAGAATAGCCGTCGAACTTCACCATGCCGAACAATGAGGACAACGCTCCCGGCACTTGGCTGGGGAGCCTAACAGCGCCCCACGAGATGAACAGAAAAAACCTCAACGAGGCGCTGGATGCAAGAAAAGGCAAGCGAATTCGACTGAATGCAACGTCTACTGCATTAAAGACACCCATGAACTATGCACGTAAGTTAGACATCCTTGAAACTGAGTACAGACCCAAATACGGGAAGCTGAGAGAGGCCTTCATGAGAAGTAACGTTGATGTGCTTGTGTACACTCATGAAGACAAACACAGACGCGATCAGGTCGCTTGCGGCGCACCTGAGGCTCAAGGCCGCACAGAATTCATATCTACGGTGGGTCGCTGGAAAGCGGACACCAAGGACCACTCTGTGACGTCGCGACTACGCGAAGGTGTCTCGCCGGGAGTCAGCGCGTCACTGATAACGGCAGCATCCAAAAGGTCTGTAACTTCTACATCATCCTCAGCCCTAATAAAGAAAGCGGAAGCCAACAGAGCAGCCTTGTTGATTAAAGCAGCAGCCTTAGCAGAACGGCGGGCGTTAGAACAGAAGGAAGCACAATTAAAGGCAAAAGAAGCAGAATTAAAGGCTGAGGCAGAGCAACTAAAAGCTGATAAAGAAAAGTTGGAATTAGAAACTGCGCTCGCAATTGTCGACGCTGAATTACAGGTTTATCAGAGTTGTAAAAAACGACAGCCTGCATCAAAGAGCGGAGTCATCGACCCGAGCTGCACACGCTCGAGCAGCCCGCCTTGGACGGGCCACAAACCTGAATACGACAGCTGCCGAAAGCCGGTAAAAGAGAGCACAGTCAACGAACCAAGTAGCGCATGCGCTCCCAGACTGGAAACCAAAACGGCACTCGCTATGCATGATGCCAAATTAAGAGTGCTTCAACGTCAAGATCGCAAATACGACAGCCGATCGCCCAAGAGCAAGAGTGCACTCATTGAATCGAGCAGCGCGTGCCTGAGCAGCGCGCACTTTCACCTCTCCAACTCAACATGCAACAGCCGAGCGCAGCCTGCGAACGAGAGCGCGGTCACTGAATTGAGCAACGCGCACCTGAGCAGCGCGCACACTACGGACCTGGACGCCGCAATCAGCGACGGAAAACCCTGTCACACATCCCTTCAAAGACCCAAACAAACGGGCCAAGGAAAACCCAGGGTCAGCGTCGCAACCGAGGACAGACAGGTTGGTAAAATTCACAAAGACTTGATTACAATGAAGAATGCCGGTACATCACCTGACAGCGCCTTCACTAAACCGTGCGCACACTGCAAAGGGGAGCATATCTTAGACGATTGCTTCCAATTTAATGATAAGACACACAAAGACAAAGTAGAATTCTTAAAAAGAAATGGATTCTGTTTCGGATGTTTAAGAAAGGGTCATTTGTGGAAAGACTGCACCAAAAAAATTACATGTTCATTGTGTTCAAAGCCACATCCAAGCATGCTACACATAGCAGTGCCAGCCACGGTGCAGTTAGCTATGAACGCCCGTGGAAATGAAACTGAAAGTGGCACAACAAATACACCACCTGCTGTGAGTCATGAATCAAATGCGCTCACTGGGGCTGGAGGTAATTGCATCCTCCCCATTGTGCCCGTTAAAATAAAGTCCAAGAAAAAGGACACAGTAGAAGCCATGTACTATCACGTGAAAGTCCCCGAGAAGGACACTGGTCTGCTGCACTTCCTATGGTGGCCGAATGGAGATGTGAACCAAGACTTAGTTGAAAATAAAATGGTAGTTCATCTGTTCGGTGCAAAATTGTTGCCCAGTGTTGCTAACTTCGCCCTCAGAATGACAGTAGAAGAAAACTGCAGCAATGCTTCTGCTGTGGCAGTTAACACAGTGCTTAACAACTTCTATGTAGACGACTGCCTGAAATCCGTTTCGAGTCATGATCAAGCAATCGCCCTATACAATGATCTCACAAGTCTCTGTGCAAGCGGAGGGTTTAACCTCACTAAATGGGCAAGCAACAGCCGTGCCCTACTAACTGTCATTCCCGAGAGCGAAAGGATCAAAGACATGAGAGACCTAGACTTGAGTAAAGATGCACTGCCCATAGAGAGAGCTCTGGAAGTGCTGTGGTGCATTGATTCAGACATGTTCAAGTTCAAAATTTGTTTAAAGGAAAGACCTATGACGAGACGAGGAATCCTGTCAATCACCAGTTCGATTTATGACCCTTTAGGGTTTCTCGCGCCTGTCATACTGCCAGCCAAAACTCTAATGCAACAGCTATGTAAAGAAAAACTAGCCTGGGATGATGACATTCCCGAGCAGTTTGCAACAGCATGGAAAACCTGGCTGCAAGAGCTGCACCTACTGTCCGAGTTCAGCATAGCAAGGTGCATAAAACGAGCCGACTTCGGAGTTACAGCTACAGCACAACTCCATCACTTCTCGGATGCAAGTGAAATGGGATACGGAGCTGTCTCATACCTCAGGTTAGTAAACGCTGATGGGCTCACACATTGTGCATTCATGATGGGGAATTCCCGTGTAGCACCCCTGAAACAAACCACCATTCCACGAATGGAACTGACTGCGGCAGTGGTCACTGTAAAAAATGACAAAATGTTGAAAGAACAGCTAGAATTGAAATTGCTGGACTCTATGTTCTGGACTGACAGTACAACTGTTTTGAGATACATTGATAACGAAACACTTCGTTCTAAAACCTTCGTGGCCAACAGAATCGCCATTATAAGAGAGTCAACCAAGCCACAGCAATGGAGGTACGTTAATACCTCACAAAATCCAGCTGATTCTGCCTCCAGGGGGGCATCCTGTGAAAAGTTCATGAAAAATGTCAACTGGATCCAAGGTCCCTCCCTCCTCAAAGAAGCAGAGTGCAAATGGCCTGAAAATATTCATGACACATCAATAAAAGAAAATTTTGATGAAAATGCTGATGAAGTTAAGCTCTCAGCTTTAGTGAATATTGTGAGCATTACAAAATGCACAGACACAGACGCAGTGAGTAAACTGATTAATCATCACTCTGACTGGCACAAGTTAAAAAGATCCGTTGCCTGGATCCTTCCCACCAGAGACATGCTGAAACAAAAAACAGAAAGGGTTAAAACACAAGTAGATGACCCAAAGACAGAAAATCACAAGTCTCTAAAAGCGCAAGACCTAACAAGAGCAGAAAACGACATCATTAAGTTCACTCAAAGACAAAATTTTAAGGAAGAACTTCTCACGTTGCAAAAGGGTAAAGCAGCAGCAGAATTCAAACAGGGAATTCGCACACAGCAAAAACGAAAGGCAACTGTGAAAAGAAACAGCTGCTCGCCCAAACTGAAACCTCCGACACCAAACTACCTGCTGCTGATGAAAAAACAGCCAAACCTGCCACCTGGATTTGTCATCTATGCACGTCGCAGGGAGAAGCAGATCCAGCATCGATCAGACCTGCTCTGGAAGCGATGGGTACGTGAATACTTGCCCTTGCTCCAGGGGCGGCAAAAGTGGTTTCAAAACAAAAAAAACCTTTCGATTGGAGACATAGTTTTAATAACTGATGAGTCATCTCCAAGAAATTCATGGGTCATGAGAAGAATCACGAAAGTGTTCCCCAACAAAGGGGGACTGGTGAAACGTGTGTTAGTTAAAACTAAGACCAACACTCTGGAAAGACCCATCGACAAGCTGTGCCTCACATGTGAAATGGACTGTTAAATGTGTGGTAATATGTTATGAAATTTGATATGCAAATGTAAACACCTGAGATAAATATTACACACTTAAAAGATTTAAAACGTTTTAGAAGGTTAAGAATGTTTGATTTCATTGCTTTATCAAAAAAAAAAAAAAACACAAAATTGTAATTGTCAGTCTCCATGCCTGTCAATTAGGGGCTGGAATGTAAGTGCCATATCGCACTTTTTATGAATTTGTTGTTGTGTTTATTTTATTTTATTTTACTTGCTGTTATTTCATTTATTCTACCTTGTTCTATTCATTAGTAAAGCATTAAGCATTAAGTTTGTTACATAAGCCATAAGCTTTAAATTTCTTAGTTATGCATCATAAGTTGATAATCGTAGGTTGGTCTGTGATGTCATTCTACTATTACATGCATTTGTGTGACTGTGATATGCTAGAAAGCTCAGTATAGATTTGGAAGGCTACGGAAACACAAGCTTTAGACCGTCAGCTAATGAGAGCTCCCGGTAAGCTAGAAATGTAAAATACAGCAACGAGGTTGTTGTAACCGTAAGCTAACGTAAGCTGGGAATCTAAGAAACAACAAGAGTGTTGTTATATACCCAAGCCAAGATTGTAATCTACAAGATACAGCAAACAGGTTGTTGTAAAACTCAGAGATTTGCAAGATGCAGCAACTGGTGTCTGTAATAACAGTGGATTTACTCAAGACGACTGTATGAAGTGTTGATTCTTTGATGCTGACAAATAAACGACAAAAGACAAAGAGATCGGACTTCTGTCATGTGAGTGAAACTTTAAGACATTAGCTACGCGTCAAAACTAGTGAAATAAGCCAACCGCATCTACATTTTTAATTTGGTCAAGTCTCCAAGTCGAAGGGGCCCAGCAGCAGATTCCGTACCATGGCAGTAGCAGAGGTGGCAAGGTGGGCTGCTCTCCACGCTTCTGCCTGGCAAAACACCCCAGAGCCCTTTATAACTTCAATCTGAAAAATAATTTCACATCACAATATTAATTTATTGGCAACTTTTAGAAACTTTTCATGTTTCATACTGATTCTCATGTTTAGCTTCCCAATAGCTAATAGGATTTTATGTATAAATGCAGATTAATGATAAAGATACATGCAGGGTAAAACTGCAACAGGAACAGTACAAAATAAAAACTGAAAAAAGACGGACATTCAGAGTAAAACAGTTAAAGATAAAAAAAAAAAAACTGTACAAAACATACATGCAGGGTAAGCATTGGTGGGAGCAATGTCCAAGCAGTGTAGAGAAATATTTCTGTACGACTTCATTGTTTTGTGCTGTGTAGTATAGTATTGTAATAGCTGATCAGAGTGATCAACTCCCCATGTGCTGGTTGTACGCAGTCACAGGAAATGTCTTTGTAGTCCATGTACCTTGTAATTTCACCCTCATCTTCACCGCATCTACTGTATAAGCAGAATGGATGGTAGAACAGGTAGATACTTCTCGTGTGTCCATCCACTTCACAAATACAAGAGGTCCATCTGAATGTGAGGGGCTGGGGAAGGCAAGGGTGATGCAGACACATTCTTAAAAACAAATAAATAAAAAAATGTTAGCCTATACTGTTCAGAGTAAATGGATGTGCAATTAATATGGATGCATAATATATACAGAGATGACCAAAAAATTTATCCACACTTCAACATGAAAAATATACACCTCTCTTCTATAGGTCACATGACAGCATCAATGATGGTGATAGATAATACTACACACTGCTGCGATAATTCAATTTGAGTTTTAAAAAGGGAATAGATACAATTGTGAAAGTGTGTATACATTTTTGTGCCCCTCTGTATTTTTGATGGGCAATAGGCTGGGCAAATATCTGTTGATGGACAACAGACCATGTAGTGGATCTCAAACATTTACAACTGAGACATTAGCAAACACCATCCATTGGACATTACACACATATTGAACACATTCTAAACAATTACATCTTATCAGGCATTTGTAAATACACGCTAAACAAAAGGGATTATATACATTTACACCAAAGAAATATTCATAAGCATCACTTAGCTACATAAGGCTGTATTTTAGCCACCTAGAACTAGCTTGTTTGTGCTAAATAACATTACTGATAGCAGTGTTATAAGCTAACCAAAATGGAGCCAAATACATATTACTGTAGCAACTACAGTATAATCTAACGCTATCCAAAACAAGGTGAAATACATTAGAACATTTATAAACATCTGTAAACTCCATGAGGCATTAGCTTAGCCATCGGGAAATATCATGTTTGTGCTACATGAGGCAGCATGTTAGCATGATTTACCTAAACTATATAAATGGCATTGAAAGCCAATGTGTCACACAAGCTGACAAGAGCTAGCTGTAGTGAGGAAAATATTTACTAATGTTAGTTCATCTTCCAAAACATGCAGAAAACTCACTGAATCTGAGTGTTTTCAAGCCTGTCTCTGTGTGTGTGTGTGTGTGTTGATCAGGCCCGTGTCCGGGGGCGTGGCCTAGTATGTAAATTACCCGGACTGATTTCCATGTGATTGGCGTGTGAGCGTGTCCTGCCTCGGGTTATTAGCAGATAAGTGCGACAGAAATTCTGTGCCTCTCCTTGGTTTCATACGGATTATATAAACTGAGAATATTTGTTTTCAGTGTGACTTGCATCATTAAAAAGTAGACACTTTAAGATATATAGATATATTTCTCATTTCAGTTAATTTTAGTGACGTGTTTCAAAAAGATTATATCTATGCATATATTCTCATATACTGTATGTGGGCAATTAGGATATCAATTTCATGTGTTCGCACATAAGTTTTTTGCATTTTTTTTTTAAAGTTAGTTCTTAGTTATTGCCTTGATAATAGAAAATATGAGCTAGGCATCATGTATGACAGTTGCCAAAGTGAGATATGAGCTAAAATGACCAGATCCTGCCATAGAAGACATATCTTGTATGTACATATAGGGCTTATATGTGGATATAAAGAAGCAATACAGGAGACCTATATGGCCTGTATATGCACATATACTGTATGCACCTCAATGTTGCCTATATGTGGCATATATACGCATATATGCAGCATATATATTATCATATATATGCATATATACTGCATATAGGTTTCATATATGCACATATATCCTCATATAGGTTCTTTCCATGTGGGCTGTCTGTCTTCCCTGTTCTTTCCCGCCTGCTCCTTCCAGTTTTTCTATCCCCACTCCTGAGGACTGGTTCCCACCTTCCTGAAATCAACACTTCAAGCCATGTCTTTCTTCCCCTCTCTCTAACCCCCTCTTTCTTTCTACTGGTAGCTGGTAAGTCTGCCGCACCCTCAAAATGTCATTGTGAGTATGACCAATAATTAAGATCTCCTCCAACAGAATTGACATGGTCAACCAGTGATTTAAGTAAACTGTAAGAAACATGACTCTGAAGTAAGACAAGTGTTGTGGGAAATAAACATAAAAAATATTGGGTTATAGCCAGGAAACTCCCCAGACCTTAATCCCATTCAGAACTTGTTGTCAATCCTAAAGAGGGTGGTGGACAAACAAAAATCCACAAACTCTGAAAAACTTCAAGCATTGATTATGCAAGAATAGGCTGCCATCAATCAGGGTGTGGACCAGAAGGTGATTGGCAGTTTGCCAGGGCGAATTTCAAATATCTGGAAAAAGAAGGGTCAGCACAGCAAATATTGACACTTTGCATAAACGTAATGTAATTGTCAATAAAATCCTTTGAAATACTTGTAATTAGACGTCATATTGTACTTATACAATAGTAACATCTGACAAAAAGATCTAAAAAAACTAATGCAGCAGATTTTGTGAAAATTAATATTTGTGTTAATCACAAAACTTTTGGTCAATTCAATTAAATTCAATTCAATTTTATTTATATAGCGCTTTTAACAATGGTCATTGTCTCAAAGCAGCTTCACAAAAATTAAAGAAATTTAAATAATAATAATAATAAATAAATAAATAAATAAATAAATAAATCAATAAAATAATAATAATAATAGAAAATAAATAAATAAAAACAAATAATAATAATAATTATAGAAAAGAAAATAATTGGAAGTGTGGATGTGTGAGAAAAATGTGCAGATAATAATGAGACGAATGAATGAAATTTCTCTGATGAGCAAGCCAAGGGTGACGGCAACGGTGGCAAGGAAAAACTCCCTGAGATGGCATTAGGAAGAAACCTTGAGAGGAACCAGACTCAACAGGGAACCCATCCTCATTTGGGCGATAACAGATAGAAATGATATAACATCTTGTGTGTTGTGCAGGTGAAAATTCAATATGACAGAAATTATTTAAATTGACATGAAGACCAGTTCAGCATAGGGATGAGTCAGTAGGTGCAGAGGGCAGATGAGGTCTGGATCACTGGAAGCACAGGAGCAGCATGTGTAGCTCCAACCATCATAAAGCTGAATCCAGCTGGAGCTGGTCCTTCTCTGGATGCCTCAGGAACCTCGCAGGGTCGGCCTTTGTCTACTGAAGCTGGCAAAATCTCCCGATGCCTCGGGATGGGTAGAGAAATACAGAACAGATGGGGAGAATTAGCGTAGTTGCCATTCGGTATAGGTGTACTGGAGTATGAGTACTGGGATGAGTTATGTGTATGCCAGATTAAAAAGATGCGTCTTGAGTCTACTTTTGAACTGAGAAACCGTGTCTGCTCCCCGAACACTGTCTGGAAGGCTATTCCAAAGCTTTGGAGCTAAATATGAAAAAGCCCTACCCCCTTTTGTAGATTTTGAAATTCTGGGAACTACCAGAAGTCCGGAGCTTTGTGATCTTAAGGCGCGTGGTGGATTGTAGCGCATCAGAAGACTGGTTAGGTATGTGGGAGCTAAACCATTTAAGGCCTTGTATGTAAGTAATACTATTTTGTAATTTATTCTAAACTGAACAGGTAGCCAGTGCAGGGATGATAATATTGGGGTTATATGATCATATTTTCTGGATCTAGTGAGAACCCTGGCAGCTGCATTTTGGATTAACTGAAGCTTGTTTATTGAGGATGCAGGACAACCACCTAGTAATGCATTACAATAGTCCAGTCTGGAGGTCATGAATGCATGAACTAGTTTTTCTGCATCAGATACGGATAAGATGTTCCTAAGTTTAGCAATATTTCGAAGATGGAAAAAGGCTGTTTTTGTGATATTTGAAATGTGATTTTCAAAAGACAAGTTACTGTCTAATATTACTCCCAGATCTTTTACTGCTGAGCTGGTAATAACAGTACATCCTTCTAAGCGCAAGCTGAATTGTGAAAGCTGTTGTGTGCTGGTTTTTGGGCCAATAAGTAATATCTCTGTCTTATCTGAATTTAATAAAAGAAAGTTATTGGTCATCCAATCTTTTATGTCCTGGACACACTCAGTTAATCTAGACAACTTAGGTATTTCGTCTGGTTTAGTTGAGATATATAATTGGGTATCATCAGCATAACAATGGAAACTAATCCCATGTCTTCTAATGATGTTACCCAAGGAAAGCATGTATATTGAGAACAACAGAGGTCCTAAAACTGACCCTTGTGGGACCCCATATTTCACTGGCATTACACCAGACGGTTCTCCATTTAGATCTACAAAATGGTAGCGATCAGACAGGTAAGATCTAAACCATTTTAATGCCTGTCCCTGAATACCTATATAATTTTGTAAGCGATCTATGAGAATATTATGATCTATAGTGTCGAATGCAGCACTAAGATCAAGCAGGACTAGCAATGAGATGCAGCCTTGGTCTGAAGCTAAAAACAAGTCGTTTGTAATCTTAACTAGTGCAGTTTCTGTGCTATGATGGGGCCTGAAACCTGACTGAAATTCTTCAAGGATGTTGTTATCCTGCAAGAATGTGCAAATTTGAGCTGATACTACTTTTTCTAGTATTTTTGATATGAACGGGAGGTTTGAAATCGGTCTGTAATTTGCTATTTCATTCGCGTCCAAATTAGATTTTTTAAGAAGCGGCTTAATAACTGCTAACTTGAAAGGTTTAGGGACGTGACCTAGATGTAATGAAGAATTAATAATGTTTAGGAGTGGCTCTCCAACCGTAAGCATCACTTCTTTTAAAAATCTGGTTGGGATTGGGTCTAACAGGCACGTTGTTGATTTAGCCAAGGTGATGAGTTTATACAGCTCTTCCTGTCCTATACCTGTAAAGCAGTGAAAATCTAAATGTGAAGCTAGGCTGAACTGGATCGTGAGATACTATTAGAGGTTGAACCTCCATTATTTTCTTCCTGATATTATTGATTTTTTCATTAAAGAAGTCCATAAAGTCTTCACTTCTAAACTGTGATGGGATACTCTCTGTGGGCATCTTAGGTTTTGTTAGGCGAGCCACTGTACTAAATAAGAACCTGGGATTGTTTTGGTTTCTTGCTATCAGTTGGCTAAGATGCTCGGTCCTAGCAGTTTTTAGAGCCTGTCTATAGCTGCACATACTGTCTTTATACGCAATTCGAAAAACTTCTAATTTAGTTTTCCTCCATTTTCGCTCGAGGTTACGGGTTGCTCTCTTTAGGGCGCGAGTATGACTGTTGTACCACGGTGCAAATGTTTTATCTCTGACTTTTTTTAATCTGATGGGAGCAACAGTGTCTAATGTACTGGTAAAAATAGTGCCCATGCTGCTAGTCACTTCATCTAGATCATCTGCATTTAGGGGTCTAATAAGAAATTGGGACAGATCCGGCAGATTACTTGTGAATCTGTCTTTAGTAGTGGGATTCATATTTCTAACAGATTGATAACGTGGGGAGACACAGCTAATCTGTTCTACGGGTAGAGTATATGTCAGGAGGTGATGATCTGTGATATCATCACTTTGAGGTATGATCTCTATATTAGAGACATCTATACCATGGGATATAATTAAATCTAGCGTATGATTAAAGCGGTGAGTTGCTCCAATTATATTTTGCTTAACCCCAAAGGAATTTAGTAAATCCATAAATGTGAGTGCTAAAGCGTCGTTAGCATCATCTACATGAATGTTAAAGTCTCCTACTATCAACACTTTGTCAGAGTTAACCAATAGGTCTGATAGCAGATGTCCAAATTCTTTAAGAAAATCGCCATATGGCCCCGGGGGTCTGTACACGGTGGCCAGGGTAAAATATAGCAAGGGTTTATTACGTATTTCATTTAGTGCAACATTAATGATAAACGCTTCAAATTAATTAAACCTGGGCCTTATTTTCTGGGTAACAGTGAGTACATCATTGTAGATAGTGGCGACACCACCACCGCGACCAATTAGACGGGGCTCGTGCTTATAGAAATATCCTGACGGAGTAGACTCATTCAGACCAAAATATTCATTTGGTTTAAGCCAGGTTTCAGTGAGACAGAGTGCGTCAAGGCAATAATCTGAGATAATTTCATTAACAATAAGTGCTTTAGGCGCAAGGGATCTAATGTTGAGTAGTCCAAACTTTAGAGGTGGATTTTGACTACTTATTTTGCCTTTTTCTGGTTTTATGGTTATCAGATTGTTTCGGGCAAATTTAACAAATTTATTCTTTTTTCTCAGTATTCGGGGAACAGACACAGTTTCTATAGGACAAGCTATGTGTGTGCGTCTATCACTACGGTGAGTTGTGATGTGTCTAATATGTTTGAAATCTACAGTATGACTTACCGCCAGTCAGATGGTTCGTAGTGTCCTGGAGATGTTGTCAGAGAGGACCGCTGCTATACAGTAGATCACAGCTCACAGCTATAGATATCAGGGAACAGAAAGAGGCAGCCCAATTTGCCCTGGTCCTCTATGGAGATCAATACTAACTGGCGAAAGAGCAAAAGTTGGTTAATATTACCTGTCATGTTATCACATCTACAGTGAATATAGTATTAACATTGTAGAACATCAAGACCCTTTAATTGTGCTTGTACAGAGCATCCATATACAGGTCCTTCTCAAAAAATTGGCATATTGTGATAAAGTTCATTATTTTCTGTAATGTACTGATAAACATTAGACTTTCATATATTTTAGATTCATTACACACAACTGAAGTAGTTCAAGCCTTTTATTGTTTTAATATTGATGATTGTGGCATACAGCTCATGAAAACCCAAAATCCCTATCTCAAAAAATTAGCATATTTCATCCGACCAATAAAAGAAAAGTGTTTTTAATACAAAAAAAGTCAACCTTCAAATAATTATGTTCAGTTCTGCACTCAATACTTGGTCGGGAATCCTTTTGCAGATTCTTGTGTCTTGTGTCTCTCATCTTTCTCTTCACAATATCCCACCGATTCTCTATGGGGTTCAGGTCAGGAGAGTTGGCAGGCCAATTGAGCACAGTAATACCATGGTCAGTAAACCATTTACCAGTGGTTTTGGCACTGTGAGCAGGTGCCAGGTCGTGCTGAAAAATGAAATCTTCATCTCCATAAAGCTTTTCAGCAGATGGAAGCATGAAGTGCTCCAAAATCTCCTGATAGCTAGCTGCAGTGACCTTGCCCTTGATAAAACACAGTGGACCAACACCAGCAGCTGACATGGCACCCCAGACCATCACTGACTGTGGGTACTTGACACTGGACTTCAGGCATTTTGGCATTTCCCTCTCCCCAGTCTTCCTCCAGACTCTGGCACCTTGATTTCCGAATGACATGCAAAATTTGCAACCTGTAGCCCATTTCCTGCACACGCCTGTACACGGTGGCTCTGAATGTTTCTACTCCAGACTTCCGCAGGTCCCCCAAGGTCTGGAATCGGTCCTTCTCCACAATATTCCTCAGGGCAAGGTCACCTCTTCTCGTTGTGCAGCGTTTTCTGCCACACTTTTTCCTTCCCACAGACTTCCCACTGAGGTGCCTTGATACAGCACTCTGGGAACACCCTATTCGTTCAGAAATTCCTCCTGCTTGAGGGTGTCAATGATGGCCTTCTGGACAGCAGTCAGGTCGGCAGTCTCACCCATGATTGCGGTTTTGAGTAATGAACCAGGCTGGGAGTTTTTAGAAGCCTCAGGAATCTTTTGCAGGTGTTTAGAGTTAATTAGTTGATTCAGATGATTATTATCATTAGATTCATTGACCTGAGGGTAAATGTAATTTAAAAAAATGTGTAACAGATTAATTCTGTAGAGCAGTATCAATTAAATTGAGTTCAAACATTTAGGAAATGTACATTTGTTTATTAAATAGTTTTTCTGTCACCTTGCATTTCAATTATATCTACTCTTTTTTTTTTCATTTATAGAATTAACTTCTGATTTTTATTACAATTTAAGTGTAAAAACGTTTCACCAAAAAAATTTAGAATAAAGCACAGTTTTATTTTTTTTAGAGTGTAGGTGCCTCTTCACTTACTTTCCACACTCTCCGTTGCTCTGGACCGTTGACCCTAAGTACTTAAAGTCCTACATCTTCTTTACCTCTGCTCCCTGTATCCTCACCATTCCTCTTGGGTCCCTCTCACTCACACACATGTATTCCATCTTGCTGCGGCTAACCTTCATTCCTCTGCTTTCCAGAGCATACCTCCACCTCTCCAAATTTTCTTCCACCTGTTCCCTGCTCTCGCTACAAAGCACAATGTCATCTGCAAACATGATAGTCCATGGAGACTCCTGTCTAACCTCATCTGTCATCCTGTCCATCACCAGAGCAAACAACAAGGGCCTTATAGCCGATCCTTGATGCAGACCCACCTCCACCTTGAACTTTTCTGTCACACCTACAGCACATCTTACCACTGTCTTACAACTCTCCTACATTTCCTTCACCACTCTAACATAACTCTCTGCCACTCCAGACTTCTTCATACTACACCACAGCCTGTCGTATGCCTTCTCTAAATCTACAAAGACACAATGCAACTCTTTATGACCTTCTCTGTACTTCTCCCCCAGCATCCTCAAAGCAAATACTTCATCTGATGTACTCTTTCTAGGCATAAAACCGTATTGCTGCTCACAAATGCTCACATCTGCCCTTAACCTAGCTTCCACTACTCTTTCCCACAGCTTCATTGTATGGCTCATTAGCTTTATGCCTCTGTAATTGCAACAGCTCTGCACATCTCCCTTGTTCTTAAAATGGCATCTGTCAGTACATTTCCATTTCTATCTTTAATCACTCTAACCTGCTGCACATCCTTCCCATCTCTATCTCTCTGCCTCACCAACCTGTACAGATCCACCTCACCCTCCTTACTGTCCAGCCTAGCATAGAAATCCTCATATGCTCTTTGTTTGGCCTTTGCCACCTCTACGGTACCTTCACCTTACGCTGCTTCTCCCTGTAGACCTGTCTATTCTCTTCAGTCCTCTCAGAGACCCACTTCTTCTTAGCTAGCGTCTTTCCCTGTACACACTCCTGGACTTCCTCGTACCACCACCAAGTCTCCTTGTCCACTTTTCCCTTACCTGATGATACACCAAGTACCCTCCTACCTGTCTCCCTGATCACATTGGCTGTACTGTAGTTGTCCAGTTCAACTGAAAGCACCTCCTGACCACCCGTAGCCTGTCTCAACTCCTCCTTAAAGACTACACAACATTCTTCCTTTCTCAGCTTCCACCACTTTGTCCTCTGCTCTGTTTTTGTCCTCTTCACCTTCCTCATCACTAGGGTTATTTTACACACCAACAACCTGTGTTGTCTGGCTACACCCTTACCAACACAAGATGTATGTTCCTGCCTCTTCTGGAAGAAAGTATTTACTACTGCCATTTCCATCCTCTTTGCAAAGTCCACCACCATCTGTTCTTCTACATTCCTGTCCTGAAGACCAAACCTGCCCATCACATTTTCATCTCCTCTGTTCCCTTCCCCAACATGTCCATTGAAGTCTGCACCAATCATCACTCTCTCACCCCTGGCGATGCTCTGCATCAATTCATCTAACTCACTCCAGAATGTCTCCTTCTCTTCTAACTCACATCCTACCTGTGGGGCATAACCACTAACAATATTGAACATCACACCTTCAATATCTAGCTTTAGACTCATCAACCTGTCTGATACTCTTTTCACCTCCAGAACATTTCTAACAAAATCATCTTTCAGGATAACTCCTACTCCATTTCTTTTCTTATCCACACCATGGTAAAACAATTTGAAAACTGATCCTAGGCTTTTAGCCTTGCTAACTTTTAACTTGGTCTCCTGAACACACAGGGTATCCACCTTCCTGTCACTCTGGAGTGATACGTCACATTAAACACTACTGATAAAGTACTGACTCAATCTGTCTCTGTCTATTTACCTACAGTACAATCATTAGAATAACTCTAATCAGACTGAATATTCAGCCGAAAGTGCTTCACTACAGTGAAAGACAAAACAATATAGTCATAATGCCAATACAATTATTAATTACTATTTAAATTCTTATCTGACTTAATAATGTTTTAGTTGCTTTTACTAATGTTAGTGTTATGTGAATGTGAAATAAGTGTTTTACATTTTTTTAAAACAATTTTAATTAAAAACTATAAGTAAAAATTTTTTTATTAAATACATTTAACCAAAGGATTGTGTGCACCATACAGTCTTTTTACAGCATCTTTCACTACACACAACAGTAAAATAAATAATTAACATTTGCACATATTTATGAAATAAACAGAGATGAAACGGTTAAAACCGAAGTATTCATAACCTCCCTCTTTTTCATTTCCTCCTCTCACACTCTCTCTTAAACACACACACACACACACACACACACACACACACACACACACACACACACACACACACACACACACACAGAACTAGGAAGTTATTGTCAAAGAAAACGAAACTAAGACTGTCTCTTTCTTTCTCTCTCTCTCTCTCTCTCATTCTCTCAGTGTGTGTGAGTTCAGGAAAATGGCTGAAGCCAGTATTTCAGTAGATCAGGACCAGTTCATCTGTCCAGTGTGTCTGGATCTCCTGAAGGATCCGGTGGCTATCCCCTGTGGTCACAGTTTCTGTAAGGTGTGTATTAATGACTGCTGGGATTATGAGGATTGGAAGGGTGTCTACAGCTGTCCTCAGTGCAGAGACACTTTCACACCAAGGCCTGTTCTACGCAGAAACAACATGCTGGCTGAAGTGGTGGAGAAACTGAAGAAGAAGACTGAAGTCCAAGCTGCTTCTCCTGCTCACTGTTACACTGGACCTGGAGATGTGGAGTGTGACTTCTGTGATTTAAACACAAGAAAACACAAAGCTGTGAAGTCCTGTCTGATGTGTTTAGTTTCATTTTGTGAAACTCATCTGAAACCTCACCTGGAACTTCCTGGTTTGAAAAAACACACTTTAATTGAAGCTTCAGCAAAACTTCAAGAGAAGATCTGCTTTGAACATAACAAACTGTGTAAGATCTACTGTCGTACTGATCAAACCTGTATCTGTTATTTGTGCACGATGGATAATCACAAAGGACATGATACCGTCACAACCACAGCAGAAAGAGCTGAGAAACAGGTGAGTCATGAATAAAGTAATTTTAATTACATTTTATTATCTAGAAACATGTGCACAGTGTTGTGCTAGTTAATCATAAAAGTAATAAAAGTTACTATTACTAGTTACTATATAAAATTAATTTAATATGGATAAATTTGTGCATGTGTGACAGAGAGAGAGAGAGAGAGAGAGAGAATTTGACTTTTATCATCCCTTTATTTTTACAATAGGTTAATTTTTTACATGACAAATATTTCATAGACTAAATGGATAAATAAATACATTTGGTTAAAAAAGTAGGGGGGGGGGGGGTTCAAGTAGCCAATTTTGGGTGAAAAATCTTAGCAGTGGGACTTTAAGGTAACATTCAATATAAAAATAATCAGGGAAGGGTCTAAAAATGGTCGAGTAGGTGCAGTACTTAAACTGTTGTATTAAAGCAATTTGATTTGAATTTGAATTTGAATTGATTTGAATAGGTGCAGGTGGACAAGAGTTTGTCCAAATGTGGGCACAAGGAGATTTTTCATGCTATGTAAACAGGGAGGTTTGAAGTTTAAACTTTTAATAAGTGTGAGACTTCTTTTATCTTGTGTTTTTACCTGTATTTTATCCCTGTGTGTTAGTTTTATGTACAAACCGGATTCCAAAAAAGTTGGGACCCTAAACAAATTGTGAATAAAAACTGAATGCAATGATGTGGAGATGGCAAATGTCAATATTTTATTCAGAATAGAACATAAATCACGGAACAAAAGTTTAAACTGAGAAAATGTATCATTTTAAGGGAAAAATATGGTGAATCAAAATGTCATGGTGTCAACAAATCCCAAAAAAGTTGGGACAAGGCCATTTTCACCACTGTGTGGCATCTCCCCTTCTTCTTACAACACTCAACAGACGTCTGGGGACTGAGGAGACCAGTTTCTCAAGTTTAGAAATAGGAATGCTCTCCCATTCTTGTCTAATACAGGCCTCTAACTGTTCAATCGTCTTGGGCCTTCTTTGTCGCACCTTCCTCTTTATGATGCGCCAAATGTTCTCTATAGTTGAAAGATCTGGACTGCAGACTGGCCATTTCAGTACCCGGATCCTTCTCCTACGCAGCCATGATGTTGTGATATTGGCGACCAAGATGGCGATGCGTACACATCGTGAGGCTCAATGTCTCCCCAGTTTCTACAGTTTTGCAGTGTTTTACTTGCTCATCTCGGGTTTGTTCATGCAGAACAGTAGTGCTTTTACATCGTACACCCAACAGGAGCTTTTGGATATTGGTTTGTACATTCCCAACAGTTTTATCAATAATCTTCGACTTGTTCCTGAGATCACCAGAACATCTGAGGCTGCGCATCCTATCCGGCTGGGCAGAAGTGCTAAAAGGCGGCGTCGAGACCGTAAACAAAAACGCGGGAAGCGCGGAGGACTAAGAACTAAGCTAAGGCTAACACCACATCAGCTCTCTTTACCCATCATTTTCCTCGCCAATGTACGGTCGCTGATAAACAAAATGGACGAGATTCGACTCCGCATCAACCACAGTAAGAGACTCTGGAACTGCAATGTAATGATTTTCACTGAAACATGGATAAACAGTGATATATCAGACAATGCTATTGCTCTAGCTGAGCACCACACATTCTGTGCAGACAGAACGGTGGATGACTCTGGTAAGACAAGAGGTGGAGGATTGTGCATTTATGTTAATAATGTTTAGTGTACTAACTCTGTTATTATTGGGAGACACTGCTCAGATAACCTAGAATTTCTCAAGTGTTGACCGTTTTATCTGCCACGGGAGTTCACTTCCACCATTATAACTGCCGCTTATATTCCTCCCGATGCTGATGCCAAGCTTGCTATGAACAAACTTCATGCGGCCATCAGCAAACAAAAAAACTGTTCACCCGGAGGCTGCTTTTATTCTTGCGGGGGACTTTAATCACTCCAACTTTAAAGACAGTACTCCCTAAATTTCACCAGAACATTTTCTGTCACACCACAGGAAACAAGACTTTAAACCATGTATACACAAACAAGGCTGAAGCCTATAATGTGGACGCCCTCCCCCACTTGGGACAATCAGATCACCTTTCTTTGTTCCTTACCCCTAAGTACGCACCCCTCATCAACCGTGTGCAGCCATCAGTGAAGTCCATCAAAGTGTGGCCAACGGGGGTAGACTTAACACGCCAGGACAGGTTTCTACACACGGACTGGAGTGTGTTCGCTACTCAGGCCACCTGTGGCTCTCACACGAACATAGACAGCTATACTTCCTCTGTTCTGGATTACATCAACACTACCATAGACAGAAGCAGATCACCACATACTCAAATCAGAAGCCATGGATGAACAAGGAGGTGCGTCTCCTACTGAAGGCATGCATCATTGCCTTCAGATCAGGTGATGCACAGGCCTACAGCACTTCCAGGGCTAATCTGAAGAGGGGCATCAAAAAGGCCAAAAACTGCTACAAACTAAAGCTAAAGGATCACTTTTTAAACTCTGACCCTCGACACATGTGGCAGGGCATCCAGGCCATCAGCAACTACAAACCCAGTCACTCCACCCCCACAGCCACTAATGTTTTCTTTCTGAATGAGCTTAATGCCTTTTATGCTCGCTTTGAGAATGACAATAAAGAAAATGTCACCAAGATCGCCTCCTCAACCGACCACTAACCCATCACACTTACCTCATCTGATGTCTACAAAGTACTGAGCCAGATCAATGTGCGCAAGGCTGTTGGACCAGACGGTATCCCTGGGCGTGTACTAAGGGCATGTGCAGAGCAGCTCGCTGGGGTATTGACAGACATTTTTAACATGTCCCTTGCCCAAGCAGCTGTACCAGCATGCTTTAATTCTACCTCAATCGTGCCAGTGCCGAAACACTCTAGCCCAACGTGCCTGAATGACTACTGCTCTGTAGCACTCACAGCCATCATTATGAAGTGCTTTGAGTGGTTGGTTCTGACACCCCTAAAGGACTCTTTCCAATCCTCACTAGACCCACACTAGTTTGCTTACCGTGCCAACAAGAGAACAGATGATGCAGTCTCCATATCGCTGCACTCTGTACTCACACACTTGGACAATACAAACACCTATGTATGAATGTTGTTTGTCGACTTTAGCTCTGTATTTAATACTGTTTTACCCTCCAAGTTAATCACCAAACTGAGAGATCTGGATATTAACACCTCACTTTGTAATTGGATTATGGACTTTCTGACCAACAGACCACATCATGTTAGGTCAGGCCACATCTGCTCCACTATGGTCATGCTCAACACTGGCGTACCGCAGGGCTGTGTGCTAAGCCCCTTTCTTGACTCCCTCTTCACCTATGACTACAGGCCTGTGTATGGATCTAACAACATCATCAAGTTTGCAGATGATACTACGCTGATTGGCCTCTTCAGCAACAACGATGAGACTGCCTACAGGGTGGAGATCAAGCAACTGGCCACTTGGTGCACGGACAATAATCTGCTCCTTAACACCAATAAGATCAAGGAGCTCATTGTGGACTTCAGGAAAGGAAGAAGAGGTTCGCATGAACCCATTCACATCAACGGAATGGCTGTTGAGCCTGCCTCATCCTTTAAGTTCCTGGGGACCCACATTTCGGAGATACCTATCCTGATCCACCAACACCTCTAGCCTGGTCAAGAAGACTCACCAGCGCCTCTTCTTCTTGAGAACATTTAAGAAGAACCAGCTGTCCTCAACTACTCTGGTGAACTCCTATTGCTGCACAATAGAAAGCATCCTAACCAACTGTGTCACAATCTGGTATGGAAGTTGCTCTGTTGCTGAGCGTAAGGCACTGCAGCGGGTGGTGAAAACTGCCCAGCGTATAATAGGGACTCCACTTCCAGCCATTGAGGACATTCAAAAGAAACACTGTGTGCGTCAAGCATGCAGTATTCCTAAGGATTACACTCACCCCTCCCACAAACTGTTTTTTCTCCTGCCTTCTGGTCGGCACTTCAGGTGTCCCAGGTCAAGAACCAGCAGACTGAGGAACAGTTTCTTTCCCAGATCTGTCTCTTTATTGAACTCTGCCTCCCACTGACACCTGCCCACCCCTCACACACCCCTATACTCTTCCCATTACATTACACTATGTAATATGGACTGCACTACAATGTACATACCTGTTTGAAGAAACAAATATCCATGCACAATACATTTGTAAACTTCTGATTGTGTATATATCTGTACATGTCTGCTTGTAAATTCCTGTCTATAGAAAATAGCAACCTGCACATATGTTCATATCTATCTGTACACGTCTACATTATGTTCATATCTATCTGTACATATCTACTTGTAAATTCCTGTCAATAGAAAATAGCAACCTGTACATTATGTTCATATCTATTTGCAAATTCCTGACTACAGTTAATAGCAACTTGTATATACTGTTCATCCATTGTAAATATATAATTATAGTTACTAGCAATCTGTATATGATGCTCACATAATATCTTTCTATAATAATTACCCATAACTTCTCCCTGCACATATCCCTTTTAAGTGTACTTAGAACTTATACCCTTATCCTGCACTTTCTGCTTATTGCAACATCTAGACCTAAACTGCATTTCGTTGCCTTGTACTTGTACATGTGTAATGACAATAAAGTTGAATCTAATCTAATCTAATCTAATCTAATATAAATTGGGCATCTTATGGCTTTGACATTTTTTATTTATTTATTATTTTTTTTTTTTTATCTGACCAATTTCAGGACAAATCAACTCATCACAGGAGTGTGTAGACTTTATATATCATTTTAAATTATTTTACACAAACTATAAGAATCCACCATGTGTGTGATGTTCTATAGTGTATGTAGACAGTATTATGAATGAACTGTGGTTTACTCAGTGACTGAGTGATCCTGCACTTCCCTGTACTCAGACTTCCAGTGGTGAGACCTGAGGTAGTGTCCACCTCTCCTCCCCTCCCCGTCTCCTACACTCAGTGAGAGATCTTCTTGGGCAGTAACCTGCCTCACAAACTAGAATCAGGGCACCAACCATACGGTGGCATGAAAAATGTAACATTTTGACAGAACTAACCACAAGCTTCTCCTGTCACTCACATTTAAATGTCACATGGTATAAACATTCCTCTACATTCTGTTAGGCGTATGAGTCACGTTCACTATCACAGCATGTGCACTAGTGAATTATATGATTTAAACATCAATTTCAAATTCAAACAGAGAGAGAGAGAGAGAGAGAATTTTATAAAAAGCTGAATGTAACTGTTCTGTCCTCAGAGTGAGTTAAAGGAGGAACAGATGAAATCCCAGCAGAGAATCCAGGAGAAGCAGAAGAAGGTGGAGGAGCTGAAACAGGCTGTGAACACTATAAAGGTGAGCAGTGAGCAGAGACAGAGCTGCTCCTAGAAACACACAAAACATGGACAACATGGAGACATTTAGAGTCGCAGTAAGAGAGGGAATGATAGATGAGCTTTAAACCCTGTGTGCGTGTGTGTGTGTGTGTGTGTCCTAACAGCTGAGTGCACAGACAGCAGTGGAGGACAGTGAGATGATCTTTACTGAGCTGATCAGCTCCATGGAGAAAAAGCGCTCGGAGGTGACGGAGCTGATCAGAGATCAGGAGAAGACTGAACTGAGTCGAGCTGAACGACTCCTGGAGCAACTGGAGCAGGAGATTGCTGATCTTCAGAGGAGACTCACTGAGCTGGAGCAGCTTTCACACAGACACGATCACATCCAGTTCCTCCAGGTAACACTCACTGTCTGATCTACACACACAGCTGTTCCTCACACACTCTCTAAAACACCTCCTGTTAAAGGAACAGTGAATGTCCTCTGATGTCACAAGTGTGTTTTACATTTAATCTGCTTTCTGTAGGCTTTAGCTTCTGGGCGTCAGTCTCCTCTAAAGCAGAAACCAAACTTTCAGACATCCAGCATCAGTGTCCATCAACATCTCTCATTTGATGGAGTGAGGAATTCTCTCTCAGATCTGAAGAAGAGACTCGAGGAATTCTTTGAGGAGGAATTCAACAAAATCCCTCCACATGGTAAGAGGAGCTGTTCCTGCTGGAGAAACACAATGATGGACGTCTTTACTCGCTCTGTCAAGTCTTATTTCTTAGCAATGCTCCTGCTGACCTTCCTGCAGACAGTTTGAACTAAAATACTGATTTAAAATGAATAAACTGACTGTATCACTTTAAACTGTTTCCATCTTTTACAACCTGATGAGGCTTTTTGTCTTCATTTCCATTTTTCTCTCCACAGCTGCAGCAGTTCAGATCTTTTCACCACCAGAGACACAGAGCAGAGAAGAGTTTCTGAAATGTACACACACACACACACACACACACACACACGAACACACGAACACAAACAAATATTAAGTAGGTTTATATAGGAACGTTCTCTTTAGAAAAAAAAATGCAGACTGAATGTTCATCAGGAACACACACACACACTGATAATAATAATAAAAATGATAATAATTTGGTTCATTTCAATAAGTGTGTCCTGCAAAAGAAGTTTATAAAATAGTAAATAACTGAAAAGCTGGAAGAAAGTTTTTTTTTTAGATAAATATATGAATTAACATTGAGACATTTCTCCCTCACATATCAGTGCACACAGACAGCTGTCTCACTCCTTACATGAATATACAGTATTCTGTGAATTCAATTCAATTCAATAAAAAGTTTATTTGTATAGCGCTTTTATCAATCGTCATTGTCGCAAAGCAGCTTTACACAATCAGAAGAATTATTTAAGTCTGAATGGAATGTGAATGTGTATGAATCAAAATGTTCAGATAGTCCCTGGTGAGCAAGCCGAGGGCGACAGTGGCAAAGAAAAACTCCCTGAGATGGTAATAGGAAGAAACCTTGAGAGGAACCAGACTCAACAGGGAACCCATCCTCATCTGGGTGAAACAGATAACAGGAAATGATCTGCATTTATACAACGTGTTAGGTGGCAGGCAGTTCAGCATAACAGTTGATATTGATTTATGTTAATATAGAGTCCAGGTAGTTATTGGAGATTCCAGTCCTGAACTATCGAGCAACAGCAGCAAAGTCAAGTCCTCAGAGAAACAGGTTTCAACATCAGTTGAGGCCCGAAACGTCTTCATGGTAGAGTGAAACCATCCCCAGACACCAGACAAAGCCCAAAGAGACACATGGGGCATCCGTATGACGAGATCTCCAACCAGAAACAGGGCACCAGGATGGGTCAGACAGGTCCAGAGGGCAGAGGGAGTCTGGATCACTGGCAGCTCAGGAACGACGTGTAGCTCGACAGAGAGAGAGAGAAAAAGAGAGAGGGGGAGAGAGGGAAGAGAGAGAGAGGTGGGAGAGAGAAAATGAGAGGACAGAGCAGAAGAGAAGAAGAGATAACAGCTAGGTATGGTCATGGTCACATAATGTATAAGGTGAATGTATATTTAGTGTAGAGTGAATTAAACCTAACATGTTCACATTGTTTAGCTTGTTTTTCTCTTTTATTTTAGATTTCTGTTATCTGACTCTGGATCCCAACACGACACATTGTGACCTCATTCTGTCTGAGAAGAACCGAGCGGTGAGATACAGTGAGAGAGAGCAGCAGTACTCTGATCATCCAGAGAGATTTGACTCCTGGTGTCAGGTGTTGTGTAAGGAGAGTGTGTGTGGACGCTGTTACTGGGAGGTGGAGTGGAGCGGTGGTGTGTCCATATCAGTCTCATATAAAGACATCAGCAGGAGAGGACACGGTAATGAATGTGGGTTTGGATTCAACAATCAGTCCTGGAGTCTGTGGTGTTCTTCTTCTTCTTCTCTCTCTTTCTATTACAACAACATTGAGACTGAGCTTGGAGATCCACCATCCTCCAGAATAGGAGTGTATGTGGATCACAGTGCAGGAACTCTGTCCTTCTACAGCGTCTCTGACACGATGAAGCTCCTCCACAGAGTCCACACCACATTCACTCAGCCTCTGTACGCTGGGTTTAGGTTCTCTTCTTTGTTTGGTTCTACATCTGTGAGATTGTGTGATCCAGAATAAAGTGTGTAGTGTTTTGTGTAAAATTCCTGCACATTGTCACATTGTTGTTCAGTCGTCTGTCTCACTAACACACAATCCACCTGCACGAACAGCTCAGTAATTTAACACAGCAACAATTAAAGAGTAAATATTAACACTGAATATAGTTTAATTAAAAATAAACAGATGTATTATTAAATGTATTAACTGTATTATTATAAAGTTGTATCTGTGTGAAGAGCCACATCAGACGTCACTTTAGAATAACTTTATATTTACATTATTGAAACTCTGACATTTCAATAATAATTAGATGTTTAAAACTGACCAAACACATACACACAGCTGAAAATATTATGGCAAATACTTTTTTTTTTTTGTAAATCTTTAAACCTGTAAAAAATATCAGAAGTAAATGTTTGTAATGCAGTGAATTTTTAAATAAACAATCTAAATAAATATCTTTATACTGTATGTATGTATGTATGTATGTATGTGACATCTGTGTAATGACAGACTTGTATTATTATTAGTAATATTTATGAATGTCACTAGGAAATTAATGAAAAAAAATCAGTAATAAATCAATATCTGTGGTTTAGAAATAACAAAGGTCTAGTTATTGGTGTTTCGAGTAGCTGCTTGCGAGAAAATATAAAAAAAACACTTAGAATTAAACTTTAATACGTATTTAAGACACTTTTATAGTGATGGTAGTTCATTTCAAGTAGCTGTGAGGAGAAATGTGATTTATATCAACTAGATAAAATTTATTTAACTTCACTAAGAGACACTTAGAGCCTGCAAAGTCAAACTGGTAAAATCATTAAAACGTTAGATAAAAATGAATTTTCAATAATAAAACAGTACCACAATAAAATTTGATGACATTTATAACATTGTGTCATGCACACTCGGTCCGTGGCTGGCACTAGGACCCGGAAATAATGCGGTCACGAACCAGGAAGTATAAAAGGAGTAAACAAACCACAGTACAACGCTCAGTCATTGAGTTTCGCCAATGCCCTGTCGGAATCGTTCATCAAACTGTGAGTACTCACTATTTTGGTATTGCTTTCTGATTGAGTGTGTATTTATAGGACGTGGGTTAGATTGTGTCTTTCCCTTGCTCCCTTTTCGTGAGAGTCCTTAGAGTAAAGAGCGTGATTATCCTGCCTACTCGTGTTCTTCCGCGTTTGGGTTTACCATTCACGCAACAAAGGGCTAACCGCTAAGCTAAGTCTTCTGGTCACCTATGGTTAGTTCTGACACATTGATGATTAATAACATTTTAATCGATTAATTCTAGAAAAAATGGTTGGATGTTTTAACTTTAGGTGAACATTCCAAAAAACAGATGGAATCAATTAATCAACAAGATTATCATTGCGGTTGTGTTTAATATGAGGCACATTAGCAGTGTATGAGCATTCATTCATTCATTCATTTTCTATACCGCTTAATCCTGTGTTCAGGGTCGCCGGGGATCTGGAGTCTATCCCAGGAGACTTCGAGCACTAGGCGGGGTACACCCTGAACAGGGTGCCAATCCATCGCAGGGCACACACACATACACACACTCACACACTCAATCACACACTACGGGCAATTTAGGAACGCCAATTAGCCTAACCTGCATATCTTTGGACTGTGGGAGGAAACCGGAGTACCCGGAGGAAACCCACCAAGCACGGGGAGAACATGCAAACTCCATGCACACAGAGACGGGAATCGAACCCGGACCCTGGAGGTGCAAGGCGACAGTGCTAACCACTACACCACCGTGCCGCCTAGTGTATGAGCAGTGTGTTCATTTATAAATGATAGAGGACAAGTACTCTCTCTCTCACACATATACAGTATACACACAGTTTTCGCTTTGCTCATTAATACGTTCTGTGATATAAACTGTAAGAACTATGATGGAGGCAGGGACACAGAGACCAGCGGAACAGAGAGACATGAGCTCTTTTATTAACTAAAGCTATGAATGTGGAGAATCCATTGCAGGCTTCTTTCCAGTGCAGGAAGACAGTTGAGAACCAGTGACTCAGGTGGCAGTGTAGAGTTACCTATGTCAGTACACCAGTAAAGGCCGGGTGGCAGCCAAGTCGAGACAGTGTGGCAGCCAGTTCTCTGTGGTCTGGTGTAGTGAAAGAATCCCCCAGTGTAACTGCAGAAAGAACACAACATGAGTGAAGCTCCAAGAAAATCACTCATCACTAATCACTCATCTGACAAATGAGGGTAAAGCAACGACTAGCGAGGTAGTACTTCAGCTCTTCTAAAACCCACTTGATCTTAGAGAGGTGTTGTTCAGCCAGATGGAATTTCCTACGTTTTGAGAATGTCTCAGAACTATGTCTGGGAAGCTGACTCGAGGACCCGTGAGCCTGGAGTGGCATGAACAATGAAATCTAACAAATGTGTGCGGAGAGGACCAACCCGCCACGTCACACACTTGCTGCAGGGGAATACCTCTTGCTAATGCAATAGGTGAGATGATTCCCCTGGTTGAATGAGTCCTGATTGCTAGAGGTGAAGTGGAGAGAGCAATAGCATCTGTCACCCAGTGTGACAAGGTCTGCCATAACATATGAAAGCTGTTCTGACTTAAGCCACTGGCTGGTGCGATGGACGTAAATCTGAAGAGCACATACTGGACACAGTAAGTTAAGTCTCTCCTGCTCCAAAGGTGTAAAAGGCGGAGGACAGAAAGCTTCAAGAACAACAGGGTGCATAGTTAAGAATGGAACTCTTGGAAGATAGTCTAGGCAGGATGGAGAGACTAACAAGGTGTGCAGATCTCCAATCCTCTTCAGAGAGGTAACGGCCATCAGAAAAACCATCTTAAGTGTCAGAAAGCTGACAGGTGCTGACTCTAGTGGCTCTAGTGGGTGGCCTTAAGCGCTTACCTCCATGAATGAAAGAGGCAACTAAAGGGTGTTTTCCCACAGTAACCCCATCACTCAGAACGTGGCAGGCTCAACTAGCAGCTATGTACATCCTGAAAGTACTAGAGCACTAGCCTGAGGACAACTTTGCCTGCAGAAACTCCAGCACTGAAACAATTCGGCAGTGGACTGGGTCTACCTGCTTCGTCATGCACCAACTTTCAAATATATTCCATTTGAGGGCATAAGCTCTTCTAGTGGAGGGAGCCCTAGCACTTAGAATATTCTGAATTACGCTGACTAGAAAACCTGCTTGACTTAGTTGGTCCCGTTCAGGGCCGAACGTGAAGGTTCCAAAGCTCGGCCCGGGGATGAAATATTGTCCCCTGCGCCTGAGACAGAAGATCCCTCAGCATGGTGAGCCGTCAAGGAGAGATACTGGATCCGAGAACCACACTCTGGTCGTGCAACAGGGCGCTATCAATAAGAGGGGCAAACGCTGTTGACGGACCCTTATCAAGACTCCCGGGAGCAGAGCTATCAGGAGTACGGGCCAAGGCATCCAGATGTCCAGGAGCTTGAGTCAGAGAGTAATAAAGGGGACATTTGCTGTTCTTGCGAGGCAAAGAGTTCCACCTCTGATACATGAAATCTCTCCCAGATTGACTGAATACTTCGGGGTGGGGTTTCCTTTCCCCACGTGTCAGAGCATGACTGGACAGTACAACTCTTCCCACATTCATATGCCCTGGAATGTAAATCGCCCTGAGGGACAGGAACCTGGTGCACTAGCTTATTTAGCGGCGCGAGCACAGTCTGCCCTGGCGATTAATATATGAGACTGCCATAGTGTTGTCCACCCGCACTAGGACATGGTAGCCTCTCAACTTCTGGAGGAAGTGCTTTAGGGCCAAAAATAGAGCCATCATTCCGAGTTAATTGATGTGCCGTGCGAGAAGATGGCCTGTGAGGGAAGCATCTGTCGTTAGCATTTGCGACGACAAGACAAACTTAGAGTGGGACCCAGAGTCAGAAACGGGTCTGAACCACATAGGAAGTGTACGAAGCCCCTTGAGTGAAATCCCCTGGTTCTTAGCCACAACTGAAATGCTCTCATGTGCAGAAGGCCCAAAGGTGTCACCAGGGATACAGCTGCCATGAGAACTAAGATCTCTGAAAGTGATGAACAGTCACTTTCTGGTCTAACTTGATTTCCTTGAGGGTATTGAGAATGGATTCGACACGAGCGGGAAACAGCTGTGCCCGCCTTACGATCGATTCCCATGTGACACCCAAATATGTTGTCCTCTAAAACAGGAAAGAGCATGCTTTTCGTAGCATTGGGTCTCATTCCTAAGAAACAAGGTGAACTAGGACGACATCCTGATGTCAAAGTGCTAGCTGCTGAGATTGGACCAGCCAGTCGTCTATATAATTCAAATAAGGATGCCCTGGAGTTGTAAGAGCCAGAACTTCATCCATGCATTTTGTGTATGTGCGGGTGAGAGAGCTAGACCAAATGGAAGGACCCGATACTGGTAAGCTTCGCCCCGAAAGGAGGGTGATGTGAGAACTGAATCCTGGTTTGGCATCCTGGAGTACAGCAGGATAAGGACTAACGTGCTGTTGGAGACCGGTATTGTCCGAAACACCAAAGGCGGCGGAGACAAAACACCGACCCCCTGGGGGTGCCAGGGAGGGCACCTACCGGAAGGTGAGACTGGGGCATCAAGGAGGAATGTTCGATCCTTATCCTTGATGCCTGTCAAGTTTAACTACAGGTGTCTCTTTGGAGACACCAGGGAAGCCATAGAACAGCCGATAGCACGGGCCGTCTGCTTGGTCGTGCGAAGGGACAAGTCAGTAGCCGGGCGTAATTCTGTGAATGCTATATCATTCACCATACTCAAATCATTTAGCAGATCAGCCTAATATGTCTGCAAAACCGCCATGGTCTGACAAGCGCCGGCCTGACCTGCTGCTTGGAAAGCCTTTCCTACCAGGGTAGAAGAAGTTCTACACGGCTTGGAGGGAAGTGTTGGCTTCTTCAGTGAGGATGATGTCCCAGGAGAGAGATAGCCCGCAAGCGTCTCTTCTATCTGGGGCATCATCATCATATAACCTTGTGCTTTTGCATCAACGATATTCACATAAAACGAAGTTGATGGTACAAAAATACGTGAAGAATAAGGCTTGCTCCAGGAACGATTTAATTCATTATGAAGGTCGCCAAAAAAGGGGAGAGAGCGGTGTTGTGGCTCCATCTCCTGGCCACCCGACATGAATCTGTTGTTAATTTAAAATGTTTGGGGAAGGCTTGCTCCTGCTGCCAATCAATGTGCAGCCATTCGACTGCATGTGTTATGACTTCAAGTAGCCCCCCATATTTTCTACCCTCCTTAGAGGAGCGTTCTGAGGTAGCTACTTCCATTTCTACAGAAGCAAGAGAGCGAGTCTCTTCTACACACTCACAAGAAGCACGCTTGTGAAGTGGAAGGAGAGACTTCCCGATCGGAAGAGAGGACGAGAGAAAGGAGGCGGGACTCCATCTCGCGCACCTTGGCCAGACCGGATTGTGAGCCCCAGGAGTGCAGCGCGGCTCGTGGTTCCCTAAAGTAATGCGAGACGCGCAGGAAGCACTTTCATGGGGAGAAGATCACAATGTCTCAGTCTCCGTGAAGCCCACGGAGAGCGTGCTTTTCGCCCAAACACTCAAAGCAAAAAGTGTGGAGATCGCCCTCCGAAAGGAAAATTTTCGCAAGGAGGGGGACATCTCGTTTTTAAACTCGGCCATTTTATAGGTGAGTTAAACACTTTTCTTTGCTTTTAATATGCTTTGACTTTGCTTGTACTCACACGCGCACAATGCGGTGAAGACAAAAGATCTGAGGAATGTTTCCGGTTCACTCCTATTTATAACCTGCAGGTGCATCTCATCAGATGACCTCACCCGACCGAGGTTATATAATCCAAAATTTGGCGTGTTTGATACACACATGCTTCACAACCGGCAACACGAAAAGATGTTCCCATAGCGTTTTCACGCAGCATCGAGTGTAGTCTTTGAAAGGGAACCAGCGGTTCAGCGACCATAACCTGCTGTAAGCTATGTCACCATGTCTCTTTGGGATGGGACCAGAGCATATTACTTCATCAGACATCGCCTTCTCTAGTAACACCTCTGTAAAGTTATTCTTGCTAACCTCTGACTGATGAAGGCGTATATCATTAGCTCCAGCATGTAATATTATTTTCGAGAACCTATGCTGTCCTAGAGCCCTAAGATTGCCTGCTATGTCCGGTCCTCTGGCTCCTGGAATACACCTAACCACTGAAGCTGGCACCCATAAAGGTCTAGCTAATTTCACGTGCATCATTACAAAGTCTTCTATAACCAGATTTCTTTCAGGTTTCTCAGAGGGTGCATCACTGAGGAGAGCAAACCTGTTCGACACGTGAAGTGCAGAGGAGGTGTGCTCCAGTGGGCTAGCCTTAGCGTTAGCTTTGGCTGAACAAGTAGGCTGCCAAGTCGTCACCCACTCGCCCCGCTGTGAGGGCTCTAATGCTGGAGTCGGGGGCTGGTTATCTCTCCCTGCGCCAGACTGTCCACTATGGGAATAAGACTGCTCTCGCGCTCTATTACCATCTCTAAAGTCTGGATGCACTCCTCTAACGCTGATATCTTCTCCGTCAGAGTGCTAACTAACACACACCTATCACAAATAAAATCATCACTAACGACGGAGGAAAAATGCCTAACTATCCTGCACTCCACACACTGAACAAGCTGAATATTATCCACTATATCGTACCTACTTTGAGGTGAATTCGTTTGTTGTTCTTTGACGAAGAAACCTGCGCGTTCTCCACAAAGCGCAAAAAACAGAAAAAAGGCGAAGTCCAATAGTATGAAAAACGTAACAAAACCTAGTTGCTATTTAATATTATTATTGTATAAACCCAAAAGCTATATAATTTAAACGCTGATACAAACACGAAACTTTCGCTGCAATGATACAAAAACAGGAAGCTACGTCACCAACAGGAAGTCAGCCAAATTGAGGCAAATTGTCAGCCAGATCTCCCGGTTCATATGCTATATTTCTTCCTCGATGTCGGTCTGCAAAGTTCTTGTTAGACTCTGCTGCTTTCTCAAGGCGCTGATGTGTCTGTTCCCATACTTTCTCACTTCCCCTGAACCAATCATCTACTGCTGGGGAGTCTGTGATGTTGGCGTTCCATGGGAACAGCAGAGGTTGGTATCCACACACTGAAAAGGTGCTAATCCTGTGCCATCCCAAGTGAAAAAAAAATACACTTTAGTGTATTACAAATATATTGAAATCCTCGATAATACACTGCAAATATACTAACAAAAAGTTGTACCATCAGTTAATATATAAAAAGTATACTAACATCATGCTTTTACCAAAGTTTGGAATTAAACTTTAAATTTATTGTATTATAATACTTTAAGTGAAAGGCTGGTCTAATTTCCAAAGTATACTTATTTAAACTTGTTTTTCAATATATTTTTGGTATATATATATTTTTAAATATGCTCGAAATAATCATTGTACAAATGTACAGAAAGTATATATTAGAATACAAATTTTAATATATGGTAGTCTCAGTATATTATCAGTTAAATGTAAATGTACTTATATGTAGTGCACTACTCTCTCGTGCGTGCGCATGGTTTTAGACTCGTTTTTGCACGCTGAATCTCTCCCTCGCGCGCGCGATCTCAAACTCGTTCCTGCGCGCTCAAAATCACTTTTGCCCTTCAAGATAATTTATGTTTTTACTCCTCACTCTTCTGTCCGCTCACTGTCATAAAGCGACACACAAACTGCAGCAGGCGGGTAAACTTTGCGACTATTCCAGCCAACCGGAGACTAGACAGCGCCCCACCAGCCAATCAGAGCTGGAGGCGGGCAGATTCGGACTGTCCGTTCTCTGATTGGCTCCCCAGTTCTCCACTTCTAGTTTGAATTAACGGCTGAAGCTGCATCATCGCGTGCGTTAGTTCGTATCGTTATTATTTTATTTTCATCGGCATAAGGTAAATGTAACGGTTTTAAATTAAGTACATACTTTAATCTATAGTATGTATTGTCTAATGTGTTGTTGTTAATGTGTTGTGTACTTTGCTTGTGGTATAATGGCTCTGTAGCTCTCCGCCTGTTTTCAGTCTCTGTGTAACAGAATCAACACACCAGGTTTAAACTAATACTGTACCTGTAGAGTCTAATACTAATGTCTGTCTGTGTTCACACACCAGGTTTAAACTAATACTGTACCTGTAGATTCTAATACTAATGTCTGTCTGTGTTCACACACCAGTTTATATTTTAGTTTGTGTGTTTGTAAGACAACCTGACTTTTGTTGAGCACAAATAAACTATAGTAGTGCTTTTTTGTAACCTTGTGCAAATTAAATCTGTTGAACTCATGAATAAAGTCTGCCTCATAATTACTGATGTAATGCTTTTCAAAAACATGTTATAGTGTAGAAAATGCATTTAGCATATCCTAAACACTTAATGTACTGGTAACACATTTGCAATACAGTATTGTGGGCGGGGCTGTGGTTTGCGACCGTCATGCCTTGCGGCAGGTGTTCTTTTTGTGTTCACCCTGTTTGACCGTGTGTTTAGGTTAGTGGCTTCGGCCAAGTTTGAGTATGTGTACATGTGTGCTATCTCTATGTGTGTATGTGCTGCATTCTGCTTCTGTTCTCCGGTTCTAGCTAATAGCTGAATAGGTGTGTCATTACATTGTGTAGCCACCAAACTCACTCGTCCTCCAAGTTCCCTGCTAGCGTCGAAAAACGCTACAGTATTATAGAAGGTTGTGTGTACTGTATGATACAATAAAGTATATTTGTATTAACCACAAAGTGTACTTTTTTTAGTATTTGTAATTGGCTAGAAGTATAACAGCATGCTACTGCTACAATAAGAATATACTCATAGTATATTAATCATGTATTTGTAATACAGTAAAAATAGCTGTAATGTACTTATAATACATTAAATATGTACTTAAATTGTATTAATAATACTGTCAGGTATGTACGTTAGTACACACACAGCCATATACTTTAAGTGTACTAAAGTATACTTAAAGTTGTTCCACTTTAGCACACAAAAGTATACTTAATACACTTAAAATTGTGCTTTTCTACAATTTAATTACAACTTAAATACACTTAGTACAAAATTAGTTGTTCCAAAATAGCAAACTTCAAGTATACTAGTCATTAGTCTGGCTGCAAGTACATTTAAGTATGTTTTGGCATGCTAGGATTTAATATACTTAGCATACTTTTTTTTTACTTGGGATGAATGAGTGAATGAGTGAGTTCTGTGCGTAATCTGCCCATGGAAGGAACTGAGCCCAATCCCTCTGATTATCTGCGAAGTATGTTCTCAGGAAGCGGCCAATTTCTTGGTTAGAACATTCGGTTTGGCCATTCGCCTGAGGGTGATATCCAGAAGTCAGACTGACGGTGACCCCTATTTTCTCCATAAAATTTTTCCAAACTCTAGAAGTAAACTGGGTCCATCGATCGCTTACTATGTCCTCTGGTATGCCGAAGTTTCTGAATATGTGCTGGAACATTAACTCTGCCATTTGGATTGCTGTTGGGAGCTTGGGTAGTGCTATTAAACGAATTGATTTAGAAAAACGGTCCGTTATTACCAGGATAACTGTGTGTCCTTGAGATGATGGCAGGTCTGT
This sequence comes from Channallabes apus, assembly GCA_030522415.1. Classification (NCBI taxonomy): domain Eukaryota; kingdom Metazoa; phylum Chordata; class Actinopteri; order Siluriformes; family Clariidae; genus Channallabes; species Channallabes apus. The sequence goes on along the minus strand of CM060107.1, from coordinate 54,330,916 downwards.
GATAAAGTCTATGGCTATATGTGACCACGGTCTCTGTGGTAAGGGTAGTGGTAATACTTTCCCTGCTGGGAGAGCACGGAGTGTCTTGGCCAGTGCACAGGCTGAGCAGGAGGCTATGTATTGATTTATGTCCCTTTTCATGACTGGCCACCAGTACTTTCCTTGGAGTAGACTGAAAGTACTTAGTGTGCCTGGATGTACGGTGGCTGGTGCTTTATGTGCCCATGTTATCAGTTTCTTCCGTGTGTGTGTGTGTCGGTACAAACTTCTTGCCTGTTGGACACTGTTCTGGGGTTCGTGAGGCTGGGAACTTCTCTATTTCTTTTTCCACTTCCCAAAGGATCTGTCGCACTATTTGATGCTTGTGTATGATCTCTTTGCCTCTGCCCTCCCGAGGCAGTGCTTCGTGTATGCGAGATAGAGTGTCAGCCTTTGTGTTCTTGGATCCAGGACGATAAGATATGATGAAATTAAATCGGTAAAAAAGAGTGGCCATTTTGCCTGTCTAGCATTCATTCATTTGGCTGCTTTGGTGTATTCGAGGTTCTTGTGATCGGTGAAGATGATAAATGTGTGTTCGGCTCCTTCCAGCCAGTGGCGCCACTCCTCAAGAGCGAGTTTTATAGCTAGTAGTTCTCGACTGCCAACATGATAGTTGCATTCAGCTTGTGTTAGTTTTCGGGACAAGAAAGTGACAGGATGAAGCTTGAGTCTTTCTCCAAATCTCTGTGATATTACTGCCCCCACTCCTGTTTCAGATGCATCTACACTATGAATGGCTTCAATGGGTCGGGGTGTTTTAGAATGGGGTGGAGATGAAGGCCCCTTTTAACTTGAAAAAGGCTTCATCTGCCTTCTGGTTCCATTTCAGTTTCTTCAGGCTTCCTTAGTTAGGGTTAAAATTGCTGATGAATCATCTGTAGAAGTTTGCAAACCCCAGGAAGCACTGTAAATCCTTAACTGACTTGGGTATTGGCCAGTCTCTGACTGCTGTTACCTTTTCTTCATACATTTGCACTCCCCTCTGGTCTATGATGTAGCCTAGGAAGGAGACTTTATTTTTGTGGAACTCGCATTTCTCTCCTTTTACATTTAGGTGGTTCTTTCGCAAGCAAGTGAGAACACTCTTGACATGACTAATGTGTATGTGCAAGACTAGCAATTACGAATTTTCCCAGTTTCTCTCTGAGAACTGAGTGATTCATTCATTTTCTATTGGGCGCTTGCGCAAAGCATCGCAAAACCTCCGTATGTTATATAGAGGAAACAGTATTGAACGATTCTCAGCAATACGTTTTCAAGTCTCGAGTTGTTCGTTCTTTTAACACGTGACTCCCATAGACGCAATGCTGTGCAATAGATTCAAAAGACGACTCAGAGAAGATATAAGAGGTGAGCTGCACATTCTGTTTATTATAATATGTTCTTAGTTATATTGTAATATTTTCATAACTGGAACTATAGCCAAAATTTGTGTATGTAGACGTATTGAGGGTATTTTTATTGAAAACGCAACATTTTCATTTATTTCCGATCAAATGAACGAAATGACACAAAAAAGATACATTCATTTTGATGAACGAGATTCAAAGAACCGAGTCACTAAAATGATTCAAACATCCCATCACTAATACACACCACTTCGCAGTCCTTAAAGGAATTGTTCAGTAAATATTAATTTTGCTCAGATCAGCAGCGTTGCTGGGTTTATCTTCATCGCTGCCAGTACCTCTGATCAATACAAAATTTATTGAAGATGTATGAATTTACAAAAGATCACGGTTGTGAATACGCGTCTATTGTTAATGCGTTAATATTTGCTCACATTTTTCACACTCATTTCCCTAATTGTCTTTTAATTCTATTAAGCTGCTTTGCGATACTAATCTTTGTAAAAAGCAGCATATAAATTAAACGTTTGAATGAATTGAATGTTACAATTACTCCCAACCGAACTGTTACTGATTTCTGATTAAACAGGAAACATTCCATGAGCAGCGATATAACCAATAAACTTGATGGATGCACGACCATGTCCAAATAATATGGCATAATTCCCCTTTAGAATAACCCAGGAAAGGTGAAAGCAACAGAATACTAAGTGAAAAAGGAGGACAAACTATTTTATGATACCTAATGTCTGTATACAAAAAGTAAGCAGCGATATACTGCTTTAAAAGTGATACAGAATTATTTTGTGCATGTTTCTTTAAAAATTAACCACACGTATTTGTAAATATTTATCATGTTTTACCATAAAAATGAGAAACGTTTGGGTGAAAGTCCATTTCTCAATATTTTGTCAGTTCAGAAATGTAGTGCCAGTAACCTGGAGAAAGTTCTGCAACCTTGTGCAGTTTTGGAGAATATGTAACAGTTATTTAATAGTCCATCATTTATAAAAAGTTAAAAAGTTACAGACATGTTTGTGTATGCTGTTAATGCTGTGAGGGTAAGCCATGTGAGGTTAAATGCTGATAAACACTAAAGTCATATAGGACATTCAGGAAGAATTGTTTCACTCCGGGTTCACTTACCTCCACTGTATTGTGATAGGATAGTGTAACTGTAACTGTGCTTGACCACAGGAGATCCAGACAGACTGGAGAGAGAGAGAACACAGAGGTCAGTTTTATCTGGATGAACTTTCAGTTTCTGTATTTATACTGTAGTGTAACAGAGTGAGTGGGTGGAGCTTTAAATGAGGACGGTGAAGCTAAGCTCCATGTACCGTGACTGTAAGTGTAAGTATGTGCTGTAATGTGTATTAAAGTTATTAATCTTATTAAATTTAATGTGAAGATCCTAAACTCTTAAGTAAAGTGAAGTACAGTAAACTGTGGAGGACTCTGTAGTGATACTCCACATTAAACACAGTACTGATAAACTACTGACTCAATCTGTCTCTGTCTATTTACCTACAATCATTAGAATAACTCTATTCAGACAGAATATGCAGCTCAAAGTGCTTCACTACAGTTAAACAGTTAAAGACAATGAATATAGTCATAATACCAATACAGTTATTAACTACTATTTACATTCTTACCTGAATGTATAATATTTTAGCTGTTTTTAATAATGTTAATATTATGTCAAAGTAAAATAAATATTTTTAAATGTTATAAAAACCTATTACTTACAAAGTACATGGGATATTTTGTTCTTTTTTTATTTTTGACCAAAGCATGTTGTTTACTATACAGTCTTTTATGGGTTTCACTACACACAGCATGGAAGCATCCACTCCAAGAGGTGTGTGAGCGAGGAAAAATAGAAAAATGTATGATTAAATAAATAAATATATAAAAATATCAATAAACCAGGTAAAATATATTTAGTAGCAAGGGCAAAGGATTACTTCAGGTGTTTAGTAGACAGGAATAATTAAAGTCCCCACATATTCATGGACTAACGGGAGATGAAATGGTTAAAAGTGGTGTATTCATGCACTCCCTCATTTTTTGTTCCACACACACACAACCAGGAAGTTCTTGTCAAAGAAAACAAAACTCAGACTGTCTCTCTTTTTCTCAGTGTGTTAGTGCAGGAAAATGACTGAGGCCAGTATTTCAGTAGATCAGCTTTCAGTGGATCAGTTCATCTGCCCAGTGTGTCTGGATCTCTTGAAGGATCCGGTGTCTCTCCCCTGTGGTCACAGTTTCTGTAAGGTGTGTATTAATGGCTGCTGGGATCAGGAGGATCAGAAGGACGTCTACAGCTGTCCTCAGTGCAGAGACACTTACATTCCAAGGCCTGTTTTACGCAGAAACAACATGCTGGCTGAAGTGGTGGAGAAACTGAAGAAGAAGATTGATGACCAAGCTGCTTCTCCTGCACACTGTTACGCTGGACCTGGAGATGTGGAGTGTGATTTCTGTACCAGAAGAAAACACAAAGCTGTCAAGTCCTATCTGATGTGTTTAGCTTCATTTTGTGAAACTCATCTGAAACCTCACCTGGAAGTTCCTGCTTTGAAAAAACACATATTAACTGAAGCTTTAGCAAAACTCCAAGAGAAGATCTGCTCTGAACATAACAAGCTGTTTGAAATCTACTGCCGTACTGATCAAACCTGCATCTGTTATTTGTGTACGATGGATAATCACAGAGGACACGACACCATCACAGCCGCAGCAGAAAGAGCTGAGAAACAGGTGAGAATGAGAAAGATTTCCAGGATAAGGTTCTTAATTATAGATTCTATCTAGTAACATGTGCACAGTGTTGTGCTAGTTACTCATAAAAGTGAAATTACTATTACTATTCAATATATAAAATATGAAATATTAGAATGTGTGACTTTTTGGCTAGATAATGTTTGTAATATATATGAATACTGTACACATACACCGTTGCATCTCAGTGAATTAGAGTATCAGCAAAAAGGTGATTCACTTCAGTCATTCTGTTTTAAAAGTGAAACTCATATTATATAGATTGATTACATATAGACTAATATATTTCAAGTTTAAAAAAACGCTTTAAGTCGTACATATTTTGTTACATAATACTTTAACATGAAAATTATATTATAAAATATTCTTAAACATTTTTTTAAATGTTTGATTAAAAAAAAACAATTCGTCATTATTCATTATAGTGTAATCTGGTCAAACCGGTTAAAGGACATTTGGGCGGGTCTTTACTTTGGGTGCATACTTTTGCTAGGAGAGACTGTGAAAGAAATCCACAATAAGAATTTCTCTTTATTATTATTATCAGTTACAGAGAGTTACACACTATCTGCATAAGAAATAACATGTACCAACATGAATCGTAAAAGTATAATACAAATAAATAAAAATTATCCCAATTTTCATTTCATGTTTGGACTTTATTTTGCTGCTCACCATAAGCAGTCTTTTAGTACAAGATGCAGGAACCATATAGAAATACTACAACACTGAGATACACATCAAGTGGATATTATGTAGGAGCTAATAAACTAACGTTCCTAAATTGCCCGTAGTGTGTGTACTGTATGTGTGTGTGCCCTGCGATGGATTGGCACCCTGTCCAGGGTGTACCCCGCCTAGTGCCCAAAGTCTCCTGGGATAGGCTCCAGGTCCCCCGCGACCCTGAACACAGGATTAAGCGGTATAGAAAATGAATGAATGAATGAATAATAAACTAACAGCTCAGTGTAAATACACACACACACATACAAACACAAATTCAAAGGTTTGAGAAACATAAATGTACTGATATTATTGACATTATTATGTAACTACTTATATAACACAAAAAGCTGAATGTAACTGTTCTGTCCTCAGAGTGAGTTAAAGAATGAGCAGATGAAATCCCAGCAGAGAATCCAAGAGAAGCAGAAGAAGGTGCAGGAGCTGAAACAGGCTACAAACAGTATAAAGGTGAGCAGTGAGCACAGAGAGAGCTGCTCCTAGAAACGCACACAACATGGACAACATGGAGTCAGCAATAAGAGAGGGAATGATAGATGAGCTTTAAATCCTGTGTGTGTGTGTGTGTGTGTGTGTGTGTGTGTGTGTGTGTGTGTGTGTGTGTGTGTGTGTCCTAACAGGTGAGTGCACAGACAGCAGCGGAGGACATTGAGATGATCTTTACTGAGCTGATCAGCTCCATGGAGAAAAAGCGCTCGGAGGTGACGGAGCTGATCAGAGCTCAGGAGAAGACTGAACTGAGTCGAGCTGAACGACTCCTGGAGCAACTGGAGCAGGAGATTGCTGATCTTCAGAGGAGACTCACTGAGCAGCTTTCACACACACACGATCACATCCAGTTCCTCCAGGTAACACTCACTATTTGATCTACACACACAGCTGTTCATCACACACACACTCACTAAAATACCTTTTATTATTAAGGGAAAAATAAGTACATCAGTCTGACATCACAAGTGTGTTTTACATTCAATCTGCTTTCTGTAGTCTTCAGCTTCTGAACGTCACTTTCCTCCAGGGCACAGACCAGACTTTCAGACATCCAGCATCAGTATCCATCAACTTCTTTCATTTGATGGAGTGAGGAATTCTCTCTCAGATCTGAAGAAGAGACTCGAGGAATTCTGTGTGGAGGAATTCAGCAAAATCCCTCCACATGGTAAGAGGAGCTGTTCATGCTGGAGAAACACAATGATGGACGTCTTTACTCGCTCTGTCAAGTCTTATTTCTTAGTAATGCTCCTGCTGACCTTCCTGCAGACAGTTTGAACTAAAATACTGATTTAAAATGAATAAACTGACTGTATCACTTTAAACTGTTTCCATCTTTTACAACCTGATGATGCTTTTTGTCTTCATTTCCATTTTTTCTCTCCACAGCTGCAGCAGTTCATATCTATTCACCACCAGAAACAGAGAGCAGAGAAGAGTTTCTGAAATGTACACACACACACACACACCACACACACACACACAAATATTAATTACTTTTATAGATTAACGTTCTCTTTAAAAGTAGCTTAGAAAAAACTGAAAGCAGAATAAGTGTTTATCAGGAATTTCATGCAATAACTGAGACAAGGATCAGGGAATCCGATGGGAAGACTTCTAGGCAAACAAAGCAATAAGGTAAATATGCGATTCTTACTTGCTCTTTAGCGAGTCGGTCCACTTTCGTCCATACAAGCCGACGCTGAGTGTTGCATGGTGTGTGCTTTTACATGTTTGTGCTGATTAACATCAGGTGGCAGTGATTAGTATTCCGGAGATGGATGGTGTGGTGTTTGACTTGGTTCGGACCATGGTACGACTGTGACATTACACCCTCCTCCACGAGCCGCTCCTGAGGGTCGACCCCTCTGCCGTCGTGGCGGCTTACCTTTTCCTCTTGTTCTCAAGGATGCCATCTCGAGTTACCCAGGATCTTTCTTCCTGCCTGTAACTTTCCCAGTCCACCAGCTACTCCAGGCAACGACCAAGGCCGCGGAAATTCAGGATGTCCTGTACCTGATAGATGGTCCCTTCGTCCACTATGATCAGAGGATCAGGCGTTTCCTCTTCTGGGCCAGGCTGTGTGGATGAAATGACAGGATCTTGAAATTTTTTTAACAGTGAAATGTAGAAAGTAGGCACATGTCTCGAGTCGAGAGCAATACCTTGTTTCCTCGTTGGAATTATGGAGTGATGGATTGACGTCAATCCGTGTTGTCCTTGTGCCTGTGTACAGCTCACTGCGGATGATGATGAGCTTCCTCCCACACTCTCTCACTCTCGCGGAACCACCTGTCGACAGCAGGGAGATCTGATGATTCTCTGTTCCAAGGGAATAACTGGGGTTGATAGCCTAGAATGGAAAGAGATGAGACCTGTCGTCAGTTACCGGAGGGAATTTTGGTCAAACTCGACCCAGCCCAGGAACTGGTTCCAGGAGTTCTGGTGGCCATGGCAGAAAGTACAAAGAAGGTGGCGGATTTGTTGGATCTTAAGCTCTGTCTGCCCATTTGTCTGAGGATGATATCCAGAGAACAGGCTCACGGTCATACCTAGGAGTCGGAAGAAACCTTGCCATACTCGTGATATGAATTGGGTCTCGGTCTGAAACAATAACCTTGGTCTGAAACGATATCCTTTGGGTTGCCAAAGTAGCGGAAGTTCTGCTGTTTCCATTGCTGTAGGTAGGCAACAAAGAGGAATCAGACGACAACCCCAAGTGTGACCATGGGGCGCTAAGGAATGGGAAGTGGCATGAGTTTTCCTGTGGGTAGATGTCGGTGGTTCTTAGCCATAGTACACTCCGAACATCTGTTGATGTACCTCCTTACGTCCCTCTCCATGTTGGGCCACCAAAATGATCCTGTAGGAGTGAGAGAGTACTGTCGATCCCTGGGTATCCTGTGCCCAGTGATGAATGAATGAAGTGAACGAGGGCATTGCGATCCTCTTCCTTGACAAACCTGCGATTTGGTGGGCTGTTTGGAAGATTGACTGGAGGAGGCTTTGACCCTGATTGTAGCCTTCTCAGTTTATGTGGTTAAAAAAGATTTTCTCTGGTATAGACATGGGTTATTCACTTGAGTCGTTCTGTGAGTATAATCATGAGAGGGTGTCCGCCTTAGTGTTCTTGGACAATAGGTAATCTTGAAATTGAAGCAAGCGGGAAAAGCACATTGCCCACCGTGACTGTCTTGGGTTGAGTCTTTTTGCCTCCCTCAGATACTGTAAGTTTTTGTGATCTGTCAAGAGCAGGAGCTGATGGCAACCCCCTCCAACCAATGTCTGCACTCGTCCAGGGCCATTTTGATAGCCAGCAACTCATGGTCTCCGATGTCATAATTCCTTTCTATCGGGTTGAATTTCCTGGAAAAAAAGGCACATGGGTGGAGTTTTGGTGGATTCCACTGCTGCTGAGAGAGGATGGCTCCCACACCGGTTGTTGAGGTGTCCACTTCCACCAGGAATGGGAGTTATGGATTTGGATGTATGAGGAAGGGAGCTGAGATGAAGGTTTGTTTGAGTTTTTGGAAAGCCAAAAAAGTAGGGAAGTTAGAGGTCTTGCAATAATACTATAATTTGCTATGAACCTCCTAAAGAAATTGGCAAAACCCAGAAATCGCTGCAGTTCCTTGATGGTAGTGGATTGAGGCCAGGTTGAAATGGTGGACACTTTCTCCTCATCCATCCTTACCCCTTGTCTATGATGTAACCGAGGAACTTGACTGAGGACTCGTGAAAGAAACATTTTTCAGCTTTGAGGAAGAGTTGGAATTGTCATTGGAGTACCCTCGTAATGTGTTGTTGGTGTTCGGACTCTGATCTGGAAAATATTAGAATGTCATCAATGTGGCTATGATAAACTGGTGTAGGAAATCTCAGATGATCTCGTGGATAACATTTTGGAAGACGACTGGAGAATTGACAAGACTGTAGGGCATCACCAAGTATTTGTAATGCCCTGTAGGTGTTACATAAGCCGCCTTCCATTCATCTCCTCTTCTGATATAGATTAAGTTGTATGTGGTGCGAAGATCCAACTTAGTTAAAATGGTGGCCTCATGGAGACAATCCAAGGCTGCTGGGACCATGGCTAACAGAATTTAATTGTGGCCTGGTTGGCTGTACGAAAATCATTACAAGGCCTGAGTCCACTATCTTTCTTGGCCACAAAGAAAAAACTGGATGCAGCTGGGGAAGTTGAAAGATGGATGAAACCTTGTTGGTGAGCCTCCACAATATACTCCTCCATGGCCTTTCTTTCGGGAATGGAGAGTGGATAAATGCGTCCTTGTGGCAGTGGCTCCCCTGGAAGCAGGCCAATCATGCAGTCCCATCAACCATGTGGTGGCAGTTGGGTTGCCTTCTTGCCTTCATGTCAGCGAAGGTGGATTATTGAGGAGGGACTTCCACTAACTGTTTTTCCAATAGGCTCTCAATGGAGGAGGATTGTAGACTTAATACTTGTGGTTTTAACAGCAATTTGGGGAAGCAGTTTGGTGAGCATGCCATTCCCCACTTGAGTACTTCTCCTTTAGCCCAAGAAAGGATAGGGTCATGCTTCATTAACCAAGGGCGACCTAAGACAACATCAGCAGTGGATTCCTCCAAAACCAAGAAGGTGATTTCCTCCCGATGGAGTAGACCGTCTTGCAGTGTAACAGGAGCAGCAGATGAGTGCACTCTTTCTGGTTTCCTAGTTATTAATTTCACTTGGAAGAGTTTTTCCATCGGGGTGGTCTTGATCCTGAGGTGCCGATACAAGTTGCCAGAGAGTCAGAGTTGAGGAGTGCTGCCACTAAAACAGTTACATGGGAGGCAGTAAGGCTTACAGGTGTGGTGAGAGTGCCCCATGTTACCGCAGTACAAGCAGAGGCTCTGGGTCAGCCTTCTCTGTCGTTCGCCCCTTGAAATCCGACTCCTTTCCAGCTGAATGGGTTCCACTTCTGGTTTGGGGGCCCCAGCTATCTGCGGTTGCCTGATGAGGAGGTCTGCAGGGTTCTTGGTGTTGGGATGGCAGGAAGCAAGGCATGCTGAACAGTGTATGGAGAGTTGTATGAATTCTAACCCCATGGAATCATTGTGAGTCGCAAGCATGATCCGCAGATTTGGTTCTAACCCCTGACGATAAGTGGTGATGAGCGCTTCCTCATTCCATCCACTGGTGGCAGCTAGCATATGGAAACGTAGCGCATACTCTTGTACAAGTTGGTTTCCTTGTTTCAGGTGGTATAGCTGCTCTCCTGCCGACCCTTAGTGGTCTGTCCGTTCAAACACCCCCCTCAAATGTGAAACAAAGATGTCATAGGAAGGAGTTAATGGTCCTGCCTACAACCAAATTGACTCCGCCCAATGTAATGCCTGACCTGGGAATTAATGTAGGTGATTTTTGCCTGATCATTAAGTTAACTGGAAGGTTGCAATGCGTAAGAGAGTATTGTACCAAAAAAAAAAACTGCAATTGCTGATTGACATCAGGTGCCGTTCATTAATATTCCAAAGATGGGTGGCGTGGTGTTTGACTTGGTTCGGAGGCTGGCCTGACTGTGACACACTAACACACACTAATAAAACTACTATAATAATAAAACTACTACTACTACTAATAATAATAATAATTGAGTCTCATTTAATTAAGTACTATATCATCCAAAAGCAGTTTAGAGAATACTAAATGCTGAAAAGTAAGATTGAAATGATTTTTTAAATAAATTTTATTTAACATTGAGACATTTCTCCCTCAGATATCAGCACACACAGACAGCTGTCTCACTCTTCACATGAATATACAGTATTCTGTGAATTAAACACAATATGTTCACATTATTCAGTTTGTTTTTCTCTTTTATTTTAGATTTCTGTTATCTGACTCTGGATCCCAATACATCCCATCGTAAACTTATTCTATCTGAGAAGAACAGAGCGGTGAGATACAGTGAGAGAGAGCAGCAGTACCCTGATCATCCAGAGAGATTTGACTCCTGGTGGCAGGTGTTGTGTAAAGAGAGTGTATGTGGACGCTGTTACTGGGAGGTGGAGTGGAACGGTGATGTTGTGGACATGTCAGTCTCATATAAAGACATCAGCAGGAAAGGACGGGGTAATGCGTGTGGGTTTGGACACAAGTCATCTTGGAGTCTGCGGTGTTCTTCTTCTTCTCTCTCTTTCTATTACAACAACATTGAGACTGATCTCAAAGCTCCATCATCCTCCAGAATAGGAGTGTATGTGGATCACAGTGCAGGAACTCTGTCCTTCTACAGTGTCTCTGACACGATGAAGCTCCTCCACAGAGTCTACACCACATTCACTCAGCCTCTCTATGCTGGGTTTGGCTTCTACTGGTGGTCTGGTTCTACTGTGAGATTGTGTGATCCAGAATGAAGTGTGTAGTGTTTTGTGTAAAATTCCTGCACATTGTCACATTGTTGCTCAGTCATCTGTCTCATTAACACACAATCCAGCTGCACAAACAGCTCAGTAATTTAACACAGCAAAAATTAAAGGGCAAATATTACCATTAAATATAGCTAAATTAAAAATAAACAGATGTATTATTAAATATATTATTATAAAGTTGTATAACTATATATTTACATTATTGAAACTCTGACAATTAGAAAGTAGATGCTTAAAACTGACCAAACACAGATGAAAATATTATGGCAAAGGCTTTTTTTAAAATCTGTTTTAAAAAATCACAAGTTTGAAAATATATAAACAGAAAATATATGTAATGCAGTGAATTTTTTAATAAATATCTTTATACTGTATGTATGTTACACCTGTGTAAACACAGACTTGTATTATTATGAGTAATATTTATGTGTTATGAATTTAACTAGGAAGTTATTCATTCATTCATCTTCTATACCGCTTTATCCTGTATTTAGGGTCGCGGAGACCTGGAGCCTATCCCAGGAGACTCAGGGCAAGAGGCAGGGTACACCCTGGACAGTGTGCCAATCCATCGCAGATCACACACACACACACACACACACTATGGTCAATTTGAGAACGCCAATTAGCCTAATCTGCATGTCTTTGGACTGTGGGAGGAAACCAGAGTACCCGGAGGAAACCCACCAAGCACGGGGAGAACATGCAAACTCCATGCACACAGAGACGGGAATCGAGCCTGGCCGGGAATCAAACCCGGACCCTGGAGGTGCAAGGCGACAGTGCTAACCACTACACCACCGTGCCGCCACTAGGAAATTAATGAAAAATAAAATAATTCAGCAATAAATCAATAAATTAGTACTTACAAAGATCAACTGTTATAAATTTGAATATTAATGTCATTAAATATCATACAGTCAGTACAGCAGTAAAAGTCTATGACAGAGGTCAGTCATGGGATAGTTCCCTTTCAAAAGCTACACTCGATGCTGCGTGAAATGCTATGGAACATCTCTTTGTTCTACACTCGGTCATCTCTTCTAATGATGACCGAGTGTATGACGAGTTACTGGAAGTAGTAACACATGCGGTCGAGCGATTGCATATATACTGGCTGCAGAAGCAAGATTCCCCCAAGCACTCAAAATTCGACGACAGGTTTCTGTCAGGTGGCCAGGAGGAGGGGCCTCAATGACGCTCTCTCCCCTTCTTTGGCGACCTCCATGATGAGTTAACTTGTTCATGGAATAAGCCTTATTCATCCCATATTTTCGTGCCATCGCCTTCGGTTTATTCGAATATAATTGATGTAAAGGCATGGGGTTATATGATGATGTCCCAGATAGAAGAGATACTTGCACGCTCTCTCTCTCTCCTGGGACATCATCCTCCCTGAAAAAGCCTACACTCCCCACCAAGTCGTGTAGATTGACATCTTCCTCAGTAGGGAAAGCTTTTCAGGCAGCGGGTCAGGCTGGTGCTGCATTGCACACCTTGGCGGTTTTGCAGGCTTACCAGGCTGACCTGCTGAAGGACTTGAACACTGGCAGGGCTATTGATGAAAGGGCGTCTGTAGAGCTACGCCAAGCCACAGATCTGTCTCTCTGTGCAACCAAGCAGACGGACCATGCTATTGGCTGCTCTATGGCTGCCATGGTGTCCTTGGAGATGCATCTGTGGCTAAACCTCACAGGCATCAAGGATAGGTATCCTGCTTCCCTTCTTGATGACCAGATCTCACCCTTCAGCCATTTTGGCAATACTGTTGATTCCGTCGCCACTAGGTTTCGTTTGGTTCATGTGCCGATCTGGCAGATGCGCATGAAATGGAATCCCAACTTTCTCTCACTCTTGCCGGATCAGGAAGTTTAAGCATCCACTTCTCAAGCGGAGACCTCCTCTCTCGCTTCCACGGAAATGGAGATAGCCACATCAGAGCACTCTTCTAATGATGACCGAAAGTATGACGAGTTACTGGAAGTAGTAACATGTACGGTCGAGCTATTGGCTGCAGAAGTGAGATTCCCACAAGCACTCAAAAAATTTTTTGGTGACGCTGTTGATTCCGTCGCCATTATGTTTCGGCCACCCAGTCCCGACCAGGTCTGGCTCTCACGAGGCGTGAGGCGCAGGAGGAGAGTGTGACGAGCCGGGCAGCCCCTTGTAGAGACTGGGGTTGGGCTCGCCGCACTTTGCAATCCACCTCAAAGAGACCGAACCTGAGGAGCATCATCTCCGCAAAAAAGAGGTCCTAAGGCTTATTCACCCAGGACCGGTGGATAACGGTTCTGAGAATAAAGTCTTCTTCCTGGCACCCCCAGGAGGCCGGACTTCAACCTCCGCCACCACTGGTGTTTCGAGGAACACTAGTCTCCAATGAAATGTTAGGTGTTTGGTCACCTCCTGCCATTTCAGAAAGCCAAACATTTAACAACCCCTGATCCAGCCAAAGTGTCAAAATGTGTGCCCCTTTCTGAGAAACTGGCAGTGTGGAAGCTAATGTCAGGCATATCTCCTTGGGTACGAAGGACTGTAGAGGCTACAGGATTCAGGACTTTGCTGGAAAAAGGGGCCATAGAACATGTTCCCCTGCCAGACAGAAAGTCAGGCTACTACATTTGGTATTTCTTGGTTCCCAAGAAAGACGGGGTGCTGCATCCAAGTTTAGGTCTTCGCAGGTTGAACCGCTATCTCAGAAAATACAGGTTCAAAATGTTGACTGTGAAAATTATTGTTTCTCAAATCCAACCAGAGGATTGGTTTGTGACAAATATTGCCACAACACAGGAAGTTCCTGAGGTTTGCTTTCGGGGCGAAGCTCACCTGTATCGGGTCCTTCCATTTGGCCTAGTACTGTCACCCAGCACATATACAAAATGCATGGATGCAGTACTGGCTCCTTTACGACTCCAGGGCATCCGTAGTTTGAATTACATAGATGACTGGCTGATTCTGGCTCAGTCCTAGTCGTCCTAGCTCATCTCAATTTTTTCGGATTGAATCTCAATGCCATGAAAAGCGTTCTCTTTCCAGCTCAGAAGACAAGATATTTGGGCATCACATGGGATTTAATCACAATGTGGGCACAGCTGTCTCCCGCGCATTTCGAATCCATTCTCAACACCTTGAAGCTAGGCCAAAAATTTACATCACTTTCAGACATTTTTAGGTCTCATGGCAGCTGCAGCCATGGAGTTACCCTTGGGCCTTCTGCACATGAGATCATTTCAGTTGTGGCTAAGAGCCAGGGGATTTCATTCAAGGGCCAATCCCTAGAGGCAAATAAGGGTTATGCGCCAGGGGCTTTGTACCATTTCTATGTCGTTCAGACCGCGGTTTCTGACTTTGGGTCCCACTCTAGGTGCATCTTGTCGTCACAAGATGCTAATGACAGATGCTTCCATCACGGCCTGGGGTGTGGTCTTAGATGGCTGTCCAGCCCAAGGGAGCTGGAGATGTCATCTTCTTGTGCAGCACATCAATTGCCTCGAAATGATGGCTCTATTTCTGGCCCTGAAACACTTCCTCCATGGTTGATTATCCTGGTGATAGTGAAGGGGCCGATGAAAAAGGGGGAGAGCTTGCGTGAAAGTGTGTTCAAGGGAATTTCCTTCATGGCGAGCATGACTCAATTTCCTAAATGGCATCTGGGAGCTTTGGTGCGGTGGTGGTCTGCCTGTTTCTTATAAGAGGAGCGGGTTCGTAGCAGAGTTCATCTAGCGCGTAGCCATGTTTGCTTGCAGCGGCGGACGAAGTGTTGGGCTGACAGAGTATCCACCTCTAATTCTTGGACTGGGAAGAATGGAGGTTAGTAGCCTAAGCAGCACTCGAATGGGGACAAGCCTGTCGACGAGGAGGGCAGAGAGTTGTGGTCGTACTCGACCCAAGGGAGGAATCTGCTCCAGGTGGTCGAGTCCCGAGTAGTCATACAGCGGATGGAAACCTCTAGTGCTTGGTTCATTCGTTGGACTGAGGATGAATCCCAAACGATAGACTGAGAGTCGCCCTGACGCACCCCAAAAACGAGAGGTGAACTGAGTGCCCTGATCCGAAACGACGGCTGTTGGAAGACCATGGAGGCAAAATACGTGGAGGATTAACTGCTCCACAGTCTCCTTGGCGGAGGGCAACTTAGGGAGTTGGACGAGGTGCACTGACTTCCTAACGTGGGCCACCAGAATCGCTGTTGGGTCATGAAGCTTGTCCGAGCAGCTCTTGGGTGGCAGTACAAATGGGAACCATGGGCCCATTCCAACACCTGAGAACGTAGATGGGCGGGGACAAAGAGGCAATTTGGGGGAACATTGCTTGGGCCGGGCTTTTGGGGCCTTGGTCTCGATGTAATATCTCAAGGCTTCGATGAGACAGGTGGGAGGAAAAATCAGGGGTAGCTCAGTGGTTAAGGCATTGGACTACGGTTCTGAAGATCCCAGGTTCAAACCCCACAACCACCAAGTTGCCACTGTTGGGCCCTTGAGCAAGGCCCTTAATCCTCAAATGCTCAGATATGTAATAAGATTTAAAAAAATGTAAGTCGCTCAGTCTCCTTAGAAGAGGAAAACTGGCATGATGGGCCATCTGGCTTAATGTTCTTTGAGACTGGCCGATAGGATAGAACAAAGTTAAACCGTGAAAAAAAACAAAAAAAACATCGAGCTTGACGTGCATTATGTCTCTTGGCGGAGTGAAGGTACTTGAGATTCCTATGGTCTGTCTACACCAAAAATGGGAGCTCAGCTCCCTCTAACCAATGTCTCCATTCCTCCAGAGCCAGCTTGATGGCCAAGAGTTCTCTGTCTCCCACGTTGTAGTTCCTCTCGGCTGGGGATAGGCGACGGGACTAGTATCCGCAAGGGTGCATTTTATTATCATGGGCAGACCTCTGGGAGAGAATGAGAGTGTTGGAAGAGTCAGGGATAATGAGGATGGGAACAGAGGTAAACCTCATCTTAAGCTCAGCAAACGCCCTCTCCGCCCCCATGTTCCAACAGAAACGTGTCTTCGTGGAGGTCAGGGAGGTGAGTGGGGCAGTAACAGAGCTGTAACCCCGGATGAAGCGGCGGTAAAAATTTGTGAAGCCCAGGAACTGTTGTAGGTCTCGTCGTGAGGTCGGAGTGGGCTACTTGGAGACTGCCTGGACCTTGGCTGGTTCCATCTCAATCCTGGAAGGGGAAATAACAAAGCGCAAGAAGGTGGTGGAGGGTGTGTGGAACTCGCACTTCTCTGCCTTGACGTAGAGGTAGTTTTCCAAGAGTCCTTGTAGAACCTGGCAAACATGATGCCGGTGTTCCTCCAGGCATTGGGAGAAGATTAAAATGTCGTATAAGTAGACAAACACGAAAGAGTTAAGAAAGTGGTGCAGGACATCATTAACGAGGAATTGGAAGACGGCGGGGGCGCTGGTCAGGCTGAAGGGAGCGGCCAAATACTCGTAATGTCCCGTGGCAGTGTTGAAGGCTGTCTTCCATTTGTCTCCGTCCCTGATACGGAACAGGTGATAAGCGTTCCGTAGATCTAACGTGGTGAAGACGTCAGCCCCCTGGAGAAGTTCAAAGGCGGTGGTCATGAGTGGAAGTGGGTAGCGATTCTTTATGGTGATCTTGTTGAGCCCCCTATAATCGAGACAGGGGTGTAGGGACCAATGTTTTTTTTTTCATAAAGAAGAATCTTGCCCCTGCAGGGGAGGAGGATGGGCGGATGATTCCTGCAGCAAGGGCTTCTGTGATGTATGTATTCATGACACCCCTCTCTTGGTGGGTTAGGGAGTATAAGCGTCCCTTCGGGGGGGAAGAACCTGGGAGAAGGTCGATAGGACAGTTATTCGGTCGATGTGGTGGAAGCGACATGGCCCAGGTCTTGCTGAAGACCTGCTACTAACAATTTAGTTTGACGCCATTTACATTCTCATTTCCAAGAGGTCTGTTTTAAAGTGCGTGTGTGGTTGTTATACAAGGGAGCCAGTTTCTCTGATAATTTGTCTTTTAACTGGAGCTATATTATCTAAGGTCTAACGGAACATCGACCCTAAATATTCAGTCGCCTGATCGAGTTCTGTGGGGTCAGATGGTGATCCAATCAAAGTTGATAACTCAGAGAGATTACTGGTAAAACTCTGTGTGGTAGTTGATGTGAATGTACATTTAATACGGTTGCGCGGCGCTGTGCGTACATTATCACTGTGACACACTTGAATTGAGACAAGATACGGTTAGAGTTTTTGTACGATAGACAGATTATCATTGTAAATAGCTGTGACGCCTCCTCCTCTACCAGTTAGCCGAGGCTGGTGTACGTAGCTGTATCCAGTAGGACTAGCTTCATTTAAAGCTACATGCTCGTCCTGCTTAATCCATGTTTCAGTTAAACAGAATATATGAAATTCCTGATCCGTGATAATTTCATTAACAATAACTGCTTTAAATGCGAGAGATCTTATATTTAACAGTCCTAGCTTCAGATCAGAGGTGCCGGTTGCGCATTCAGTATGATCCGAGTTTGTGGTATCTATATTAATTAAATTACTATTTAGTACAGATGTTCTGAGTCTTTCAACATTTACACTGTGTTCCAAATTATGTAGCAAATTGGGTGTGTCATGAACATGTGAAATGTTTATTTTTTAAATAAAAAATAAAAAAAACCTTAGGGCTCCTTTTATTACTGAAATGAATCTCAGGCACCTGTGATAATTAGTTTGCCAGATGAACAAAGTTAGCCGCCTCGAGTGGATGGAATGACAGAGCCCTAGCAGATGTTTTCCTGGAAGGGCTGTCAGAGCCACTCAAGGACAAGCTAATCACCCGCATACTTTCCTCCGACCTCCACGAACTTATGGATCTCGTGGGGAGGATTGACTCACGTCTTCATTCTAGACGCCCCACCCGGAGGTCACCCCCCGCTAGAAGATCACCTCCTCCTAGAGCACCTCGCCCATCTTTCCCCCATCTCAGAGCAATCAGGATGAGCCCATGCACCTGGGCAGAACCCGCATCTCCGAACAGATGCCGGGAAGGAGCCTGTTTCTACTGCAGCAGTTCAGATCACATACACAGGAACTGCCCGGTAAAAGGAAGCGTCCTCTAGTCAGACTGGGAGCTCTAGAGGGCGCTCCTCCTGATAGACTCCCAGAATATTGCCCCCTGCTGTCCGTAATGCTAATTGTGAATGGCCAAGCCCACTCTATTCAGGCTCTCGTGGACTCCAGTTCCGACCGGAACCTGATCAGCGCCGCTATTGTCAGGGCTCACAGGATCCCCTACACACCCCTGAGTACTCCCCTGGCAGTCCAGGCCTTAAATGGAAGCTCCCTCCCATCCATCACACACAAAACGCTTCCGCTCACTCTAAGGTCGTGAGGAAATCATTCTGAGGAGATCTGTCTCTTTGTTATAAAGAAATCTCATGCTGCCCTGGTCCAGTTGTAAATATCAGGGATAAAATTGAAGCTTTGAAACCGGACAATGCAATTGATGCAGATGTTAAACTATGTCAAATCGGAACCTAGAGTACTTTACTCCCCTTGAAGAGATTGAACTAATTTCACTCATCTCTTCTGCAAATTCATCAACCTGTATATTAGATCCTATACCGATACGTTTTCTTAAACAGCAATAACAGAACCCGTGTTGAGAATAATTAATTCCTCACTCAGCATTGGGTATGTTCCAAAATCTTTTAAATTAGCAGTTATTAAACCAATTATTAAGAAACCTGACCGCGACCCCTGTCAGCTGTTCAATTACAGGCCAATATCAAACCTCCCCTTCATCTCTAAGATTCTCGAAAAGATAGTAGTGGAGCAGCTATGCTCATATCTACATAGAAATACCATACATGAACTGTATCAGTCAGGATTTAGGCCTCATCACAGTACAGAAACAGCAATCGTTAAAGTAGTAAATGACCTCCTATTGGCCTCTGATCAGGGTTGTGTAACTATGCTTGTATTACTCGACCTCAGTGCAGCTTCTGACACCATTGATCATGGTATTCTTCTTCACAGATTAGAAAATGAAGTAGCAATTAAGGGTACAGCCATCTCCTGGCTCAGATCCTATTTGACCGATCGTTATCAGTACTGTATGTAAACTTAAATGGTGATCATTCTGCATACTCTCTAGTCGAGATTGGTGTTCCACAAGGTTCAGTCTTAGGCCCACTACTTTTTTCCCTTTCCATGCTTCCTCTGGGAAACATAATCCGTGAACATGTTATTTGTTTTCATTGTTATGCTGACGACACACAGTTTGTCTCAGCAAAACCTGAAGAGAAAAACCAGCTCACTAAAGTTGACCAATGTGTGCAGAATATAAAAGATTGGATTAACTAATTAACTTCCTTCTGCTTAATCCTGATGAGACAGAAGTTCTAGCCATAGAACCGAATTCAGCTAGAAGTAAGATTTTAGATCGCACTGGAACTTTAGATGGCCTTTCTGTTCTATTAAGTGCAACAGTAAAAGACCTCGGTGTGATTATAGATTCCAGCCTTTCATTTGAAGCTCAAGTAGATAATATTACCAGGATAGCATACTTTCACCTCAGAAACATTGCCAAGATAAGAAACATACTGTCGCTAAATGATGCGGAAAAACTAGTTCATGCTTTTATCACCTCTAGTTTGGACTATTGTAACACCTTACTGTCTGGGGGCCAGGGGTAGCTCAGTGGTTTAGGCATTGGACTACGGTTCGGAAGATCCCAGGTTCAAACCCCACAACCACCAAGTTGCCACTGTTGGGACCTTGAGCAAGGCCCTTAACCCTCAACTGCTCAGATGTATAATGAGATGAAAATGTAAGTCGCTCTGGATAAGAGCCTAATGCCTAAATGTAAATGTATGGTTGATCAACTAGATGCATAAACAAGCTTCAGCTAGTGCAGCAGTGAGAGTCCTCACTAGAACCAGAATATATGAGCACACCACACCTATCTTATCTTCTCTCCTTGTGAAATTAACTACAGCTGGGGGCAGAGCTTTTTCTTACAAAGCCCCAAAATTATGGAATAGTCTTCCAAATAGTGTTCAGGACTCAGACACAAGCTCAGTGTTTATGTTCAGGCTAAAAACCTATTTATTTAATCAAGCATTTCTATAAATAGATTTGTCTTGGGTAAAGGAGCAGATCTGGGGGACTCATGGACGTAGAGTATTAGGTGAACTGGTATGTTTAGATGCTGTCTTCCCCACTCTCTTTGATCACTCAGGTTTGTTGATGGTGAGGTGATTGTTTGTTTGCTTTACATCTCAGCGAGCCCTCATGTCTGTGCTTCCTTCTGTCTCTCCCTTTTAGTTATGCTGTTATAGTTAGTCCTGCCGGAGTCTCTGCTTGCATTCTACACTAAATATACATTCATATTATACATTATGTGACTGCAACCATACCTAACTGTTATCTCTCCTCTTCTGGTGTCCCCTCTCCAGTTCTCTCTCCCCATCTCTCTCTTCCCTCTCTCTCCCTCTCTCTCTTTTCCCTCCCTCTGTCGAGCTACACATGTCATTCCTGAGCTGCCAGTGATCCAGACTCCCTTTGGCCCCCGAACCTGTCTGACCTATCCTGGTGCCCCGCTTCCGGCTGGAGATCTCATCACATGGATGTGTCTCTTTGTGATGCGTCTGGTGTCTGGGGATGGTTTCACTCTACCATGAAGACGGTTCTGACCTCGACTGGTGTTGACAGCTGTTTCTCTGAGGACTTGACTTGGCTGCAGTTGCTCGATAGTTCAAGACTGGAATTTCCTACAAGTCTACCTGAATCTCCAATAACTACCTGGACTCCATATTAACATAAATTAAAATCAACTGTTATAGCTGAACTGGCTGCCACCTAATACCAGTATAAATGCCGATCAATTCCTGCTTCCTGTTTCACCTAAATGAGGATGGGTTCCCTATTGAGTCTGGTTCCTCTCAAGGTTTCTTCCATTTACCATCTCAGGGAGTTTTTCTTTGCCTCTGTCGCCCTCAGCTTGCTCACCAGGGACAATCTGATCATTCTGATGCACACACATTCACATTCCATACAAACTTAAATAATTCTTTTGAATGTGTAAAGCTGCTTTGCGACAATGACAATTGTTAAAAGCGCTATACAAATAAAACTGAATTGAATTCAATTGTATATTAACAATGAGGCATTTCTATTTATTACAATGTCTGTCAGAGTCGGTAGAGGGCGTGGTGGATCCAAACGCAGATTTAGGTAGGTAGAGTGATTTACAAGCTGGATGTGGGTTAAGCTCCGTGCTGTGGTGTGAGCAGGGAAGGTATTGCAAGAATGCGGAAGTGCAGAGCAGCAGCAGGAGCGCGCCGAGGCGAGAGCCGGTGTGTGACGTTTGCCTTGCAGAAATGCGGAAGCGTGTAGAGCCGGCACGATGGAGGCGCAAGCTGGGATGTATACCAGCGTGACAGCAGTATTGCGGAGAGGCGCGAGCGTGCAGCGCCGGCATGTGAAGAGAGAGCGCCCCGTGAGCTGGTTGAGGCAAGCAGCGTGAGCTCGAAGAGGAGCGCGGAGGAATCGTGGTCGTTGAGCAGGCAAGGGTCAAAGCCGGGTAGTAGAGGGTCAGTCCGTGATCCAAGCTCGTGGTCGATAGCAGGTAAGTGGTCAGCAACGGGAAATAGCAGCAGTCAGAATCCGAAGAGACGAGAGGCAAAGACGTAGTCGGTGAGGCAAAAACGAGGTCGATATCATGAAAAGCTGTGACGAAAATAACGCTGGTAAATTGGGCTGGTAAGGCACTCAATAAACTGGCGATGTGGTGGTGTCATGGTGAGGTTTATATAGGCATGATGGGTGATCACTGATGGAGTACAGGTGTGTGGAGAATGAGGCGGTCAGATGAAAGAGGTGGTTGGGAGAGTGGAACGGGAGTTCTCAGGTGATCATGGCGGGGCTGTGGCTTGACGTGTCATGACAGTACCCTCCCCCCTATGAACGCCCCCAGGCGTTCTTGTGGGTGCCTCGGGGTGTAGTCTGTGGAAGTCGGTGATTAGGGAACGGTCTAGGATGAATCTAGCGGGTACCCAACTTCTTTCTTCGGGGCCGTAGCCCTCCCAGTCTACTAAGTACTGGAGGCCACGCCCGCGGTGGCGAGACTTGAGGAGTCTGCGGACTGTAAAGGCTTCGCCCCCCTCTATTAATCGGGGGGGGGGGGAGGCTGCGGGGGTGTAGATAGTGGGCAAGGGACCAGGCGGCGAATCTGGGAGACATGGAAGGTGGGGTTAATTCGACGCATGGAGAGGGGTAGAGAGAGTCGGACAGAGCATGATGACGTGGTTGATCGTAAAGGGGCCGACGAACCTTGGAGAGAGCTTTCTTGACGTGGTTTTAAGGGGAAGGTTGCGTGTGGATAGCATGACCCTCTGACCGATGTGATACCGGGGAGCTGATGACCTGTGACGGTTAGCCTGACGCTGGAAGATGCTTACGGTGCGTAGCAGCTGATTGCGGGCCCGTTGCCAAGTCTTTTTGCAGCGACGAACGAAAGTTAGGGCTGATGAAACAGCTACCTCCTTTTCTTGGGCCGGAAAGACGGGTGGTTGATAACCCAGACAGCAGTGGAAGGGAGACATGCCTGTGGAGGAAGTAGGGAGCGTGTTGTGGGCATACTCTACCCAGGGGAGGAAGCGGCTCCAGGAGGATGGGTCCCGAGAGGCCATGCACCTTAGGGCTTTCTCCAATTCCTGGTTCATGCGTTCTGTTTGGCCATTAGTTTGGGGGTTGAAAACCAGATGAGAGACTTGGGGTGGCACCGACGAGGTTGGAGAAGGCCTTCCAGAACTGGGCAGAGAACTGGGGTCCCCTGTCTGAAACAATGTCAATGGGGAGTCCGTGAAGTCAAAAGATGTGGTTGACCAGGAGCTCAACTGTTTCTTTGGTGGACGGAAGTTTGGGTAGTGGAATGAAATGAGCTGCCTTGGAAAAACGATCTACAACATTAAGATACAGGTGTTATCTTGTGATGGTGGTAGTCCGGTGACGAAATCGATGGAGATGTGGGACCAGGGGCGGTGAGGGATGGGGAGGGGTCTGAGTAGACCCTCAGGGGGTCGGTTAGAGTTCTTATTCCTGGAACAGATCTCACAAGAAGCTACAAAGTCCTTGACGTCCTCCTTGAACGTGGGCCACCAGAAGCGTTGGTGTAGGAGGAAGAGGGTGCGTGTCACCCCAGGGTGGCACGCCAACCTGGAACTATGGGCCCAGTCCAACACTTGCGAAGGCACGGAGGCGGGAACGAAGAGTTTGTTGGGGGGGGACAGCGCTTGGGCCTGGTTCTCGTTTGAGGGACTGTTGAACGAGGTGCTCCACCTCAAGTCGGGTTGCTGTCACGAGGCAATGAGGGGGAAGGATTGTCTCCGGTATCATCTTGTCATGGGGAGTCGAAAACTGTCGGGAGAGGGCATCTGGCTTGACATTCTTGGAACCCGGGCGGTATGACAACGTAAAATGGAAGCGGGAGAAGAACAGTGACCATCGTGCCTGACGTGAGTTCAGTCTCTTTGCCGTCTTTAGGTACTCAAGGTTCCGGTGGTCGGTCCAGACAAGGAAGGGTTGTTCTGCACCCTCCAACCAATGTCTCCACTCCTCGAGTGCCAGTTTGACCGCCAAAAGTTCACGATCTCCAATGCCGTAGTTGCGTTCTGGGGGTGTGAGACGGCGGGAGAAAAAGGAGCAGGGGTGGAGCTTGTTATCCTCCGGAGATCTCTGTGACAGGACGGCCCCTACTCCCGTCTCGGATGCGTCTACCTCCACAACAAACTGGAGAGAAGGGTCTGGAAACTTGAGAACTGGGGCTGTGGTGAAGCGGCGCTTAAGTTCCTTGAAGGCCTTATCGGCCAGAGGGTTCCATCGGAACAAGACCTTTGACGAAGTGAGTGTAGTAAGTGGGGCCGCCACCGTGCTATAACTTCGAATGAAGCGCCGATAGAAGTTAGCGAACCCCAGGAACCGTTGATGTTCACGCCTTGAGAACGGTGATGTCCAGTCGGTGACCGCCTTGACCTTGGTGGGGTCCATTTGGATGTCCGTAGGGGAGATGGAGTAACCCAAAAAGGAGGTGCAGGTACAGTGGAACTCACACTTTTCTGCTTTGGCGTAAAGCTTGTTCTCCAACAGGCGCTGCAAGACCTGGCGTACGTGACATTTGTGTTCCTTGGTAGAGCGTGAAAATATTAGGATGTCATCCAGATACGCGAAGACGAAGACGTTGAGAAAATCCCTAAGGACGTCATTAATGACAGCCTGGAAGACGGCCGGCGCATTGGTTAAGCCAAATGGAACTACAAGATATTCCTAATGGCCCTAATGGAACATCCAGTAGGGGTGTTAAAGGCAGTCTTCCACTCGTCACCTTCTCGTATCCTGACCAGGTGATAGGCATTCTGTAGATCTAGTTTGGTGAAGACGCGGGCATTCTGGAGGAGTTCAAAGGCGGATGACATCAGTGGAAGGGGGTAGCGGTTCTTTATCGTGATCTCATTTAGCCCTCTATAATCTATGCAAGGCCTGAGGGACTTGTCCTTTTTTTCAACGAAGAAGAATCCCGCCCCCGCCGGTGAAGATGATGGGCGGATAATCCCTGCTGCAAGTGATTCATTGATGTACTGTTCCATCGCCTCTCTCTCTGGGCGAGAGAGGGAGTAGAGTCGCCCCTTGGGTGGGGAGGAGCCAGGGAGGAGGTCAATCGCACAGTCGTAGGGGCAGTGAGGTGGTAAGGATATAGCACGTGATTTACTGAACACCTGTCGTAGGTCGTGATATTCGGGGGGAACCTTGGTTAAATCGGGGATCTCCTCTTGTGACGCAGGTGGGGTCCGGCCTGTGGGAGCTGAGCGAAGACATGAGGAGAGGCAGGTGGGACCCCAATCAACGGGAGTTCTCAGGTGATCATGGCGGGGCTGTGGCTTGACGTGTCATGACAATGTCATTTGATTATTTAAAACATCTTTCCTGCTCCATAAATATAAAAGCAGCCTTCAGCCCCAATAGTCTGTAGATGTCCAAAATGTCACAAATTAAGCACACTTTGTCAAATATTGACCTGCCAGGCACACAGTATTTCATAAATTTATAAATATAAGTCATAAATTAATGACTTGCTATATTAAATTTATCTTTATTATATTTAACAAGGTGATATTTTAAGGAAACCAGTTATAATTAAAAATGATTGGAATATATTTTACATGTTAAGGTTTGATGCGCAATAGAAATGTTTTAATCTGAAATGTCTGTGGTTTGATCGCTCCTGTTAATTTCATAATAAAGTTTGTTGAAAATTTTTCCATATCATTTTTATTCCTAAAATACGTGTGGCTTAGCTGTTAACTTTCCAGAAAAGCTTGGAGTGAGATTTTATAAATAAGGGGCTTGGTTTTGCACGCACATGCAATGTGATGCCCCCAGTGCTCACACCCATACATGGGAAGAGAGTTGGTTGATGGGATTCAGAGAAGAAAGGTGGATATACTGTGTGTCCAGGAGACCAGGTGGAAAGGTAGCAAGGCTAGAAGCATCAGGGTTCAAAATTTTTTTAGAATGGTGTGGATAGGAAAAGAAATGGAGTAGGAGTTATTCTGAAAGAGGAGTTTGTAAGGAATGTTCTAGAGGTGAAGATAGATATCAGATAGGTTGATGAGTCTGAAGCAGGAAATTGATGGTGTGATGTTCAATGTTGTTAGTGGTTATGCCCCACAGGTAGGATGTGAGTTAGAAGAGAAGGAGACGTTCTGGAGTGAGTTAGATGAAGTGATGCAGAGCAACCCCAGAGGTGAGAGTGTGGTGATTGGTGCACACTTCAATAGACATGTTGGGGAAGGGAACAGAGGTGATGAAAATGTGATGGGGAGGTTTGGTCTTCAGGACAGGAATGTAGTAGGACAGATGGTGGTGGACTTTGCAAAGAGGATGGAAATGGCAGTAGTAAATACTTTCTTCCAGAAGGGACAGGAACATAGGGTGACACATAAGAGTAGAGGCAGAAGCACTCAGGTGGACTACATCTTGTGTTGACGGTGTAACCTGAAGGAGATCAGTGACTGCAA
This sequence comes from Channallabes apus, assembly GCA_030522415.1. Taxonomy (NCBI): domain Eukaryota; kingdom Metazoa; phylum Chordata; class Actinopteri; order Siluriformes; family Clariidae; genus Channallabes; species Channallabes apus. The sequence continues at coordinate 54,304,559 of CM060107.1, read as the reverse complement.
AGTGTTGGTAGGGGAGAGTGTAGCCAGACAACACAGAATGGTGTTGAGGAAGGTAAAGAGGACAAAGGCAGAGCAGAGGACAAAGTGGTGGAAGCTGAGAAAGGAAGAATGTTGTGTAGTCTTTAGGGAGGAGTTGAGACAGGCTATGGGTGGTCAGGAGGTGCTTTCAGTTGACTGGACAACTACAGCCAATGTGATCAGGAAGACAGGTAGGAGGGTACTTGGTGGATCATCAGGTAAGGGAAAAGTGGACAAGGAGACTTGGTGGTGGTATGAGGTTGTCCAGGAGTGTATACAGGAAAAGAGGATAGCTAAGAAGAAGAGGGACATTGAGAGGACTGAAGAGAGTAGACAGGAGTACAGGGAAATGCAGTGTAAGGTGAAGTTAGAGGTGAAGGCCAAACAAAGAGCATATGAGGACTTGTATGCTGAGCTGGACAGTAAGGAGGTAGAGGTGGATCTGTACAGGTTGGCGAGGCAGAGAGATAGAGATGGGAAGGATGTGCAGCAGGTTAGAGTCATTAAAGATAGAGATGGAAATGTACTAACAGATGCCAGGAGGGTGATGGAAATAAGAAATTGGATGCTAATTAACTTCCTTCTGCTTAACCCGGATAAGACAGAAGTTCTAGTCATAGGACCGCATACAGCTAGAAGTAAAATCTTAGATCACACCGTAACTTTAGATGGTCTTTCTGTTCCATCAACTGCAACAGTAAAAGACCTCGGCGTGATTATAGATTCCAGCCTTTCATTTGAAGCTCATGTAGATAATATCACCAGGATAGCATTCTTTCACCTCAGAAATATTGCCAAGATAAGAAATATATTGTCGCTAAACGATGCAGAAAAACTAGTTCATGCTTTTATCACTTCTAGGTTGGACTATTGTAATGCCTTACTGTCTGGTTGTTCTGTTAGGTGCATAAACAAGCTTCAGCTAGTCCAGAATGCAGCAGCGAGAGTCCTCACTAGAACCAGAAGATATGAGCTCATCACCCCTATCCTATCTTCACTACATTGGCTCCCTGTGAAATTTCGCATTGACTTTAAAATACTACTCTTGACATATAAAGCATTAAATGGTCTCGCGCCGCAGTATCTGAGCGAACTGCTAGTGTCTTACGATCCGCCACGCCTACTTCGGTCAAAGGATGCAGGCTGCTTGTCAGTACCGCGTATTATGAAAACTACAGCTGGGGGCAGAGCTTTTTCTTACAAAGCCCCAAAATTATGGAATAGTCTTCCAAATAGTGTTCGGGACTCAGACACAGTCTCAGTGTTTAAGTCTAGGCTAAAAACCTATTTATTTAGCCAAGCATTTTTATAAATAGATTTGCCATAGGTAAAGGAGCAGATCTGGGGGACTCATGGACGTAGAGTATTATGGTGAACTGGTATGTTTAGATGCTGTCTTCCTCACTCTCATTTGATCACTCAGGTTTGTTGACGGTGAGGTGATTGTTTGCTTTACATCTCAGGGAGCCGTCATGTTTGTGTTTCCTTCTGGCTCTCCCTTTTAGTTATGCTGTCATAGTTAGTCCTGCCAGAGTCCCTGCTTGCACTCGACAGTAAATATACATTCACATTATACATTATGTGACTGTGACCATACCTAATTGCCATCTCTCCTCCTCTTCTCTTTCTCCCCCTCTTTCTCTTTCCTCTCTCCCCTGTCACTCTCTCTCTCTCTCTCTCTCTCTCTCTCTGTCGAGCTACACATGTCATTCCTGAGCTGCCAGTGATCCAGACTCCCTCTGCCCTCCGGACCTGTCTGATCCATCCTGGTGCCCCGTTTCTGGTTGGAGGTCTCGTCGCATGGATGCCCCGTGTGTCTCTTTGGGATGTGTCTGGTGTCTGGGGATGATTCTATCTTCTTAGAAGATAGTTCTGGCCTCGACTGGTGTTGTCAGCTGTTTCTCTGAGGACTTGACAATTCGATAGTTCAGGACTGGAACTTTCTACAAGTCTATCTGAGTCTCCAATAACTACTGGACTCCATTTTAACATCAATTAACATCAACTATTATAGCTGAACTGCCTGCCACCTAAAACACTGTATAAATGCAGATTATTTCCTGCTATCTGTTTCACCCAGATGGGTTCCCTGTTGAGTCTGGTTCCTCTCAAGGTTTCTTCCTATTACCATCTCAGGGAGTTTTTCCTTGCCACTGTCGCCCTCGGCTTGCTCACCAGGGACTATCTGAACATTTTGATTCATACACATTCACATTCCATACAAATTTAAATAATTCTTTTGATTGTGTAAAGCTGTTTTGAGACAATGTCAATTGTTAAAAGCGCTATACAAAATAAAATTTAATTTAATTGAATTTTGTATTGGTCTTTCACGTATTGGTCATTCTCCTTCAGGATTTTTTGGTAGACAGTAGAATTCATGGTTCCATCTATCACAGCAAGCTTTCCAGGTCCTGAATCAGCAAAACAACCCCAGACCATCACACTACCACCACCATATTTTACTGTTGGTATGATGTTCTTTTTCTGAAATGCTGTGTTACTTTTACGCCAGATGTAACGGGACACGCACCTTCCAAAAAGTCCAACTTTTGTCTCGTCGGTCCACAAGGTAAATTGCCCAAAAGTCTTGGTAATCATTGAGATGTTTGTTAGCAAAATTGAGACGAGCCTTAATGTTCTTTTTGCTTAAAAGTGGTTTGCGCCTTGGAAATCTGCCATGCAGGCCATTTTTGCCCAGTCTCTTTCTCATGGTGGAGTCGTGAACACTGACCTTAATTGAGGCAAGTGAGGCCTGCAGTTCTTTAGATGTTGTCCTGGGGTCTTTTGTGGCCTCTCGGATGAGTTGTCTCGCCGCTCTTGGGGTAATTTTGGTCGGCCGGCCACTCCTGGGAAGGTTCACCACTGTTCCATGTTTTTGCCATTTGTGGATAATGGCGTGGATAAATGGAGTCCCAAAGCTTTAGAAATGGCTTTAGAACCTTTACCAGACTGATAGATCTCAATTACTTTTGTTCTCATTTGTTCCTGAATTTCTTTGGATCTTGGCATGATGTCTAGCTTTTGAGGTGCTTTTGGTCTACTTCTCTGTGTCAGGTAGCTCCTATTTAAGTGATTTCTTGATTGAAACAGGTGTGGCAGTAATCAGGCCTGGGGATGGCTACAGAAATTGAACTCAGGTGTGATAAACCACAGTTAAGTTATTTTTTAACAAGGGGGGCAATCACTTTTTCACACAGGGCCATGTAGATTTGGAGTTTTTTTTTCTCCCTTAATAACATAAATCTTCATTTAAAAACTGCATTTTGTGTTCAATTATGTTATCTTTGACTAATAGTTAACGGTTTTTGATGAGCAGAAACATTTAAGAGTGACAAACATGCAAAAGAATAAGAAATCAGGAAGGGGGCAAATAGTTTTTCACACCACTATGTGTATATATATATATATATATATATATATATATATATATATATATATATATATTCATTCATTCATCTTCTGTACCGCTTTATCCTCTATTCAGGGTCGCGGGGGACCTGGAGCCTATCCCAGGAGACATTAATGGCCACATTCAGTAAAATAATTGTAATTTGTCTTTGAGTAAAAGTGAATGTGTTTGAATAGTAATGCATTAAGTGACTCAGAGTTAATCAAGTCAGAATAATCAGATATTTGGTTCATAAAGCATGAAGAGTTAATGCAGTAAAGTGTTCAATATATTTACCATTATACAGACAAAGTCATGTCTCTTAACCCCTTTAACTTCTACTTCTAATTAATTAGTCAGTATTTTGCACATGGACTATGAAGTCACAACAGCATTAAACAAAACTGAGTGTTAAATAAACCATGTGTACATTATGAAGAGCTTAATAACTGTTTTATCCCCAGACTGAGTTAATAGAAGAGAAGATAAAGTAATGTTTGTCATTGTAGTCTTTTATGCAAACCACATGTGGTCAAGTAATCATGGCTTTATGTCTTGACTCTTTAGTTAGTTATAAACATGCAGAAATGCATCAAATATGTGGACATTCAACAAGTCTGTGTTGTTGATTGATGATGTACATATACACATACAGTATACACAATATTCATTACATTGTTTTATCCTCAGAGTGAGTTAAAGGAGGAACAGATGAAATTCCAGCAGAGAATCCAGGAGAAGCAGAAGAAGGTGGAGGAGCTGAAACAGGCTGTGGACACTATAAAGGTGAGCAGTGAGCAGAGACAGAGCTGCTCCTAGAAACACACACAACATGGACAACATGGAGACATTTAGAGTCGAGTAAGAGAGGGAATGAGGGATGAGCTTTAAATCCTGTGTGTGTGTGTGTGTGTGTGTGTGTGTGTGTGTGTGTGTGTGTGTGTGTGTGTGTGTGTGTGTGTGTGTGTGTGTGTGTGTAACAGCTGAGTGCACAGACAGCAGTGAAGGACAGTGAGAGGATCTTTACTGAGCTGATCAGCTCCATGGAGAAAAAGCGCTCGGAGGTGACGGAGCTGATCAGAGATCAGGAGAAGACTGAACTGAGTCGAGCTGAATGACTCCTGGAGCAACTGGAGCAGGAGATTGCTGATCTTCAGAGGAGACTCACTGAGCTGGAGCAGCTTTCACACACACACGATCACATCCAGTTCCTCCAGGTAACACTCACTGTCTGATCTACACACACAGCTGTTCATCACACACTCTTGTTAAAGGACAGTGAATGTCCACTGACATCACAAGTACTGTATGTTTTACAAATAATCTCCTTTTTGTAGGGTTTAGCTTATGCATGTCAGTCTCCTCTAGGACAAAGATCATCATTTCAGACATCCAACATCAGTGTCCATCAACATCTCTCATTTGATGGAGTGAGGAATTCTCTCTCAGATCTGACGAAGAGACTCGAGGAATTCTGTGAGGAGGAATTCAACAAAATCCCTCCACATGGTAAGAGGAGCTGTTCCTGCTGGAGAAACACAATGATGGACGTCTTTACTCACTCTGTGAAGTGTTATTTCTTGGCAATGCTCCTGCTGACCTTCCTGCAGACAGTTTGAACTAAAATACTGATTTAAAATGAATAAACTGACTGTATCACTTTAAACTGTTTCCATCTTTTACAACCTGATGAGGCTTTTTGTCTTCATTTCCATTTTTCTCTCCACAGCTGCAGCAGTTCAGATCTTTTCACCACCAGAGACACAGAGCAGAGAAGAGTTTCTTTAAAAGAAGCTTAGAAAATATTAAATACAGACAAGTGATTTGCAGAAATGTGTTTTAAAATGTAAATTTAATTGTTAATAGTTTATTTGTTAGTGAGTGAGAGCGAGAGAGAGAAAGAGGAGATGATTACCTGAAATGTATATTACACACACACAAAATTATAAATAAAAAAATATATAAAATGAATAATAATATTAATAATGAACATAATATTAATAATAGTTCTATATCTTCCATAAGCAGAATAGAAAATAAATACTGACAAATTGGAATGAATAAGTTTTTCATTTCTTTAGGTTAAAATCTGAATGAACATTGAGACATTTCTCCCTCAGATATCAGTGCACACAGACAGCTGTCTCACTCTTCACATGAATATACAGTATTCTGTGAATTAAACCCAACATGTTCACATTCAGTGAAAAAAAAAATAACTCATTGGATTTACTCAATTCAATAATGGCAAAAATGCGCAGTGACTCAGCAGAGATAGTTGTCGATATGAAGCACCTCAATCTCATTCATGCAGAAAGTGTTGATCTAATTCATTTATTTTTAGATTCATTTAACAGAAGGAAACTCGTTATATTCTTATTAATCAGACATATTTGTATTTTCCACATCAAGCGCATGTCTAGTTGACTTTTTTTAGTGCATTTTTGTTAGAGAGTTTTTTAAGAGTCAAGATCCAGAATGATTTTCTGCAGCACCTCAAACATGTAACAGAGCTCTTGTGGATATGTAAGATTCAAATAGTATATTAGGCCAACTAGCATGGCTGTAGCCAATGCTACATTACCCACTCCAGAACGTACCTCCACACTACCAGCACAATGCCTACGTCTTCTGGGTCTTCTGTCGCATCTGCAGATTCATGAATTATGACATAGATGTCCAACATGGTCTTCTTAATGTCCGCCTCGGTTCTCTCCTCGAAGTCCTTTGGAGAAGAAAAAGTAAACACAATTAATGTCACACAAGAGAGGGTCTAATTTTGCATAAAATATACAAATGTGTTACGATTTTTAAAATGCGTTTTAAATTTCATTCTAAATATTTGAAAACGAGGAACTAGTTACTTGAAATAAGTAACTAGTTTCTTAAACTGATCTGTATACAGTACGTATACAGATCAGTTTAAGAAACTAGTTACTTATTTCAATTAAATATTTGAAGCTGGACATTTAAACAGTAAATCCTTTCGTTCACCCTCTAAAAACCCTGGTTTCTTCACCTTTTTCATTTGATTAAGAAGAGAGAGGAGAACACTACTCACCAAATACTCCTTCACCTGATGTTGTGGATCTTCATTCAGGTGGATGCACGGCCCCTTGAGAATGCATTCTCGCTTAGTCTCAATGTTGTCATTCTGAGAAATACAGACACAATCATACATTTTATTAATGTTGTTGATATTCATATAATTGACATAACACCCTTCAATACACAGATCTTTAATGCCTTATGCGCTACTGTCACTAAAAAGAAAGTGTTAGTTACAATAAAACGCAATAAAAAAAACCCGAGCAAATCAATAAAATTAAAAACATACTAACAAACGCCTGCTACAAGTATAATGTCTCTGCTTCAGTCTGTAATGTTTAAGCAACACAGACCTACTGGATTCTACAACAGTACACTCTTTACACTTCCACATGCACTGTGGGACAAAAATTAATAAAAGAATTGGGGGAAATCTGAAATTCTGGACCAATATTACATAATGAATCTGCACCGTCTAGTCAGTTAAAATCAATTCCAACACTTTAAATGATGACCGTGCACTAAAACCTAAAATAGACAATGAGAACAGGATAGAAGTTATAAACAAACCTAAATATAAAAACAGATTGATAACACCAGGTTGTAAGAGTATTACACAAATCCTAAAACATTTAAATGTCCAACTTAATATAAATATTAAATGAAATGTAATATTTTGCAAAGAGAATGTACAGAGTGTATTTCTGACACCATGCTATAACTGAAGAGTGAGAAACAGATTAGTTTTAATGTAACGACATGATTATGAAATTTGGTTTATAATTATTTAAATACAGATCGTTCCATATATGAAAAGCTTTTAAATGCCACATCATTTCTGTACAACGAAATACAAAGTAAAAAAAGTCATCGGGTACAGATTAGTTAGCACACGGTAGAGGCTGTCCATTTCATCAAAATCATTATGGTCGATTATTCCTCTTGACACCGTAATAACATTCATGTCTGTTGATAGAATACACATGCAAACGCTTGGAGAAACATCAGGTTTTTAGCTTACAGAGACGGTGGACACCACAGCTCATACCCATGTTTTGCATCAGGCTACCGGGCTGTTTTAAAAGGACTTTTTAAACCCGTTTCAGTGCAAAATGACTGAAATAACTTAATATTGCGACCCAAATGAGATTAGATCTTAACACTGGCCCAACAATGAAATCGCATCATGATACCGTCCTTGCGACTCGGGGTCCGAGGCTGCCCCGCGCAGCTCGAAATAAGCCAGAGAGTGGAAAGGCTACCAGATAAGATACATACGGTTGAGGGAGACCTAGAATTTAAGAATATGTCTTAACTTTTAATCATCCTAACAACAGCTGACTGGAGAACATAGTAAAAGTTTAAAATTGAAGGGACAATTTAGCCATTTCTAATTATCGGGGCGTGTTGGTTACGATATTGGTTCGTTCATTAATTCATAGTACTGAACATATTGATAGGGTTTTATGTCCTCCCTGTTCCCATTACACCTTGAAATTCACCATGATATTTTATGCCGTTAGTAAAAATGGATGATTAAACATTAATAGCTGCAACATGAAACCTAAGGTCAACTATTATTAAAACACTCTCTAGCTCATATAGGTGAGGACATATGCGCATATATCCTCATATAGGTTCTTTCCATGTGGGAATGTATATATATTTAGAATAAACATTTCAGAATTATTTTGAAGCTGTGAATTGATGAGTTAATATCTGTAATGTTGTCTCCACTTCACACAGCACATCAATAAACACAATGTCTTGTGGAATGATGGTACAGTACGTGTTGTTGAAGCTGGTCATGTAAGGAAAGTGAGACTTAGTGCAGGACCAGCCTCTGCCACTGCACTGATTAACATTATAATATAACTGCTTTAATTCTTCACCTGCTTAATTTACACTTCCACAGTTTTCTTACGATGTCGAGTTGAGGCTCATCAGGGAAATGCTGACTTTCAGAAGACTGGAAAGAGGCTGAAGTTGTCACGGTTACGCCAGGTCACGCGCACGTCTCGAGCCAAGCCATGATCCCACGTGACTCCGTTCCACACTCCAGTCCACTGCTTCCGTTTTCCCGCCTCATTCACCGGCTCGAGCTCACCTGTTCCTCATCTCCTTCATCACTCCGCTCCACATTAAACACTCTGACTGTCTTGATTGACAAACATGTAATGAGGGTGAAGTGTTTATAAAGATGATAAACTGGTTAACTGTGTTATTGTCGGCGAAGTTCATTAATGAAACATTATGAAATAAAGTAATAACTTAGACGTGAATCCTGTTCTTGGTTTGAGTCGGTAAAACTTCATTTCCGCTGTAATTAACTCTTTATTGTGCAGCAGGTGTGTAAAGCTGAGCTCCTCGAGCGCTGCTGCAGGGCTGTGATTGGTTGAATGGTGAGGTCGCATCTGATTGGTTAAAGAGCATGAGTGACATATTTTTGTGACTTTGACATGTTGGAGGCAACAACAGACACACACACACACACACACAAATCCAGGGACATTCACACACGTAAGTCGATTTTCACATGAACAGTCCATGATACACTCGTACATTTTACACACTTGTACATCTGTCAATTGTGTTTTGCATTTGTGTAATGTATATTATGAATATATGTATATATTGTGCATGTGAGTTGCTTTTTTTTGTGAATATATATATATATATATATATATATATATATATATATATATATATATATATAATTTTTTTTATCCTGCATGTGAATTGGGATACGTACATGTGCATCTTGTCTTTTGTGAGAATTATTTATTTGCTTCCATACATTTGTGGTGTGTGTTATGCGTATGTGAGATGTGACTTGTTTGTGTGTGTGTGTGTGTCTGCATGCGTACATATTTGTGATGTGTATGTGTGTGATATGAGTGAGTGCGTTAACATTTTTAGTATGTGTGCATGCGTGTGTGTGTGTGTGTGTGTGTGTGTGAGAGAGAGATGTCTTAACATTTGTGATGTGTATGTGTGTATAATAGGCTGCAGATGCTGGAAAATAGGCCTCACATTATGATGTCACTGAACGTGATGTCACTGAACGTGATGTCACTGAACGTGATGTCACTGAACGTGATGTCACTGAACGTGTCACAATATAAGGCCACTCAGAAAGTTATTAATCAGTTTTCGGTGTAAGTTTAAGGCATCGTCACGGCTGACCCGTTTGAGATATCAAACATCCCTCTAGAATTTTACATCCTCAATGTCTTTAGATCACAGCGATGCCAGTTTCTCTAAACAAACTGTGAATCTGTGAAGAAAACAACATTTAGAAGGCAAAAGATGGTCTCAGGTGTGAATTTTGTGTTTATTGGGAAAGTGGCGGTTTATTACTAAACAAATCTGGGAAATATGGAAAAAAAAAAAAAAAAAGTGGGAATGCCATAGCCTCATGCTCTTTCCTACCCTGTGTGTGTGTAAGGGAGGGAGAACACAGTGATCAGTTTTCTTTACTCTGGAAGACCTTTCAGTTTCTGTATTTATACGTAGTGTAACAGAGTGAGTGGGTGGAGCTTTAAATGAGGACGGTGAAGCTCAGCTCCATGTACCGTGACTGTAAGTGTAAGTATGTGCTGTAATGTGTATTAAAGTTAATGTTATTAAATTTTTAAGTTTTAAGTGAAAATCCTAAATTCTTTAGTAAAGTGAAGTACAGAAAACTTGTGATACCTCACATTAAACACAGTACTGATAAAGTACTGACTCAATCTGTCTCTGTCTATTTACAATCATTAGAATAACTCTATTCAGACAGAATATGCAGCTAAAAGTGCTTCACTAGAGTTAAACAGTGAAAGACAATTAATATAGTCACAAAGCTGCAAGTCCAGTCTGATGTGTCTGGACTAATTTTGTGAAACTCATCTGAAACCTCATCTAGAACTTCCTGCTTTGAAAAAACACACATTAATTGAAGCTTCAGCAAAACTCCAAGAGAAGATCTGCTCTGAACATAACAAGCTGATTGAGATCTACTGCCGTACTGATCAAACCTGCATCTGTTATTTGTGTACGATGGATAATCACAGAGGACACGACACCGTCACAGCCGCAGCAGAAAGAGCTGAGAAACAGGTGAGAATGAGAAAGATTTCCAGGATGAGGCTTTTAATTATAGTTTATATCTAGTAACATGTGCACAGTGTTGTACTACTGTAGTTACTGTACGCACAAAATTTATATTACTATTTAATATATGAAATATTAGAATGTGTGATTTATGGCTAGATAATGTTTGATATATATGAATACACATACACACACATACCGTTGCATCTCAGCAAATTAAAATATAAGCAAAAAGGTGATTTATTTCAGTAATTCAGTTTTAAAAGTGAAACTCATATATTATATAGATTTATTACACACAGACTGAAATATTTCAAGTGTTTGTTTCTTTCAATTTTGATGATTACGTCTTACAGCTAATGAAAACCAAAACTGTATTATATTCTGTACCTTAGGAAATAAGAATGGTAGTTAAAATCAATTTTTTAAAAAAAGAAAAGATTTTAAACACTGAAATGTTGGAGCACTGAACAGTATGAACATGTACAGTACTTTTCAGGGCCTTTACATGAATTACTGCAGTAATGAGGCGTGGCATGAAGGTGATCAGTCTGTGGCACTGCTGAGATGTTACTGTATCGAAGCCCAGGTTACTCTGAAAGCATTTTTTAGTTCTTCCTCGCTGTTGGGTCTGGTGTCTCACATCTTTATTTTTACAATAGTCCATAGATTCTCTATGGGGTTTAGGTCGGGTGAGTTTGCGGTCCAATCAAACACAGGTACACCATGGTCCTTAAACCAGGTATTAGTACTTTTGGCAATGTGCCAAGTCCTGCTGAAAAATTAAATCAGCTTCTCCATAAAGCTGGTCAGCAGAGGGAAGCATGAAGTGCTCTAGAACTTTCTGGTAGACGGCTGTGCTGACGTTGGACCTGATAAAACACAGTGGACCGACACCAGCAGATGACATCACTCCTCAAACCAACACTGACTGTGCAAAGTTTATACTGAACCTCAAGCAACTTGGATTCTGTCCCTCTCCTCTCTTCCTCCAGATTCTGGCACCTTGATTTCCAAATTAAATGATCCCTGTTGCTTGTGCATCTTTTTCATCACATTTTTTCCTTCCATTCATTGTTTCAGCCAGCCTACTGAACCTGACTGAGAGACCATTTAAAGGGTCAGGAAATCTTTGTAAGTGTTTTAAGTTAATTATCTGATTAGAGTGTGACACCATGAGTCTCCAATATTGAACTTTTTCACAATATTCTAATTTTCTTAGATACTGAATTTTTGGTTTTCATTAGCTGTGAGCCATAATCATCAAAATTAAAAGAAATTAACACTAAATATATCAGTCTGTGTGTAATGAATTGATATAATATATGACCTTCAGTTTTTAATTTGAATTACTAAAATAAATCTTTAAAACTTTTTAAGGCGGTGGTGTAGTGGTACTGTCGCCTTGCACCTCCAGGGTCTGGGTTCGATTCCCCGGCCAGGCTCGATTCCCGTCTCTGTGTGCATGGAGTTTGCATGTTCTCCCCGTGCTTGGTGGGTTTCCTCCGGGTACTCCGGTTTCCTCCCACAGTCCAAAGATATGCAGGTTAGGCTAATTGGCATTCCCAAATTGCCCGTAGTGTGTGATTGGGTGTGTGAGTGTGTGTATGTGTGTGTGCCCTGCGATGGATTGGCACCCTGTCCAGGGTGTACCCCGCCTAGTGCCCGAAGTCTCCTGGGATAGGCTCCAGGTCCCCCGCGACCCTGAACACAGGATTAAGCGGTATAGAAGATGAATGAATGAATGAATGAACTTTTTAAGGATATTCTAATTTGTTGAGATGCACCTGTATACACCAGGCTTGTTTGTGTGGAATTTTATTGCTCACTCATAGATGTGTTTTATAAAAATGTACAACGCCATCTTGTGAATTTTAAGATCAACTAATAGCTCTGGTTGATATATATATATATATATTTTTTTTTTTTAACGATAAGGGTGTTTTCCACTGAAATGTCAAATTAGCATATCTTCTGTTCCTGTGGGCCGATTGCGATGAAATAAAGCCCATATGTTAACTAAAGCTCCGTCATTGAAACCCAATTAAAATGAGTTCAGTAGTTTTTACATGATGTGTGCACAAACAAAGAGACAAACAAACATTCCAAAAAACATATCGGTGTTCTATTACTCATTTTACGCAAATATCTTTCACAAATATCTTAAATGTGCAGACACCCCATATACAGTATATATATATATGTATAGATGTTTATACTATATATATTATCGTATCGTATTGTAACGTTCAGATTTTAAAGTTACAGTAATACGGGCTCTTGAATCTACTTCCGGTATTGCGCAAGCGCTGCGGCACAAGAAAAGACGCGAGACAACAATTCCAAATAAACCCAAGTGTATTAAGTGAAAAATAAACTAAAGAAAACCCTACAAACAAGGTGCACCGAAAATCAATAATTACAAAATATATACAAATATAAGTATGCATGTGTGTGTGTGTGTGTGTGTGTGTGTGTGTGTGTGTGTGTATGTGAGTGCGAGTGAATGAGATAAATGTCCAAAGTCCGGATTATTGGAAGTGTGTGCGTGTTGGGAGTGATGAGTCGGTCTCACCGGCAATAATGAAATGTTCCGGGAGCTCGACAACAGAGTAAGATGGTAGTGGAAAATGTCCGACAAAGATTAATCCAGCAAGGGGTAACCCAATTTGGCGTTTGTCTCCACTCTCTCTCTTAGCAAAAATACAGCGCTGTTTTCTCCTCATCTCTCTCCGCCCTCGCTTCTTCGCGGTAGTGCTTTAAAGGCGGCGCATGTGACCTCTCCCGTCACCGCCAACCTCTCGCTACCCCTGTGTGAACTCTCGCGAGAGTACTTTCTGGACTACCACCGATTGTCCAGGGTAAAAGTAAAACCTAAAAAGGATCCTTTTATGGGGCACGGCTTCTCTTTCTTTATTAGCTTATGCCGCTTTTCGTCCCCCTATAAAAAAGCCCTTTATGTGGCAGCGCTACATAGACCCCCCCCCCCCCCCCCTCAGCTTCCGGCGTCAGAGGAGAGCGTCCGTACCAGCGCTTTAGATGCACCACCTTTCGTTCCTTGTTTTTTTGTGGGTTACCCTGAAACCCGGTGTAAATTATTGTCCCCTTCATATTCTTAAGTTCAGCTGGTCCCTCCCACTTGGGCGCTATCTTAGTATGACTTATCTTGCTGGGCAGAAGAGTGTGGGTGCGGTTTTGGCCAAACCAGTTTGCCCAGGCGAAAGTGCGCTGCTTTCCCTCGGGTATTGTCGTTCCTGGCATGTTTGGCTCTCCGCTGTTCCTCTTGGTGTTTTCTCTCCTCTGCGATGATTTGAAATCGATGGGTATGCTGAGTGGGTGTCCTGTTACTCCTCCTTCGCCGAATTCCCTTGACCTCCGTCTTCAGCCTCCTACATACCTCACAAGATTTTACAAAATGCCAGACATCCCTGCGCACACTGGGCCACCAGGTGACGTCTAGTAGCCTCAACAGTGTGTTCAGCCCCCCCCCCCCCACCCCGGCCTCCCTTCGGATGGTTATGGAAGTGCCGCAAGAACATCTGGGTTAAAGTCTGAGGTATCACCAGCTGAAATTTTCCTCGCTGCTTTCCTGCAACCCTGCGGTATAACGCCCCCTGGTGTCGTTCGAAGGTGACTCGAGGCTTCTCCGCCCCCCTCGGGTGCTTCCCCGTTTCCAGCTGACCTATCGTCCCATCTTCTTGTTGGGCCCTTACTAGCTCAGCCCGGTCCCTAATTGGGATGGCGGAACATGCTGAGGAGACTTGAGGGATGGCAGCCTCTAGTGGCACGGCACAGTATAACAGTGAGGCGGGAGACGAGTGAGTGAAGTATCCGGCCGCTTTATCAGATGGGTCAAAGTTGACTGGGAGAGCCAGGAACGGATGGTAAATGAAGCCCCCTGCTGTCCTCCAGCTGTACCTTCCCTGTGCGACCTCCAAGGTGGCTCCTGTGGCTCTTAAGAAGTCCAACCCTGCTATCATTGGGAAAGCCAGATGATTATCTTTCATGATGTAGGTTTGGAGATTACAAGACTTTTCGTGCCATTGGTAGTAGATGGTTTTTTGAGTCTTCGCTTGGTGTATCTTCCCATCGGCCATGATGAACTTCTGGGGTGAATAAGCGTCGTCCCCGTTCTCCTGATCGCCCAGCTGTCGCCACAGACTCTCTTGTATGAGAGTATAAGTGCTGCCAGTGTCTATCACTGCCTTCACCTTCTTCCCTTTCACTGCAACTGGAACCAGGAGAAGCGAAGGGGCTGCGTGGAGCTGAGCGATGGAAAGTCCAGCGAGGTGTTTCGCAGGCGGGCGGTCTGCGGTTCCCTTTTTGGTCTTCTCCTGACTGTGTTGACTCTCCACCTTTTTCCAATAAGCTTTAGCTCCCATGCAGTCCTTTTCTGCCATTGCCCCCACCTTCACCGACTGTTCCACGGTGTTCACAGTGCCTCGGAGACAGCCAGCTACTCGGGGGTTGATGTTATTCAGCACTCTGCTCACCAGCTCTTGCTCCGTGATGTCAGGCTTCCACTTCAGACAGAGGGCCCGGTAGTCATAGGCGAAGTCCCTCAGGCGTTGGTCCGGCTGTTGTATGTACCATAGACCTTAACTTGTCTTCCACTTCAGTTAAGTAGTCGTCAGGTAAGAATGCAGCTAGAAATGCCTGTTTAAATGACTCCTAATCTTTGACATTGCCTTTTTCCGCCTTCCACCAGCTCAGAGCAGGTCCGTGTAGCACTGTGCTGAGGGTTCCTATCAGTTCTGCGCTGGGCAGTGGCCGAATCGCCAGATAGTTTTCGCATTGCTGAACAAAATTAAGCACATCCGCTGTCTCAGAGGTGTCACCGAAAGAGGGAAACTCCAGGCAGATGGGAGGTTGAGCATGGAAGGAGGAAGCAGTTGGCGAAACTGTGGAGGTGAGCGGGGTAGATGGAGGAGCTGGGACAGGAGGAGGAACATCATAGGTTAGATGACTTCTTTGAGGTAGTACCCTTTCTGTAGCTGCCTCAATTGGCGTACTGGGTGTACGTAGGGCAGGAGAGTGAGATGAAGCAGGGGTGTAGGCCTGTAACCTGTGTATGGTGGGCATGCTAGTGAGACACAGCTTCATCTGCCTCTCCCATACAACGTCGCGCCGCAAAAAACAGTCAGTCACAGCCCTCTCCAGTTTCTCTATGGCCTCCTGGCAGTAGCGCTCCAGCTCCGCTAAGCCGAGGTCGACTGCCTGCCGTAAACTGGTTTCCCTGTTTATAGTGCTGGTAATAGAGTCTCTCAAATCCTGCTCTAGTATGCCCACTTTTTCGGAAAGAGTCACTACCTCCCCTTTACATTGATTAAGCTCTGTTTGCAATGTTTGTATCATATACACATTAGACAAATGACCCACAATATCATCATCATCATCATCATCATCATGCCTATCAGATATATACAAAGAACTAATCAATGAAGTTATCTCTGCAGTAGGATTACGGTAAGTCACATAAGCGTCTATGGCAACATCTACCTGATCCTCAGGTATATTACTATTAACAACAGAGTCGGTCTTCACGGCACCACTAGCATTAGCATTATTGTTTGTAGCCTTGTTAGTGTCCATCTTGCTTTGCCACGCCACACAACACCGGAAAATACACAAAACAGATTCCCCGTACGTACGGGCCACCAATATGTAACGTTCAGATTTTAAAGTTACAGTAATACGGGCTCTTGCATCTACTTCCGGTATTGCGCAAGCGCTGCGGCACAAGAAAAGCCGCGAGACAACAATTCCAAATAAACCCAAAGTGTATTAAGTGAAAAATAAACTAAAGAAAACCCTACAAACAAGGTGCACCGAAAATCAATAATTACAAAATATATACAAATATAAGTATGCATGTATGTATGTGAGTGCGAGTGAATGAGATAAATGTCCAAAGTCCGGATTATTGGAAGTGTGTGCGTGTTGGGAGTGATGGGTCGGTCTCACCGGCAATAATGAAATGTTCCGGGAGTAAGATGGTAGTGGAAAATGTCCGACAAAGATTAATCCAGCAAGGGGTAACCCAATTTGGCATTTGTCTCCACTCTCTCTCTTAGCAAAAATACAGCGGTTTTCTCCTCATCTCTCTCCGCCCTCGCTTCTTCGCGGTAGTGCTTTAAAGGCGGCGCACGTGACCTCCCCCGTCACCGCCGACCTCTCGCTACCCCTGTGCGAACTCTCGTGAGAGTACTTTCTGGACTACCACCGATTGTCCAGGGTAAAAGTAAAACCAAAAAAGGATCCTTTTATGGGGACCGGCTTCTTTTTCTTTATTGGCTTATGCCGCTTTTCGTCCCCCTATAAAAAAGCCCTTTATGTGGCAGTGCTACAGTATTATCGACATTAGCATGTGAGACTGTAAAATCATCTGTTCTGTGTTAATCGGTGTAATGTAAACTAGCAACACAGCACATGTTAACCCACATCTCCTTTTACAGTTTTAAACTTTATTACTGTACATACATACATTTATAAACTGGGCATCTGACATGGAGTTTTCTTATCTTTTAATTTTTTTCATCTGGCTAATTTCAGGACAAACCATTCATCATAGGAGTGTGTAGACTGGTTTTATATTATTTTAATAATTTTATACAAACTATAAGAATCCACCATGTGTGTGATGTTCTATAGTGTATGTAGACAGTATTATGAATGAACTGTGGTTTACTCAGTGACTGAGTGATCCTGCACTTCCCTGTACTCAGACTTCCAGTGGTGAGACCTGAGGTAGTGTCCACCTCTCCTCCCCTCCCCGTCTCGTACACTCAGTGAGAGATCTTCTTGGGCAGTAACCTGCCTCACAAACTAGAATCAGGGCACCAACCATATGGTAGCATGAAAAATTTAACCTGCAGTGAAGGAACAGTAAACTGATCACACAAATGTCACCACCACTACAATTTATGTATTATTGTTTCACGTGTGCATTGTGCTGGATTCACCAACATGCTGTTCTGTGTGGCTGCCCATGGCACCGATATCTACATCTGACTGTCAGCTTCTTATCGTTCGATATTTTGACCTAAATAACCACAAGCTTCACCTGTCACTCACATTTTGTCACGTTCTGCTATGGTGTTGGACTGTGGGCTTGGTGTTGAGGCATAGATGCAGAGGGGATGCAGTGAAACAAAAGAGTCTTTAATGATAATCAAACAAACATGAACAAAACATGAACTAAGAGAGTTGGCTTGGAGCATAAGAAACATAACCCAAATACTTAGACGTAAGACTAGGGATTACATACATTGATTCACAATACAGACATGGGATACAAACTGGACAAGACAAGACACACGAAACAGTCTAACGGACTAAACATTAGGGACTATGCATGCAAGGGATAAACAAACACAAGACAGGCTTGGCTAGGTCTATTGGCTGAGCTGCACATTAGCTGCTAAGCTAGCTCATAGCTAATCAGACTAATGGCTACACCAGCCAGTAGCCTGAGACACAAGGGAATGAACAGACAAGGTACACAGCAGACTAGGTTATGAAACAGACTAAGAACTCTAAAGGTTAGTGGCTAAAGATGTTAGTACCTAAACAGACTAAGAGCTAAGCAGACAATGAGACTAGACAGACACGAAGACTAGACAGACTAAGATCTAGACATGTTAGTATCACCCTCATTAGTATTGAAACAGACTACTAGCTAAACATGCAATGGGGGTTACTTACACAAAAGGGTAAACACAAAAGGCTAATTCTCCTAGAGGCTAATCCTGCTAGGAGACACAGAGACAAAGAGACATAAACTAAATCAAAGCAAATACAAACTTAACTTAAAGTGCTCCTGAAAACAAAAGGCCAACTATACTGTTTAAACTAAAACAGAAAAGAACAAAACAAAACCCACATAACAGAAATTAATGCTCGACCCAGTTTCCCAGAACAAACAGGTATTTATAAAAGTGCTAATGAGCCTCCTCAGTTCAGGTGAGTATCCATGTCACCTGACCGAGGAGGCTTCTGGGAAACTGAGTCTAGGAACCAAAACTACAAAGTAAAAACACTGCCCTCTAGTGGGCAACCCTCACAGTACCCCCCCCTTAAAAACGCTCCTCCGGAGCGCTAACGGAGGTCCGGGGTACCCTTCCCCATGTCCCGGGTCATTCCACCCGACTGCGACGCCGACGAGCAGGCTCCCCAAAGTGGGTGGGAGGGTGGGCGAGCTTGAATTGCCGCCGAAGCCAGGCACCGGGTGCAGCAGCGGCCTGCACCCGAGGCTGGGTGGTGGAGGCAGCAATGGCTCGTCCTCGGGGCTGAGCGGCGGTGAGCTCATGACGTCGTCGGGTGGCGGAGGCAGCACTGGGCCGATGCCGCAGGCCGGGCGGCGGAGGCAGTGCCGGATCGCTGGTGTAGGCCGGGCGTTGGAGGCAGTGCTGTGTCGCTCTTGCCGGTGGAGCGATGGCTGCAGCACTGAGTCGCCCTCCAAGTCGGGCGGCCGATGCAGCACTGTGTTGTCCTCACGCCGGGCGGCCTCTGCAGTACTGTGGCCTCCTTTGACACCGGGTGGCGATGGAAGCACGCTCTCGAAGTCCAGCGGTGGTGGGTCGCTGTCACCGCTGCGAACGAAGCTAGAGAGCGTGGTGAGGGTTTTCCCTGGCGAGGTCCTGGCTGGGCTCTGGGGACATGAAGACGCCCCTGCGGCGCGCTGGCGGAACTGGAGCCTCCCCTGAGGCGCGCTGGAGAACTGGAGCCTCCCGTGAGGCGCGCTGGAGAACTGGAGCCTCCACTGAGGCGCGCTGGCGAAACTGGAGCCTCCACTGAGGCGCGCTGGCGAAACTGGAGCCTCCACTGAGGCGCGCTGGCGAAACTGGAGCCTCCACTGAGGCGCGCTGGCGAAACTGGAGCCTCCACTGAGGCGCGCTGGCGAAACTGGAGCCTCCACTGAGGCGCGCTGGCGAAACTGGAGCCTCCACTGAGGCCCCCTCACCTCCAGTTCAGTCCCCTGTTTTGACGTGGGGCAAGCTGATTATCCCTGTCAGCTTGCCCAGGTGTTATAGTCCCAGCCCCCCCCCAAAATTTTCTCCCGGGGGGGCCCCTCTGCTATGCCTCTTGTATGGTCGAGCATTCTGTCACGTTCTGCTATGGTGTTGGACTGTGGGCTTGGTGTTGAGGCATAGATGCAGAGGGGATGCAGTGAAACAAAAGAGTCTTTAATGATAATCAAACAAACATGAACAAAACATGAACTAAGAGAGTTGGCTTGGAGCATAAGAAACATAACCCAAATACTTAGACGTAAGACTAGGGATTACATACATTGATTCACAATACAGACATGGGATACAAACTGGACAAGACAAGACACACGAAACAGTCTAACGGACTAAACATTAGGGACTATGCATGCAAGGGATAAACAAACACAAGACAGGCTTGGCTAGGTCTATTGGCTGAGCTGCACATTAGCTGCTAAGCTAGCTCATAGCTAATCAGACTAATGGCTACACCAGCCAGTAGCCTGAGACACAAGGGAATGAACAGACAAGGTACACAGCAGACTAGGTTATGAAACAGACTAAGAACTCTAAAGGTTAGTGGCTAAAGATGTTAGTACCTAAACAGACTAAGAGCTAAGCAGACAATGAGACTAGACAGACACGAAGACTAGACAGACTAAGATCTAGACATGTTAGTATCACCCTCATTAGTATTGAAACAGACTACTAGCTAAACATGCAATGGGGGTTACTTACACAAAAGGGTAAACACAAAAGGCTAATTCTCCTAGAGGCTAATCCTGCTAGGAGACACAGAGACAAAGAGACATAAACTAAATCAAAGCAAATACAAACTTAACTTAAAGTGCTCCTGAAAACAAAAGGCCAACTATACTGTTTAAACTAAAACAGAAAAGAACAAAACAAAACCCACATAACAGAAATTAATGCTCGACCCAGTTTCCCAGAACAAACAGGTATTTATAAAAGTGCTAATGAGCCTCCTCAGTTCAGGTGAGTATCCATGTCACCTGACCGAGGAGGCTTCTGGGAAACTGAGTCTAGGAACCAAAACTACAAAGTAAAAACACTGCCCTCTAGTGGGCAACCCTCACACATTTGAATATCTCACATGAAATAAACATTCCTTTACATTCTGATAGGCGTACGGTCACGATCACTGCATGTGCTCTAGTGAATTATGATTTAAACATCGATTTCAAATTCAAACACAGAGAGAGAGAGTAAAAATAAACATAAACAAAGCAGATATAATGTGCTCCACTCCACTCTTGTCATCGTGCTGGTTAAGGGTTTGTGTCTCTTAGATCCAGTGAAGGGAAACTGTAACACTACAGCACACACACACACGAAATATTCACAACTCTGAGAAATATAAATGTTTGTATGTAATGAATTATCTTACTATGTAAGTACTTTATAAAAAGCTGAATGTAACTGTTCTGTCCTCAGAGTGAGTTAAAGGAGAAGCAGATGAAATCCCAGCAGAGAATCCAGGAGAAGCAGAAGAAGGTGGAGGAGCTGAAACAGGCTGTGAACACTATAAAGGTGAGCAGTGAGCAGAGACAGAGCTGCTCCTAGAAACACACACAACATGGACAACATGGAGACATTTAGAGTCGCAGTAAGAGAGGGAATGATAGATGAGCTTTAAATCCTGTGTGTGTGTGTGTGTGTGTGTGTGTAACAGCTGAATGCACAGACAGCAGTGGAGGACAGTGAGAGGATCTTTACTGAGCTGATCAGCTCCATGGAGAAAAAGTGCTCGGAGGTGATGGAGCTGGTCAGAGATCAGGAGGAGGCTGGACTGAGTCGAGCTGAACGACTCCTGGAGCAACTGGAGCAGGAGATTGCTGATCTTCAGAGGACACTCACTGAGCTGGAGCAGCTTTCACACACACACGATCTCATCCAGTTCCTCCAGGTAACACTCACTGTCTGATCTACACACACAGCTGTTCCTCACACACTCTCTAAAACACCTCCTGTTAAAGGAACAGTGAATGTCCTCTGATGTCACAAGTGTGTTTTACATTTAATCTGCTTTCTGTAGGCTTTAGGTTCTGGACGTCAGTCTCCTCCATTACAAAGACAATTATTTCAGACATCCAGCATCAGTGTCCATCAACATCTCTCATTTGATGGAGTGAGGGATTCTCTCTCAGATCTGAAGAAGAGACTCGAGGAATTCTGTGAGGAGGAATTCAACAAAATCCATCCACATGGTAAGAGGAGCTGTTCCTGCTGGAGAAACACAATGATGGACGTCTTTACTCGCTCTGTCAAGTCATATTCTTAGCAATGCTCCTGCTGACCTTCCTGCAGACAGTTTGACCTAAAATACTGATTTAAAATGAATAAACTGACTGTATCACTTTAAACTGTTTCCATCTTTTACAACCTGATGAGGCTTTTTGTCTTCATTTCCAATTTTCTCTCCACAGCTGCAGAAGTTCAGATCTTTTCACCACCAGAGCTGCAGAGCAGAGAAGAGTTTCTAAAATGTACACACACACACACACACAGGTTTATTAGGTCTGTAGAGTACCGTCTTCTTTAAAAGAAGCTTAGAAAATATTAAATACAGACAAGTGATTTGCAGAAATGTTGTGTGATTTAAAATGTAAATTTAATTGTTAATAGTTTATTTGTTAGTGAGTGAGAGTGAGAGAGATGATGATTACCTGAAATGTATATTACACAAACACACACACACACAAAAAAAAATATATATATATATATATATAATGAATAATAATAATAATGATCATAATATTAATAATAAAGTTCTATATCTTCCATAAGCAGAATAGAAAAGTAAGTTTAATTTCTTTAGGTTAAAATCTGAATTATCATTGAGAAATTCCTCCCTCAGATATCAGCGCACACAGACAGGTGTCTCACTCTTCACATGAATATACAGTATTCTGTGAATTAAACCCAACATGTTCACATTCAGTGAAAAAAATAACTCATTGTATTTAGGCCTTGTTCACACGGGCGTTAAATTTTTGGATAAACGAATGAGCTCTGAACATCCTATACGTTTATGTTGTGTTTTGTAGTCCCGCTCGATTGACTTCTACACTGGCGTTCGTTTGTCTCTGTCTAACGACAGCCTGCAGCCCAAATTGTAGTTTGTGTGTTAACCTGTGGGGGGCAGTGTGTCGGGAACTGGATATGAAAGCCCTTGTCATTTTATTTGAGGTGCCTCCTTTTAATATGGACCATTTTGCTATATTAGACATTAATCTTAATGTTTTAAAAATTCTAATTAAATTATAATATTTTTATATAATATATAAAAATATTTTTTAAAAATAATACGGCGACGTAGGGAGAGAAAAAAATCCCGTCCGCTACTGGGTTCACCCTCTGAAAGGAATTTTTTTGTGGTTTATGAAGAAATGCGAACATTTCCGCGCAAGTTTTATTTTTTAAGCATTTTATTTTTGCCTTTTTTTCCGCATTTCCCTCTGTATAGCATGTAGGATCATGGGATATATCCGGTCCTCCTAAGCATAAAATGGACGCGGAGAAAACGAACTAGACGCAGTTTCCATGCGTTCGTTGGGATTTGAACGCCAAGAAAAAGCTGCATGCAACGTTTTTTTAACAACGTATAAACGCGCAGCCGGACAAACGCACGTCACCAAAGCCTGTGTGAACACCGTCATTGACTCCTATGTGTAGAAAACCCTCGGCGCTTCATCCGCGGTCACCGGACACTAAGAACGGCAGATAAACGGTCGATTTTAACGAATTGTGAACAAGGCCTTACTCAGTTCAATAATGGACATTGGTTGCACATAAAATGTTTGCTTCAACAACAATTTACTAAAATGTGTCACGGTGCGGAGCGGAACGAGGTTAATCCAAGTGCAGATGAAATATTACAATGTGAGGCGAGTAGGAATGCGGAAGCGGAGGTCAATACCGGGAGATCAGTCAGCGCAGCGTTTAAGCCAATTTGTAAAACGAGAGACGTAGTCAGAAAAGGAAGCGTTAAATCGGTAACCGGGAAATCAAGCAGTGAAGAGACAATCCCAAAAAAAAAAAAACGAGAAGCAAAAACTGTGGTCAAAACAAGGAAGCGCAAGATCAAAGAGCGAGCCAAACAAAACCAAGACGAGAAACCGAAAGCAAAAACGAGAAACAGCGCGAGCTTGGCAACGTGAAATCAGTAGAGAAAATAAACGCGAGATAATCGAGGCATGAAACACACAAGATAATCCAGCGATATGAAGCGGAAGATAGGAAACAGGTGCGCAGGAGGGGCGGAGAAGGGACCGTGGGAAAAGACACGAGACAGGTAAGAAAAACAAAGGCACGTGTAGACGGTGATCTGTTCACTTTTACTCAGCAATGGTTAAATCCATTATACATATTATTAGTTATTAGCGAATATTTAAATATTCAAGTTCTAACGTGATGCCGCCATCCAGAATTACCGAGGTGAGGTGAATGATGCTCTAAGAAACAGTCGTGCTTTGCGCGCGATACATGATCACGTAAAAAATATTGCGAGAAAAATATTCATACAGTTACTTAATTGACTCACTTGATCCCACCTTGAGTGCCATGTCTCTGCCCAACGCAAACTAAAAATGTCCATGTACTTTCACTGCACATAATATAAATATAACATTATATTAATACATTTTGCTTAAGAACATAAAACAATTATTTAAACTGCACAAAAGGTACTTAAATAAATCCAATTGACGACCAGTCTCCTTTTTTTTCAGTGTTGTTCAGTTTGTTTTTCTCTTTTATTTTAGATTTCTGTTTTCTGACTCTGGATCCCAACACAGCACATCATCACTTCATTCTGTCTGAGATGAACAGAGCGGTGAGATACAGTGAGAGAGAGCAGCAGTACTCTAATCATCCAGAGAGGTTTGACCCTTACCTTCAGGTGTTGTGTAAGGAGAGTGTGTGTGGACGCTGTTACTGGGAGGTGGAGTGGAGCGGTGATGTGTTCATATCAGTCTCGTATAAAGACATCAGCAGGAAAGGACAGGGTGATGAGTGTGGGTTTGGACTCAACAATCAGTCCTGGAGTCTGTTGTGTTATTATTCTTATTCTCACCTTTTCTTTCACAACAACATTAAGACTAATCTCGGAGATCCATCATCCTCCAGAATAGGAGTGTATGTGGATCACAGTGCAGGAACTCTGTCCTTCTACAGCGTCTCTGACACGATGAAGCTCCTCCACAGAGTCCACACCACATTCACTCAGCCTCTGTACGCTGGGTTTGGGTTCTACTGGTGTTATAACTCTACTGTGAGATTGTGTGATCCAGAATAAAGTGTGTAGTGTTGTGTGTAAAATTCCTGCACATTGTCAGATGCTCAGTCGTCTGTCTCACTAACACACAATCCAGCTGCACAAACAGCTCAGTAATTTAACACAGCGACAATTAAAGACCAAATATTAACACTGAATATAGTTTAATAAAAAATAAACAGATGTATTATTAAATGTATTAAATGTATTATTATAAAGTTGTATCTGAGTGAAGAGCCGCGGTGAGATTCGGCACATCAGACGTCACTTTAGAATAGAGATGTTCCGATACCATTTTTCCCCTCCCAATACCGATTCTTGGGCTCAGGGTATCGGCCGATACCGAGTACTGATCTGATACCTGGGTGTGTATCTGTACAGTGTGTGTGTAATATATATATATATATATATATATATATATATATATATATATATATATATATATATATATATATATTCAGCAAAAAAAGAAACGTCCTCTGCCTTTCAACTGTTTTTACTTTCAGTAAACTTAATGTGTAAATATTTGTATGAACACTAAAAGAGTCAACACCATAAGACATAAAGTAAAAATGTTTCACAATGTGTCCCTGAATGAAGGGAGGCTCAAAATCAAAAGTACCAGTCAGTATCTGGTGGCCACCAGCTGCTTGAAGTACTGCAGTGCATCTCCTCCTCATGGACTGGACCAGATTTGTCAGTTCTTGCTGTGAGATGGAGGGATTGTGTGTTCCTGGTGTGACTCGGGCAGTTGTTGTGGCCATCCTGTACCTGTCACGCAGGTGTGATATTCGGATGTACCCATCCTGTGCAGGTGTTGTTACACATGGTCTTCCACTGCGAGGATGATCAGCTGTCCTTCCTGTCTCCCTGTAGCGCCGTCTTAGGCGTCTCACAGTGTGGAGATGGCGATTTATTGCCCTAGCCACATTAGCAGTCCTCATGCCTCCCTGCAGCATGCCTAATTCACGTTCACGCAGATGAGCAGGGACCCTGGACATCTTTCTTTGGGTGTTTTTCACAGTCGGTAGACAAGTCTCTTTAGTGTCCTGCGTTTTTAGAACTGTGATTCATCTAGCAAAGCTAGCGGGCATAAATATGTTATGTTTAGGAAAATGGTATCAGATCGGTACGTGGACTCAAATACTCGCCGATTCCGATGCCAGATTTTTTTGTGGTATCGGTAGCATTTCCGATACCAGTATCGCAATCGGAACAACCCTACTTTAGAATAACTTTATATTTACATTATTGAAAGTAGATGTTTAAAACTGACCACACACACACACACACACAACTGAAAAAAATTCGGGCAAAGACTTTTTTTGTTTATCTTTTAAATATCTGAAGTAAATTTTTGTAATGCAGTGAATTTTTAAATCTTCTAAATAAATATATTTAAGGTGTATGTATGTAACACCTGTGTAAACACAGACTTGTATTATTATGAGTAATATTTATGTGTCATGAATTTCACTAAATTAATTTTAAAAAATTCAGTAATAAATCAATATCTGTGGTTTAGTACTCGCAAAGGTCAGCTGTTATAAATTCCAATGTTAATGTCATTAAATATCATACAGTCAGTACAGCAGTAAAAGTCTATGACGGAGGTCACTCATGAGATAGTTATCTGTGTTTCGAGTAGCTCAGAGTTAAACTTTAATACGTATTTAAGACACTTTTACAGTGATGTTAGTTTATTTCAAGTGGCTGTGAGGAGAAATGAATAAATGCCGTCCAGCACCTCTCTACTTCTGCTCTCAAAATCTGCTGTAAAGATTGCAGTATGGGAATATACTGATCTGTTCGCTTTTCTTTAAAATCAAGAATGTATTCAATTGGCTCTACAAGATGAAAATGATCTTTGTAATACTTCTTGTGCAGGTAATCAGAGCTAAGGAGACGACCCTTGCTAATAGCTTTGAACAAAGGGGTAGAGGACGAGGCTGCTGCAGTAATTTCCTGTAGAACTGCTTTATCTACAATAATATTACGACTGTGCAACACTTCTTGAATATTATTAATCGAGAGGGGCACAGATGCAGATGTATGCAGAAAAAATGCAATTCCTCTAAAACTCCATTGGCTACAGTAGCTGTCACATGACTAACAGGCACTAGCTGTCACATGACTAACAGGCACTAATTCTAACAACGCGGCAGCAAAATTATTCTCAATTATTTTTGACAAGTCTAATTCTACAGAATCACTGCTGTGATGAACACCGACTGTTTCATCTACACTACACAGGGATTAAAGTGAAAAAAAAATCTTCTGACTGAACTTTTTTCAGGCCAAGCCATATTCCTTTAACAAACACTTTATTTAAATACTCGAGACCAATAGCTTTAGGGGAGATTAAACCGCTTTAATATTGCCAGTTTGCATATTTTAAAAGCTATTTGTAATCTTTGAAAAAATATATACCTTGACAAATAACCATCTACCACATATCTTTTCAGTGCATGTTTTTATTTATCTTATAACACCAAACAATGTTTTGTGAAACTCTTAATAATTAACAGAAAAAAATAATAGCACCACCATTAAATTCCAAAAAGTGCTTTTTCAGTGCATGTTTTATGTATCTTAAAGAAAACATCTTCGTTTTCAGCTTAGATGACAAATCGGATTTCCAGTAAGCAGCAATGCCATGTGTGCAAGTAGTAGGCATGTGCATTAGACATAGACAATCTTGAAAGTGCACTCTTGTCTTTGACAACTGATTGCATTAAATTAACTAGTGGTTGTGAGACTGTGACCGACAGGTCATGCTCCGCTATGAAAGAACATAGACGCACTTTTACATCGCGCACACGGTCGGCCACAGATGTGTGAATCTCCGTTGTGGTTCTTGTCGCAGCAGACAGGGAGCATGTGTACTGTTAGAGCACGAACCGCAGCATTGTGACTAGCTGCTGACTGATGGCGAGCTCGCACTTTGTTTTGCCATTATTGCCATATTGAAGTTTCCTGTGGCATATTGTGCAGAGACACCTACCTGGATGTTTGATTTTTTT
Source organism: Channallabes apus (assembly GCA_030522415.1). Classification (NCBI taxonomy): domain Eukaryota; kingdom Metazoa; phylum Chordata; class Actinopteri; order Siluriformes; family Clariidae; genus Channallabes; species Channallabes apus. The sequence goes on along the minus strand of CM060107.1, from coordinate 54,276,698 downwards.
TAGTCCACGAACTAAAAGGCTTGCCATTCTCCCCAATTTCGCTAAGCCAAGCCCATCTCCATGAATTTTTTTACACTTTTATCAATCTCTGAAACATCGGAGCCTTCCTGCATTAAGTGTGTCCATGCTATCTTAAATATAGTTATACCTCAGCCTGACATGTAGTTCTTCAAAACTAAACCAAAACCCGGAGTGGATCCATACCGGAGTGATAACAAAACGCTTAGAGTGGAGAGAGGAACGTGCAGTCGCTCCACTCCAGGCTTTGATCACATCCTCCTCAGCAGGCTGAATACACTGTCTTTCCTTAATTTAAGACCCATGTAAGCCTATATATACACACCATTAAAATTATGAAAAGTGAATTTTAAACATTAAGGACAGGCGGAACAGTGTGATTGACGGAAATCTGTCGATGACTCGCTACAATTAACGGAAATCCGTCGTAACGACGGAGAACTTTAATCCCTGACTACATGTGATGTCATCCTCCAAAACGTGCTCTTGCAAGTCATCAAAATCCCTTGCAGTTTTAACGATGCCAGGCGTGAAATCTTTGACTGAATGTGAATTATGCTTTCTGTTCTTGTGAGACTGAAAAGTTGCATATATATTTGTCTCAAAGCTACAACCAATAAATACACACTGGACCGTCTCATTACTCCGTAAATGTGTATTATGATGCAGGAAAAATGCCGTTTCAGATGCAAGATCACTACACGCACATACAGAACGACTAAACGTTTTTAGTCAAATGGATTTTACCGGTGAGTGTGTGCGTACAAAGTGTCGGGAACACAGAGCGGTGGAACGTCCCGCCGCGGGACATTGTTTGAGAGGGGGATTCTTTGGCAGTGGTACCAAACCAGCTGTATGCGTCTGCATGAGAGCATTGGAAGCACGGCCTGTGTGTTTAGCGGTGAACAGCATGTACAAAGAAAATGTAGGAAGAGGAGAATTATGATGCCGGATCAAACTTTTTAAAAATATTATTGCTTAAATGTGTTCTGAAAAAACTGTTGTCACCAAAAATGTAACAGATGCGGACTCATGTCCATCAATCTGATATACAGTATGCTGGAGATGCAGGTGGGAAGACGCTGCTTTGTGTAGTGAACATCAAAGACAAAAATAAAAAAATAAAATAAACACCATAAATGACCAAATGACCATAAACTTTGCGTCATCAGATGTTATACAGTAGCGCTTGTGTTTTTGTGTTAGTATAAGAATGAAATGCAATAGGCTGGTATGCACGATTTTCTTTAATAAATAATGAAACCATTTTAACAAACTACAATTTTACAACCCAGTAGCACCCCCGCTGCGCTGTACCACGGCCGGCAAAACCTTCTGCAGATGATCAATATATTTACTGCATTTAGTGGTTTGTTTCAGGGGTGCTACACGGGAGTTCCCCATCATGAATGCACAATGTGTAAGTCCATCAAGCGATCCTTCCAGAAAGTCACAATGGCCTGAAGAAGCTCATCTTTGTTCCGTGGCTTAGCCTCACGTCTGACGAACTCCTTCAGCGCGTGCCAAACCATCTCTATTGGGTTGAGATCAGGAGACCTGCATGTAAGGAATACAAGTTAGAGGGAATTTTCATGTGAACATTTCATAAACAAACGAATCTAAAATAACGGAACACTCGGCATACTCGGCTAGTGTTTTCACCCAGTTGATCCCCGCCTCAGCAATACACTGTCTCGCTGCTGTATGTTTTGGGTCGTTGTCTATAGCGTACATGAAAGAAACGTTATAAAACACATTGATGAATTATAAACACTATAAAACATATATTCCAATATATGAGCAAAGCGCTCCAAAGCCACAGTTGTTTCGTCAGCAAAGATTACATTGTCAAAGGTCTCTTTGACAGCCATCCACTGCTGCGCTTGGCTGAGACGCAGGGCTAAGACGCAGGGCTTTGTTGGTGTCCCGAATCATAGGGTCTGTGCTAAACAAACAAACAAACCAAAAAACACGAACAAGTAAATATATAAATAAATGTATTAAATACAAAATATAATGTATAGTCACTAAAATTATTATAGATGCTTACCGGACTTTGCCAAAAGTCCATTTAAGTTTCTTTATTGACCTCCTTACGGTGCAAAGTGATAATTTCAATTGCATTCGGATCTGAAGCTCGTTTTGAATATGTTTAGCAGACCATTCATCATCCTCGTCCAGCATTTCCTCAATACACTGAAGTACAGCACTATACAAATAAAAACTGCATTTTATTCGATGTCAGATTAATGTAAAATTTTAGATTTTATACGAAACATATACTAACAACCTACCTGGTCACTTTCAATGTAGTTGGTGTTTTAATTGCAGGAGTCAGGCGACGAGAACGACAATGTCGTCTGATCGTGTAGTTGGAGACATGAACACCTGACTGTATCAAGAATGTCCTGATATCAGAGAAATGGTGTCATGCTGTCCACAGAGACCTGATCTTGATGCTCATCTCAGAGGAAATCTTCGTCATGGTCGATAGAGTGGCAGAAAGCTTCGAGGCTAGCATTTAAAAAGAGACCACTCAGCATTTAAACGAATGCATGTGGGTTGGACAGGACCTACCCAGTTTTAAAGACCAGTGATATTGGACCCACTCACCTTTAGCGTCTCTAATTTAGCGCGGACTGTACAGTATGTCTGTCATTCAGAATTAATAGTGTTTCAGAATGTGTTCTTTTTGTACTTAAATGGTTGCGATGTCAACGGGCAAGCATTTGAACTTGAATCAAAAATAAACTTGAATCCAAAAAAAGGATAAAGTACACAAGAGTGTCTCAATCAGTGGCGGTTCTACACTGAATTGCTCCCCGGGCGAGACTATCTGCTTCAGCAGCAGGGGCGGCGCGGTCGCAACGCAGGTATCATAGATAATAGAAAACCGCTTAGCGGCACAGATTATTATTTTTCCTCCAGGTTCGTTTGCCGCCCGTGACATGAAAAAATGCTGCCCTGGGCGGCTGCCCTGTTCGCCCATGCCTAAAACCGCCACTGGTCTCAATAATAAAAAAAATAATAAAGAACACAGACGGGATCCACCGTTCATTTCAATGGTGGAGAGCAAAAACTCATCATACAGACTGTTACTTGCTTAACAGGTGTGCAATTAACGTTAATCTTACAACTGAGCTAGCGATGCATGCTTTGTTTGAGTGGGGCACTGCAGAAAACGAAATACGAATATATACGAAATACGAATTTCTTCTTCCCAAAAGTGGGACTTGGGTTAGCTTAAAGTGGGGGGGGATGGCTCCTTATTTGCATTTGAATGTTGTCCGACATTGCAAAGCACAAGGAAACACTAAAACAACAACCAGTTAAGGTGCAAACAAATAATGAATTATAGAGAGAACATGATGATACAGCATGATTATTATTATTTATGGAATGTTAAAATGAATGAATTACATGGTTTTTACGTTGAGGCGGCTTGTTTTTTTTTTTACAGTTCGAAGTCCAAACAAACAACGAATCTGCTTTCCTACTTCTTCTTCATTTTCTTCTTAATGTTCTGATTCGAGTTGTCTGAACTACAACTAGAGGATTGGTGTTGACATTAGGGCAATTAAACCCCGATAGAATGTATGGGGATTACAAAGATTAAAATAGATTGTAACTTTCAGACCTGTAACTTTCCATTTAAAACAGGTACAGTTATACAGTGTATAAATTTACAATTAAAGTATTATTGGGACACTTTAGAATCTTGGTAAGTAATATTTATGTTATTAGTGTCACGCGATTGGTGTTGATATTAGGGCAATTAAACCCCAATAGAACAAACAATAGATTATCAAGTATGGGCTAATGCTTAAAAGTTGCACAATTATATTTCTATTCAGTAAAGAAAAACACTATTGTTATTATTTCAATACATACTGTACAGCTGTGAGAATTGTGGCAGAAATTCTCATTTGAACTTGCAGAAATGTATACTTAAATGTATATATTGCAATATTTTTCATGATTTCAATTGATTTACTTTTGGAAAATATATATTTATTGTCAGTGTATTTATATAAATGTCATGACTGCAGGTCTTGTGTCGCCGTGGCATAAATGCAGAGGCAGTGAAGCTGGTTCAAGATGTTGATTTTAATGATACTCAACACCACAAAACATAAATACACATCACTAGAGCACTATAGAGTACTGTAGGGAATATTTAATTTCTAGTGTATTTCATGATATTATGTGTGCACGAGAACAGAGTGCTTTCTTTCTTTGACCTCGACACGCTGCACTATCAGCAAACACATTCCTTAGTATAATCTATGTTCAGGTCGTAAAACCGTTGGAGGCTCCTAACGAAGAACAACTCCCAAGCTCCTGTTTTTCTCCATGATTATCTTTTATGAACATTATGGACCAGATATAACCACCTGCTCTTTCTTTTGATACTTTTGTGTGTGTGCATATATATACTCCTGTTTTCCACAATAAACTTTGAACGTCTCACTGAGCACTGGTCTGTGTGATTCATTGAGGGGTTCCCTGGATCCAGGCGGGACAGCAGAATACAGGCGGAGCACTGAGTAGACAAAAGGGGGGTCTACCAAAATCAAGAAATCCTTACAATCTGGGGGCTCGTCCGGGATACCTCTAATCAAGTGAGTGCTGCTTTTTCTTTTTCTCTATAAGGATAGAGCAAGCACACTCGCCTGGTTTTTGGTATCGGGACCACGTACTGTAAAGGGGGAGGATTGTCTTGTGGCTTAGACGCCTCGCTTCTGAACGGTTCCTTGAACTGAAGCATAGTGTGGAAGCTGTATTCTGTTGCCCGCTCTTTGTTGTTTTTGTATCGTGCTTTTGTTGTCTTTATTGAATTATTGTGTGTTGTTTATTGAAGATATTGGTTCTTTCTGTCGCGGGTTAATTCACATTTATAAAATGGTTAATAAGACCACAACTACTTATCCAAAATCCTTTTGTGAGCTGCCCATCTGTGCCTATCTCCCCCGTACCCACAAAACCTTTCGTCGGAAGTGTGTGCCTCAGGAAAGGAAAAGACTCCCAAGAGGGTGTTGGGACGAACTCCTGACAGCCCTCTTACGGATGATCCCGAGGATACTGATGGTGAGGATGATGATAACCCGGACGATGAAGGTCCGGATGAGAGGTCTCGCCCCAAACCTCGACAAGAAAACACTGCGCTTGTTTTCTCCATGTGACCAAAGGGTCCAAAAATCCTTCCACCATCCGTAAGCATGCTGAAGGACATTATTAAGATGCTCCCTTCTCCCAACAAACCTTTGCATTTTGTTGATATGCTGATAAAGGCTTCCAGGCATTGTCAGCTCGTGGGTGCGCTTTATTTTGCAATCAGGAGGATGAAAAAAGAAGGAATATGACTTTCTTTGGGGTAATTCTAATGAGGCTATGAAACTTTTAAAAAATGAGCTAACTGCCTATCTTCTCACACGTCAACAAGCCAGTCAAGATCTGTCACAGGTAACTAATTGTAGATAAGAAAAGACTGAGACTATGTCCAAGTTTCTCGAGAGGTTCCGAGAGACCTGGACCCTTTTGTGTGGAATGCCCCTGCATGAGGTAGACCATAACCCACTTTTCCTTACCACCTTCTTGAATAATTGTCGACCAGAAATCGTGATAATTTTAAAGTTTCAATTGTCAGATCGTTCTACAATGACTATTAAAAGATTAGGCGAGCATGTGAGAACAATGGAAGGAGATGGTATTTTAGAAAATAAACAAGTGGCATGTTTGTCTGTGGAGAGTGAAGGATACAGAGGTGGAAAAAGGGGAGGTAGAGGAGGCAGAGGAGGCCGTGGAAGAGGTAGAGGAGGTCTGCAGGGTCAGAGTGCACCCCGTAGATCTGGTCATTGTTATTATTTGAATAAAGAAGGTCATTGGGTTCGTGAATGTCGCACTAGGGCCCGAGATGAGGGATATGGTGGACAAAATGTGTATAACCAATTGAATGATGGTCAGTGGCATGATTCTAATGAGATGTTTTCTCCTAATCCTTCCCAGCAGCCGCCGCAGAGAGTGCAACAACAACAACAACAACAACAACAATATAGACCCAATCCCTTCTCAGGGATGCAGGTGGGAGCATATGATGCATAGGGATGCCCGCAGAGTTCCAGTCCCGCGATGTTACTTTGTACTTTCGAGTCACCTCAGGTTAATGAGTTGCCCTTCATTGGATTGTGTATAGATGGTTCCGTATTCTCTTTTTTGGTGGATACAATGTCGTCTTTGGGTCGTGATTATGAGGGACACTCTCAAATAAAAGTATCAGCTCTGTGGGAATTTAAGGGGTTGCTCAACAAAATTATTTCACTCCTCTGTTAACTTTAGATAAGGGAATTCATTTCTCTCACTGTTTTGTCTGTATGCCTGATTGTCCTTTTAATCTGTTAGGTTGCGATTTAATGAGCAGACTACACATGTCCTTGACTTTTTCTGGCGCAAAACTCACTGTTGAAGTGCCTGATTCAGTTCCTTTTTCCCACCTCACAAATATGCGTGTAAATAATTGTTTCCTTTCTTCACAGACCAGCTCTATTCCTGCTGCCCTTGAATGTGTGCCGAGCAGTCTGTGGGCTGAACATAAGGATGAGGTGGGGTTAGTACACTGTGTTCCTTATGAAGCTAAATTAAAACATTTGCAACCTGTGTACATCAAACAATATCCACTCTCCGAGGCCAAGGTCTCATGAATAGATGAAATTTTGAGCTCACTGCTCAAGCAGGGTTTTGTTAAACCATATGTAAGTTCTTACAACACACCTGTTAATCCAGTACTGAAACCTGATGGTACGTGGAGATTTACACAAGATTTGAGGAAAATAAATGACATAATCATCCCTGTTGCACCTGTTGTGCCTGATGTGCTGTCCATTGTCTCCTCTATACCTTGTCATCAGTCGCATTTCTCTGTTATTGACCTTTGCTCTGCCTTCTTCAGTGTTCCTGTGGAAGAGCAGACACAACCATTGTTCACCTTCACACACAGGGGGCGTCAGTTCACCTGGTCTTGCAGTTTTATTGACTCGCCTGCTGTTTTTTCGGCTGTAGTAAGAGATGCACTTGGTGATCTAACTCTCCCCACTGATTCTGTTGTCCTATTGCACGCAGATGACTAACTGGTGTCCGCCACTTCGCCTGCTGTCTGCGAAGAAGCCACCATTTGTCTCCTGAAACACCTGGCACAGAAGGGTTTCAAGGTATCAAAGACTAAATTAGAGTTGTGCAGAGACACTGTAAAGTACCTGGGTTTTGAACTCTCCCAAGGCCAAAGCTCTCAAAGGAACGAATCCAGGTTATTCTCGACACTAAACGTCCCAGCACTAAACATGCTCTCATGGCTTTCCTGGGGCTGGTCAACTACTGTCGTCAGTGGATTCCTGACTGCTCATTCTACGACAAACGCATCAGGACAGCCATCTCACACAAAGATCCGCTCCAACAGCCTCTGACATGGACTGCCGACATGATTGAGCCATACCAGGAACTGAAAAAGGCCCTATGCTCTGCTCCAGCACTGGGCCTGCGTAACTATCAACAACCATTCCATCTCTACGCCTGTGAGCATGGGGGCACCGCTTCTGCTGTATTGGCACAGGAGCATTGGGGAGGGGAGGGATGAGACCATGTGCTTTCTTATCTAAAACTTTAGATGCTGTGGCACAAGGTTTGCCTGCCTGTCTCAGGGCTGTGGCCGGGTGTGCGGTGATGGTACAAGATGCTGAGAAAATTGTTCTCTCTCATCCTTTAATTTTGTATTCTCCACATCAGGTTAAACAGGTGCTGCAGAACCTTCAAACACAACACATGATGGCTCAGAGACAGTCTGGGTATGAGATTATCCTTTGTTCCACAAGTAACTTAGAGATAAAATCCACCTCTTCTTTTGACACCCTCGGATATGCTCTGGCACGCTTAATCAATGCACAGGACGACATGCTAATAGACACAGATCATGACTGTTGTTCAGAGATTATTCACTCCACTAGTATACGTCCTGATCTATCTTCTACCCCATTAACAACTGGTGACACTTTGTTTGTAGATGGTTCCTGTTCAAAACCGTATGACGGGAAATTTCTCTGTGGTTATGCTGTGTGTGCACTGCCAAATATAACCATTGAAGCTTACTCTCTCCCTTTCTCATCTGCTCAGGCAGCTGAACTTTTTGCTCTAACCCATGTGTGTGTTCTTTCTGAAGGAAAAGATGTCACTATATACACTGATTCTCGTTACACTTTTGGTATCGCTCACGACTTTGGCCGCATCTGGCGATCCAGGGGTTTTCGTTCTGCTGAGTGTAAGCCTATTTCTCATTCTTCTCTTGTTCAGGGTTTAATAGACACATGCCATTTACCTAGTACTCTCGCTATTGTAAAAACTAAGGCTCATTCCTCTGGTGACTCTACGGAAGTGCGAGGTAATTCGCTGGCTGATCGTATTGCTAAAGAAGCTGCCCGAAAACAGATTTTCTGTCCTGATTCAAATTCTGATCTGATCAATACATCTCTTCTTGCTAGTTCTTTGATTCCCGATTTAGATTTATTGTCTTTGCAAGCTTCAGCCACGCCGAATGATTCCTCTTTTTGGCAAGCTCAGGGTGCCTACGTTGCTTCGGATGGTTTATGGTATTGTGCTGATGGTCGTTTATGCCTTCCGTCTCATTGTCTTCCGTTCCTCGTGCGCGAGTTCCACGGTGTTACACATCGCGCACGAAGGGGGGTTAAGGAAGTTATGAAAAAACTCTTTTGCATAGTTAACATGCTTGGAACAATTGATTCATTGATATCTAGATGCTTGGTGTGTGCTCAGAATAATGTGACAAAGGGTTTAGGTAAACACAAAAGTCTTCCTTTACCTACTGCCCCGTTTGCAGAGTGGCAAATTGATTTTACACATATGCCTGCATGTGGCCCATTCAAATATCTTCTGGTTTTGGTCGACAAGTTTTCAAGGTGGCTTTCCCGTGTGCTCGAGAGAATGCAAAGGTGGTGACCCGAGTCCTAGCGAAAGAAATAATACCTCGTTATGGCATTCCTCATGCTATTGACTCAGATAAATGAACACCTTTTACATCACAGGTAACACAGAATTTGTGTAAAAATCTTTCACTGTCCTGGCATTTTCACATTCCTTATCATCCACAGTCATCAGGTATAGTAGAAATAACAAATAGGACACTGAAAGAAAAATTGACTAAAGCAATGCAAACTATGGGGAGTAAAAACTGGGTTGATCTGTTACCTGCTGTTCTAGCTGAAATGAGATGTGCACATCCTTTCTCTGTCATTGTCACCACATGAAATTATATTTGGCAGACCCTTTCCCGTGCAATGGAGGAAAGGCAAACCCGCGATAGGAACAACGGATCTTGATATACATATTGCTGAATATTCTGCTGCTCTAATAGATACTCTAACTAAACATTATGAACAAATTGCTGATGTGACTCCAGTACCCTCAACAAAACCCACACATCCTTTTAATGTGGGAGATACTGTTCTGGTAAAATCTTTGACCCCCAGAAAACTGGGAGATTGTAAATATGATGGACCAGCAGAAATAGTCGCAATCACTCGTACTGCTGTCTTAACTGATCTTTTTCCACAGTGGATCCATGCTACTAGGCTGAAGAGATGTCCTGTCGGCGTGAGATCAAAGGATGAATAAATGCTTGTGTATTATTATCTTTCTTTCTTTGTGATTTTTTGTTTTCTTGACTAAAAGAAATGCTGCAGTGATGACCAACCCGTGACATGATACAGAGGGGAGGACGTGACACAGAGGGATCGCCTTAGATTGCCACTGGACGACTTCACATTAGTGTATTATTCCTGGTGGTGTCTTAGCGCCTCGTGAGGTGGGACGAGTGCAGATTGGGCGTGCCCGCACTCTGAGCACTGTAGCGTCAAGAAAGGCAATAGTTCACCACTAGTAGTTATTTATGAGTCAGACCTGTTGTCACTTTGGTCCATGCATTCTTCACTGTGTGCAAAATCTTTTGTACAGTATAAGTATGTTTCAGGTTATGTTCCTGTGCTGCGTCCGACGACCTATTATACGCGGGGGACTTCTGGAAAGCTCTGAGTTTTATTCAACGATGTTTCTTATGAATAAAAGGGGGGAATTGTAGGGAATATTTAATTTCTAGTGTATTTCATGATATTATGTGTGCACGAGAACAGAGTGCTTTCTTTCTTTGACCTCGACACGCTGCACTGTCAGCAAACACATTCCTTAGTATAATGTTCAGGTCGTAAAACCGTTGGAGGCTCCTAATGAAGAACAACTCCCAAGCTCCTGTTTTTCTCCATGATTATTTTTTATAAACATTATGGACCAGATATAACCACCTGCTCTTTCTTTTGATACTTTTGTGTGTGTGTGTGTGTGTGTGTGTGTGTGTGTGTGTGTGTGTGTGTGTGCATATATATACTCCTGTTTTCCACAATAAACTTTGAACGTCTCACTGAGCACTGGTCTGTGTGATTCATTGAGGGGTTCCCTGGATCCAGACAGGACAGCAGAATACAGGCGGAGCACTGAGTAGAGAAAAGAGGGGTCTACCAAAACCAAGAAATCCTTACAAGTACTTTATTGCTTTAACTACTACTAATAACTCTCTTTAAAGAAAACAACCAAAACAACAATCATAACTATAACAAATGCTACGCGCTACTCTCAACTTAAACAGGCTATTTATAATCTAACTAATGATTCACCTGCTTCAGGTGGATTCTTCCATCACCTGACCCAGGCGCCCTATGGGAAATGAGGTTCCCTTCAAACAAACTATAACCTAAAAACACAACAAAAAACAGAGTCTTTGGGCGTTTTGGCACCCTTTAGGGGTTAACCCTTACAATAAAAGGTTTGTGTTGTGTTTTTAGAAAACCCAGCAGATATAAATGTGAAATAATGTATTTATGTGTTTTTAGTAAATTTATTGTGTTTCTTGCATTTAAATGTACTGTAAACATTTAGAGATAAAACAACATGGACCATGTATTTACATCACCCACTAATTTCAGGACTAGAAGTTTTGAAAAATACAAGATGATGAGCTAAAATGGTCACCAATTGTAACTAACAAAACCTTACTGGTGGCCCAGAAAAATTACCTATAACTTCTTGGTGAAATTATCAGCACTGGCCCTCAATATCCAGGATACAGAACTATTAGACACAGAGATTCAAACCCTCACAAAACTCCACTTCCAGCCGTTTGGACCCGAATGTTCTTGAACTTTCCGCTGCGGTACTGAGCATGCGCAGAGTTGTCGATATGAAGCGCCGAAAATCTCATTCATGCAGAAAGTGTTGATCTAATTCATTTATTTTATTTAAAAATTCAGTTACAAATAACAAGAATGATTCATTTAACAGAAGGAAACTCGTTATATTTTTATTAATCAGACATATTTGTATTTTCCACATCAAGCGCGTGTCTAGTTGACTGATTTGAGTGTATTTAAACCCTGAAACTACAGTGGAAGCCACTTAAAACAGCCTCTCACAGCTGAATGTCTTTCAGTTCACAGCCGCACGGCGTGGACAAATCAGACACTTACCATCAGCCCCTCCTTCTCCTATTCACACAAAGCCGGCTCTAGATTTGACAGTAAACTCCGCCCATTAAGTCCCCATTTATTCATTTGCAGGGTGCCACCACTAGATGGCGCTTTGTTCTCAACAACACATTAACACACACATCAACGTGTGACATGATAGTAATAAGTTAAAGGGTTTTTCCCCCTCAGGTTGGATATCGTGAGCAGGTGCTTTGTGTATTCAGGACAGAGCGCGTAAGTGTATTTAATATATTGTAATAGAGGCACACTTAAAATTCCTTCAGATATTTTCACTGTGTGTGTGTGTGTGTGTGTGTGTGTGTGTGTGTGTGTGTGTGTGTGTGAGAGAGAGTGTGTTAACATTTGTAATGTGTGTGTATGTGTATGAGTTTGTGCATGCGTGTGTGTGTATATATATATATATATATATATATATATATATATATATATATATATATATATATATATACTCAGCAATAAAAGAAATGCCCCTTTTGTCATTACTGTGTATTTCAACAATAATGTTGTACAAATCCAAATAACTTTACAGATCTTCATTGCAAAGGGTTTAAACAATGTTTTCCATGCATGTTCAATTAACCATAATCAATTAATTAACATGCACCTGTGGAATGCTCGTTAAGACCTTAACAGCTTACAGAAAGTAGGCATTTAAGGTCACAGTTCTAAAAAAACGCAGGACACTAAAGAGACTCGTCTACCGACTGTGAAAAACACCCAAAGAAAGATGCCCAGGGTCGCTGCTCATCTGCGTGAACGTGCATTAGGCATGCTGCAGGGGGACATGAGGACTGCTGATGTGGCTATAGGGCAATAAATCGCCATGTCTGCACCGTGAGACGCCTAAGACGGCGCTACAGGGAGACAGGAAGGACAGCTGATCATCCTCGCAGTGGAAGACCACGTGTAACAACACCTGCACAGGATGGGTACATCCGAATATCACACCTGCGTGACAGGTACAGGATGGCCACAACAACTGCCCGAGTCACACCAGGAACACACAATCCCTCCATCTCACAGCTAGAACTGACAAATCTGGTCCAGTCCATGAGGAGGAGATGTACTGCAGTACTTCAAGCAGCTGGTGGCCACACCAGATACTGACTGGTACTGACTAATTTTGAGCCTCCCTTCATTCAGGGACACATTGTGAAACATTCTTAGTTTATGTCTTATGGTGTTGACTCAGTCTTCATACCCATTTTTTCCACGTTAAAAAAGTTGAAAAATCAACAGTTGAAAGTCAGAGGACGTTTCTTTTTTTGCTGAGTATATATATATATATATATATATATATATACACTCATATTATATATATATATATTAGTGCGTAAATGTGCATGTGCGTATAATAGGCCGCAGATGCTGGAAAATAAGCATCACACTATGAGGTCACTCAACGTGATGTCACTGACCGTGTCAATCAATATACTGTAAGGCCACATAGAAAGTTATTAATCACTTTTTGAGGGGCTTCGTTCACTACGTCATTGCGGGGATCAGTTTCCGTGCAGGTTCCTTTACTCTTTCCCTATTAATTTCTTTTCCATAAAGTGTATGTAATTAAATGATGTTTAAGAATCAGAATGTCAGAGAGATTTGTTAGTCTAATACAGTTACACTGTAAAGTGAACATCAGTTTCATTTGTTACATCTAAATATTTTTGCAAATTTTGTCAGTTCAGAAATGTAGTGTCAGTAACCTGGAAAATTATAAAAATTTATTATAAATGAAAGAATGAATAAATAAATAAACTGTTTAAAATTTATTCATTAACAAGGCCAAATACAGTGGTGTGAAAAACTATTTGCCCCCCTCCTGATTTCTTATTCTTTTGCATGTTTGTCACACAAAATGTTTCTGATCATCAAACACATTTAACTATTAGTCAAAGATAACACAAGTAAACACAAAATGCAGTTTTTAAATGAGGGGTTTTATTATTTAGGGAGAAAAATATCCAAACCTACATGGCCCTGTGTGAAAAAGTAATTGCCCCCTGAACCTAATAACTGGTTGAGCCACCCTTAGCAGCAATAACTGCAATCAAGCGTTTGCGATAACTTGCAACGAGTCTTTTACAGCGCTCTGGAGGAATTTTGGCCCACTCATATTTGCAGAATTGTTATAATTCAGCTTTATTTGAGGGTTTTCTAGCATGAACGGCCGTTTTAAGGTCCTGCCACAACATCTCAATAGGATTCAGGTCAGGACTTTGACTAGGCCACTCCAAAGTCTTCATTTTGTTTTTCTTCAGCCATTCAGAGGTGGATTTGCTGGTGTGTTTTGGGTCATTGTCCTGCTGCAGCACCCAAGATCGCTTAAGCTTGAGTCGACGAACAGATGGCCGGACATTCTCCTTCAGGATTTTTTGGTAGACGGTAGAATTCATGGTTCCATCTATCAAAGCAAGCCTTCCAGGTCCTGAAGCAGCAAAACAACCCCAGACCATCATGTTACAACCACCATATTTTACTGTTGGTATGATGTTCTTTTTCTGAAATGCTGTGTTACTTTTACGCCAGATGTAACGGGACACGCACCTTCCAAAAAGTTCGACTTTTGTCTCGTCGGTCCACAAGGTATTTTCCCAAAAGTCTTGGCAATCATTGCGATGTTTTTTAGCAAAATTGAAACGAGCCTTAATGTTCATTCATTCATCTTCTATACCGCTTAATCCTGTGTTCAGGGTCGCGGGGGACCTGGAGCCTATCCCAGGAGACTTCGGGCACTAGGCGGGGTACACCCTGGACAGGGTGCCAATCCATCGCAGGGCACACACACATACACACACTCACACACCCAATCACACACTACGGGCAATTTACAGTAGGAACGCCAATTAGCCTAACCTGCATATCTTTGGACTGTGGGAGGAAACCGGAGTACCCGGAGGAAACCCACCAAGCACGGGGAGAACATGCAAACTCCATGCACACAGAGACGGGAATCGAGCCTGGCCGGGGAATCGAACCCAGACCCTGGAGGTGCAAGGCGACAGTGCTAACCACTACACCACCGCGCCGCCGCCTTAATGTTCTTTTTGCTTAAAAGTGGTTTGCGCCTTGGAAATCTGCCATGCAGGCCGTTTTTGCCCAGTCTCTTTCTTATGGTGGAGTCGTGAACACTGACCTTAATTGAGGCAAGTGAGGCCTGCAGTTCTTTAGATGTTGTCCTGGGGTCTTTTGTGGCCTCTCGGATGAGTTGTCTTTGCGCTCTTGGGGTAATTTTGGTCGGCCGGCCACTCCTGGGAAGGTTCACCACTGTTCCATGTTTTTGCCATTTGTGGATAATGGCTCTCACTGTGGTTCGCTGGAGTCCCAAAGCTTTAGAAATGGCTTTATAACCTTTACCAGACTGATAGATCTCAATTACTTTTGTTCTCGTTTGTTCATGAATTTCTTTGGATCTTGGCATGATGTCTAGCTTTTGAGGTGCTTTTGGTCTACTTCTCTGTGTCAGGTAGCTCCTATTTAAGTGATTTCTTGATTAAAACAGGTGTGGCAGTAATCAGGCCTGGGGGTGACTACAGAAATTGAACTCAGGTGTGATAAACCACAGTTAATTTATTTTTTAACAAGGGGGGCAATCACTTTTTCACACAGGGCCATGTAGATTTGGAGTTTTTTTTCTCCCTTAATAATGTAAACCTTCATTTAAAAACTGCATTTTGTGTTCAATTATGTTATCTTTGACTAATAGTTAACGGTTTTTGATGAGCAGAAACATTTAAGTGTGACAAACATGCAAAAGAATAAGAAAGGGGGCAAATAGTTTTTCACACCACTGTAATTACTTCATCTGTTTGAAGATGGGGGAAAATGATGAAACTGTTAAAAGAGGAGTATTCATAACCACTCTCTATTATAGCTCCTCTTCTCACAATATCTCTCTTACACACAGAACCAAGAAGTTTTTGTCAAAGAAATCGAAACTTACTCTCTCTCTCTCTCTCTCTCTCTCCCTGTGTGACTTCAGGAAAATGGCTGAGGCCAGTAGTATTTCAGTACATCGGGATCAGTTCATCTGTCCAGTGTGTCTGGATCTCCTGATGGATCCTGTGACTCTCCCCTGTGGTCACAGTTTCTGTAAGGTGTGTATTAATGGTCACTGGGATCAGGAGGATCAGAAGGGTGTCTACAGATGTCCTCAGTGCAGAGACACTTTCACTCCAAGACCTGTTCTACGCAGAAACAACATGCTGGTTGAAGTGGTGGAGAAACTGAAGAAGAAGACTGAAGTCCAAGCTGCTTCTCCTGCTCACTGTTACACTGGACCTGGAGATGTGGAGTGTGATTTCTGCACCGGGAGAAAACACAAAGCCGTCAAGTCCTGTCTGACGTGTCTGGCTTCTTACTGTGCAACTCATATTACTCCTCACTATGAGTCTCCTGCATTTAAGACACATAAATTAACAGAAGCTTCATTAAATCTACGAGAGAAGATCTGCTCTGATCATGATGAAGTGCTGAAGATCTACTGCCGTACTGATCAAACCTGTATTTGCTCCTTGTGCATGTTGGATAAACATAAAGGCCATGACGCTGTAACAGTTTCAGCAGAAAGAGCTGAGAAACAGGTGAGAACTAGAAATTGTTAATATATACAGTATATATGAGCCTATATAGAAGCGTTGCCAGTGTGTGTGTTAATAGGGTGGCTTCAGACTTCAAACTGTGCATTTGAGTTTGTGGATATATCAGGTAGAAGAAAAGTTCTCATTACTTTCATAAATGCAAAATTTTACCACTACAGGACTATAGAAATTATGTTACAAACATGTAGAACTCTGAAAATTATCTTTTATTGTAGATACAACCATAAACAATATATTTTTTAGCAAATATTAAATAATATAATGATAATTATATCATTGAGCAAAAGATTATTTTATCTTTTTAGTCATTTCACTGCTCGATTAATTTAATCATATTGTATATTTTGTGCTAGAAAATTATATGTCACTCTATACTGGCAATTCTGAGCCCAACTGTATGTTTAAAAAACATTTTTGACATACATATACACGTGTTTTAATAAGGATGCATTAAGTGACTTAGCGTTAATCATGTCAGAATAATCAGATATTTGGCTCATAAAGCATGAAGAGTTAGTGCAGTAAAGTGTTCAATACATTCATTATACAGACGAAGTCATGTTTCTTAACCCCTTTAACTTCTACTTCTAATTCATTAGTCAGTATTTTGCACACGGACTATGAAGTCACAACAGCATTAAACAAAACTGAGAGTTAAATAATAATGCATGTGCATTATGAAGAGCTTAATAACTGTTTTATCCCCAGACTGAGTTAATAGATGAGAAGATAAAGTCATGTTTGTCATTGTAGTCTTTTATACAAACCACATGTGGTCAAGTAATCATGGCTTTATGTCTCGACTCTTTAGTTAGTTATAAACATGCAGAAATGCATGGTGAACATGCATATATGTGAACATACAGCAAGTCTGTGTTGTTGATTGATGATGTACATATACACATACAGTATACACAATATTCATTACATTGTTTTATCCTCAGAGTGAGTTAAAGGAGGAGCAGATGAAATTCCAGCAGAGAATCCAGGAGAAGCAGAAGAAGGTGGAGGAGCTGAAACAGGCTGTGAACACTATAAAGGTGAGCAGTGAGCAGAGACAGAGCTGCTCCTAGAAACACACACAACATGGACAACATGGAGACATTTAGAGTCGCAGTAAGAGAGGGAATGATAGATGAGCTTTAAATCCTGTGTGTGTGTGTGTGTGTGTGTGTGTGTGTGTGTGTGTGTGTGTGTGTGTGTGTGTGTGTGTGTGTGTGTGTGTCCTAACAGCTGAGTGTACAGACAGCAGTGGAGGACAGCGCGAGGATCTTTACTGAGCTGATCAGCTCCATGGAGAAAAAGCGCTCGGAGGTGACGGAGCTGATCAGAGATCAGGAGAAGACTGAACTGAGTCGAGCTGAACGACTCCTGGAGCAACTGGAGCAGGAGATTGCTGATCTTCAGAGGAGACTCACTGAGCTGGAGCAGCTTTCACACACACACGATCACATCCAGTTCCTCCAGGTAACACTCACTGTCTGATCTTCACACACAGTTGTTCCTCACACACTCTCTAAAACACCTCCTGTTAAAGGAACAGTGAATGTCCTATATTGTTACAAGTCTGTTTTTCTGCTCTCTGTAGGCTTTAGTTTCTGGACGTCAGTCTCCTCCATTGGACAGACCAACATTTCAAACATCCAGCATCAGTGTCCATCAACATCTCTCATTTGATGGAGTGAGGAATTGTCTCTCAGATCTGAAGAAGAGACTCGAGGAATTTTGTGAGGAGGAATTCAACAAAATCACTTTAAACTGTTTCAGGCACTGTTACACTTCCGGGGCGAACGCTGGCGCTATTAGCAGCTGCTGCTCCATGGAAGATTTTAGATTTTTAGATCTGTGATTTTAGTTCATTTTTTATTTATGTTGGGTGAGTTTTACGCTAAGACGGCACGGTGGTGTAGTGGTTAGCACTGTCGCCTTGCACCTCCAGGGTCCGGGTTCGATTCCTGGCCAGGCTCGATTCCCGTCTCTGTGTGCATGGAGTTTGCATGTTCTCCACGTGCTTGGTGGGTTTCCTCCGGGTACTCCGGTTTCCTCCCACAGTCCAAAGACAGATTAGGCTAATTGGCGTTCCCAAATTGACCATAGTGTGTGAATGAGTGTGTGTGTGCTCTGCGATGGATTGGCACGCTGTCCAGGGTGTACCCTGCCTCGTGCCCGGAGTCTCCTGGGATAGGCTCCAGGTCCCCGCGACCCTAAATACAGGATAAAGCGGTATAGAAGATGAATGAATGAATGAATGAATGAGTTTTACGCTGCTATTTTGTGACTGTACGCGACATCAAACGAACTTGGTTTGGACTAACACCGGTTCGGATAACGCCGCTAGCTGGATTCCTCTTGGCTGTGACTATGGTGATTTCTCTCTTCAACTCTCCGTCCCGGGTGTCGTCTTTACATCAATACTCTGCAGCGGAACTGTTGCAGTTACGTGTCCACTACAGCCAGCCTCCTCCAGCGCTGTATCTTCACCAGGATATTGTTTATTTACCTCGCCGGAAATATGCCCACCGTGGATCGCGCCGGAGGTTTCAGTTTGACTCTACATGACCAATTCCATCTTTTTGGTCTTCAAATCCCCGTCCTCGAAGGAAACACACGCGTACTGCTGATTCTATTCTGCTAGTAAGACTCACTAAGGCGACTTCCACAAATACCGGTAAGAACAATCTTTCATCCGGACTGTGGAATCTACGTTCACTGACCAACAAAGGGCCTTTTGTTTATGACCTGCTGACGGATCGTAAGTTTGATTTCCTTTGTTTAACAGAGACCTGGCAACAATGCAATGACTTTTTTTCATTTAAATCATTCTACTCCTCCTGGATATGTCTTTACTAGTAAACCACGAACTGTTGGCCGGTTCGTGGCGGTTCGTCCGGGGCGGGGGGATTGCAATATTGCATAAGGCGAAATGGAAAGTTGTAACCGTTCCTGAACTTGAATATACATAATTTGAATCGGCTGCAATTCAAATTAATGGAGCAAATTAATGGATTAATGGAATGTTCCTACCATTCTTGCTGTGGTGTGCAGACCTCCAAAGGCCAATCCAGCATTTCTCCAGGAATTCCCTACATTTTTAACTTCTCTTTGCTCTCTGTCCCCTAATGTGGTGTTGGTTGGTGATTTCAATATCCATGTATGATTCAGAAAGCTCCTTTTCAACTGAGTTTTTATCATGTTTGGATAGTTTTGGACTGCAACAATTTATCAAAGCACCTACTCACGCAAAAGGTCATACTTTGGACTTGGTCTGCTGCTCTGGCCTCATCCCCGATAATTTTACTATTACTGATTTATCACTGTCTGATCACATGCTGGTGTCTTTTAATGTTGTTCTATCTATATTCAAGCCCAATTTGAACTGTACCATGACTTTTTCGTAATATTAAGAACATTGATGTTTCAGTGCTCTCAGAATGTTTGTCTACACTTCCATCTATCAACTACCCTTCGACTCCTGATGATCTAGTTCAGCACTACAATGATCATTTGCAAATCATCCTTGATGTGTGTGCTCCATTGAAAACCAGGAAGGTTTCGTTTGTCAACTCTGCCCCCTGGTTTACTTCTTCGCCATGTTAAGGTCAAGGGTCGTCGTTTGGAACGACTATGCACTTTATGACTTGCTGTTCATAAAGATTTGTATGCGGATCATATGAAAGTTTACAAGACTGCACTTTCCACTGCAAGAATGAACTATTATGCTGGTCTTATAGGATCTGATATGCGAAACACTAAATCACTTTTCTCTGTTATTAACAAGATCTCAGAGCCTATTGACCTTTCAAAATCTCATACTCCTTCTACTGAATTATGTGAAGATTATATGCTCTTTTTTAATAAGAAATTTTAACTGATCCACCAGCAAATGGTTCCACCCAGCTCTGATCTTAATATTTCCTCTGGTCAATCGCTAAGGGCTGACTATACCTTTTCTACTTTTATACTACCAACTGAGGAAGAAGTTTGTTATACATAAATCTAAATCTGTTACATGTCAACTGGACCCTCTACCGACTCGCTTAGTTAAAAATGGTTTACCTTTCTTATCTTCCTTAATTATAGACATCATGCATGCATCACTTCTTTACAGTATTGTTCCCATCGGTTTTAAAACTGCAGTGCTAACTCCAATCCTCAAGAAACCAGGCCTTGACCCAAGTAAATTTGACAACTATCGTCCTATTTCAAATTTGTCTTTCTTGACTAAAACTCTTGAAAGGATTGTTACTTCCCAGCTCCGTGATTATCTTTCCAGTAATAGCCTTTTTGAAAGGTTCCAATCTGGCTTTCGTTCTCAACATAGTGTTGATAGTTAAGTGAAGATATCAAATGACTTGCTGTTGGCTGCCGATTCTGGACTTTTTTCGATTCTTATACTCCTTGATCTTAGTGGCGCTTTTGATACTGTCTCACACACCATACTATTGAACAGATTGGAATCTATTGGTATTACTGGTATAGCCCTTTCTTGGTTTCATACCTATTTGTCTGATTGCACGCAATTTGTACAAATTTCAATCAACCACTACTCCAGTTGTCACTGGTGTCCCTCAGGGCTCCGTGCTAGGACGTCTCCTGTTTCTTATCTATCTTCTTCCAATAGGGAGCATATTTAGGAAATATGGCATTCAATTTCACTGTTATGCAGACGATACCCAACTCTATCTCTCCTCTAAACCTTCCATGATGTATCTCCCTTCTGCTCTTGTTGAGTGCCTTGAAGAGTTAAAGGCTTGGTTTTCAAGCAATTTTCTTAAATTGAACCATTGTAAAACTGAAATTCTTCTCGTCGGCACAAAATCAACATTAGGAAAGACGAACATTTCTTCTGTTTTAATTGACAATCTTAATGTTCCTTTATCCAACCAGGTGAAAAGTTTGGGAGTCATCTTTGATCAAACAATCATTCGAAGGTCATATTAATAGTGTTACCCGCTCAGCATTCTTCCATATTAGGAATATCAATCGTTTACGTCCCGCCCTTTCAACGAAGAGTACGGCTATTCTTGTGCATGCTCTTGTTACATCGAGAATTGATTATTGCAATGCTTTATTTTATGGGCTTCCTTCAAAAATACTTCATAAATTGCAGTTAGTACAAAATGCTGCTGCTCGGGTCATATCCAAAACTTCTAGTTTTCAACACATCACTCCCGTTTTGCAAAATCTGCACTGGCTCCCTGTTAAATACCGTGTAGATTTTAAGGTTCTACTTTTAACCTACAAAGCACTAAACAACTTGGCACCTTCATATCTTTTGGACCTTCTTGATATACATACCCCGTCGCGTGATTTAAGGTCTGATTCTGCAATTACACTCGTTCGTCCACATACACGGACAGTTTCTATGGTGTCTCGAGCCTTTGGTTATGCGGCACCTTTTTTATGGAACCGACTTCCTGTCGAGGTCTGCAACAATCCAAGTCTCCAAGTTTTTAAATCTCGTCTAAAAACCTGTTTGTTTAGGCAAGCTTTTAAGTAATGCAGTTTTTCTGTCTGTTTTGTTTTTAAATCACTGTTCTTATACTTGGATTGTAAGGTGTCCTTGAGTGCCATGAAAGGCACCATTAAATAAAATGTATTATTATTATTATTATTTAAAATCCCTCCACAAGAAGAGCTGTTCCTGCTGGAGAAACACAATGATGGACGTCTTTACTCGCTCTGTCAATGCTTATTTCCTAGCAATGCTCCTGCTGACCTTCCTGCAGACAGTTTGAACTAAAATACTGATTTAAAATGAATAAACTGACTGTATCACTTGAAACTGTTTCCATCTTTTACAACCTGATGAGGCTTTTTGTCTTTATTTCCATTTGTCTCTCCACAGCTGCAGCAGTTCAGATCTTTTCACCACCAGAGACACAGAGCAGAGAAGAGTTTATGAAGTGTACACACACACACAAACACACACACACACACAAACACACACAGGTTTATTAGGTCTATAGAGTACTGTTTTCTTTAAAAGAAGCTTAGAAAATAGTAAATACAGACAAGTGATCTGCAGAAATTTTGTGTGATTTAAAATGTAAATTTAATTATTAGTTTATTTGTGTGTGTGAGAGAGAGATTTCCTGAAATGTATATTACACTAACACACACAAAAAAAATAATTAATTGAAAAATATATATATATAATTAATATTATTCATTCATTCATTCATCTTCTATACCGCTTTATCCTTATACACAGGGTCGCGGGGGGCCTGGAGCCTATCCCAGGAGGCTTAGGGCACAAGGCAGGGTACACCCTGGACAGGGTGCCAATCCATCGCAGGGCACACACATGTACGCACATTCACACACTACGGTCAATTTGGGAACGCCAATTATCCTAACCTGCATATCTTTGGACTGTGGGAGGAAACCGGAGTACCCGGAGGAAACCCACCAAGCACGGGGAGAACATGCAAACTCCATGCACACAGAGACGGGAATCGAGCCTGGCCGGGGAATCGAACCCAGACCCTGGAGGTGCAAGACGACAGTGCTAACCACTACACCACCGTGCCGCCCTAATTAATATGAATTATTATTAAATATTAATAATTATCATAATAAAGTACTATATCTTCCATTAACAGAATAGAAAATAAATACTGACAAATTGGAATTAATAACAGTTTTTTATTTCTTTAGATTAAAATTGTGAATGAACATTGAGACATTTCTCCCTCAGATATCAGTGCACACAGACAGCTGTCTCACTCTTCACATGAATATACAGTATTCTGTGAATTAAACCCAACATGTTCACATTGTTCAGATAGTTTTTCTCTTTTATTATAGATTTCTTTTATCTGACTCTGGATCCCAACACGGCACATCGTGACCTCATTCTGTCTGAGAAGAACCGAGCCGTGAGAGACAGTGTGAGAGACCAGCAGTACTCTGACCATCCAGAGAGATTTGACTCCTTGTGTCAGGTGTTGTGTAAGGAGAGTGTGTGTGGATGCTGTTACTGGGAGGTGGAGTGGAGCGGTGGTGTGTCCATATCAGTCTCATATAAAGACATCAGCAGGAAGGGACTGGGTGATGAGTGTGTGTTTGGATGCAACAATCAGTCCTGGAGTCCGTGGTGTCGTTCTTCTTCTTCTCTCGTTCTATCACAACAACATTAAGACTGATCTCAGAGCTCCATCAGCCTCCAGAATAGGAGTGTATGTGGATCACAGTGCAGGAACTCTGTCCTTCTACAGCGTCTCTGACACAATGAAGCTCCTCCACAGAGTCCACACCACATTCACTCAGCCTCTGTACGCTGGGTTCAGGTTCTCCTCTTTGTTTGGTTCTACATCTCTGAGATTGTGTGATCCAGAATAAAGTCTGTAGTGTTTTGTGTAAAATTCCTGCACATTGTTGTTCAGTCATCTGTCTCACTATCACACAATTGTAAATCTGTTAAATTCCTGCACATTGTCACATTGTTGTTCATCAGTTTAAGAAACGAGTTCCTTATTTCAATTAAATATTTGAAGCTGGACATTTAAACAGTAAATCCTTTCTTTCACCCTCTAAAAACCCTGGTTTCTTCACCTTTTTCATTTGATTAAGAAGAGAGCAGAGAACACTACTCACCAAATACTCCTTCACCTGATGTTGTGGATCTTCATTCAGGTGAATGCACGGCCCCTTGAGAATGCATTCTCGCTTAGTCTCAATGTTGTCATTCTGAGAATACAGACACAATCATATATTTTATTAATGTTGTTGATATTCATATAATTGACATAACACCCTTCATTACACACATCTTAGGAGTCGGCGGACCCGCCGGCGGGCACACGTGCATTTTTTTCTGGTAACCGTGAAAAGAGTTTAAAATGCTCCGTCATGTTTGATCATACACATTAGTGCAGTACATCATTTGAATCTGTAAAGGGTCTAGATTTAGTCATGTATACTCACAATATCCACAAAACATTGTGCTTTTGTAAAATAATGAAAATAAACAGGGTGCACTTTCAGCCGTCTCAGTCTCCGCAAAAATCTTTTTGAAACACGTCACTAAAATTAACTGAAACTCTGCGAATACTGCACACACAGACATGAGAAATATATCTGTAGAAAGATTAAAAGGTCTACTTTTAATTGATGCAAGTCACAGTGAAAACTAATATTCTCAGTTTATTTAATCCGTATGAAACGAAGGAGAGGCACAGAATTTCTGTCGCACTTCATTATCTGCTAATGACCCGAGACAGGACACGCCCACACGTCAATCACGGAAAACAGTCACAGCGTACTCTACATACAAGGCCACGCCCCCCGGGCAATGGCACGAACACACAGACTGGCTTGAACACACAGAGTTTTTCTGCACGTTTGGAAGATGGCGCGTGCTACAGAATGTTCTGGAAGCAACAGATTTTTCAGGTCAGTGAGGAAGAGTTCACATTTACCTCAGAAGAAGACTGTGTGACTCTGACACATTTTGAAGAGAGAACAGATCCAGCAGAGGACATTCAAGCAAACTGCTATGACACTGGGTAAGTTATTAAGGCTTATATAACTCTTAGTCTGATAATATTAAACTAATATTAGTAAATATTTTCCTCACTTCAGCTAGCTCTTGTCAGTTTGTGTGACACATTGGCTCTTAATGCCATTTACATAGTTTAGTGTAGCATGTAGATAACACTGCTAACATGCTGCCTTATGTAGCAAACCTTACCCGTGGCTAAGCTAATGTCTTGTGCAGTTTACAGATGTTTATAAATGTTCTAATGTTTTGGATAGCTTTAGGTTATGGTTGCTAATACAGTGGAACCTCGGATTACGAGCATAAATCGTTCCGGAAGCGGCTCGTATTCCAAAACACTCTTAAACCAAATTTAATAAGAAATAATGGAAACTTAAATTATTCATTCTACAGCCCAAAAATTTAAATACATAAAAATAATTAATACAAAATATAAAGTAAAAATAAATACCGACAGATAAGTGTTTCCCATTTGTGTGTGTGTGTGAGGCTAGAGTAAGTGGAGAGTCTTGCTTTCAGCCCCTTCTGTCTCCCCCTTCTTATCTTACACAGTAAAAAATTCTCCTTTCGTCTGAATTAAACACACATTAACAGAAAGACTGTTGTTCTTTTCAAAATTATTAAAGCTTCTCCACTTTATTTTTAATGTTGCTAGCGACAGCGTAACAGCCCGTTAATTCATGCTCGTGTAATGATGAGATGGACAAACTGCTCGATGTCCGTTCTTTTATTTGCTGCATTGTTGGGTTATACTATAAACTTTCGGGTGGATCCTGCACTTAAATCCAACTGAAAAAACTACTGAAGAACAAAACTCAGGCTCTATATCCAGCTTACTTCTCGGATTTGCATTCAAACACACCGGACTGCATTACCCACAATGCATCTACCCACAATGCATCTCCTGCACTGGACTACACTTCCGTAAACATTCCTGTTCCTGAACAGCGGTCATAAATCAACGTCTCTCTCCCGCACTGTTCAATCTGAAATTAGCAATAAACATGAGCGCAAACTAACAGAATCACTGCTGTAAAGTAAAACAAACAAACAAATGAACAGCACCTTACCTCCGGGAAGATCTGCGACAGAGCTGCGTTTCTTCGGAGTGTGTGTCTCTCTCACGCACGTGTGTGTGTTTGTGCTGGCAGTGTGTGTGAATCCCCCTTCAGAAACAGTGTCAAATTACGCTCGCACACAGACACACATACATTTGAGGAAGAAAATGTATATTTAACCTCTGTATTGAGAATTTCTTTTGCTTTAATCGCGCGCGCACACGTGTTATAAGAAATAGTACACGCGCTATACACACGTGCTTCCGAACACAAAATAAAATATGTTTAACACAAAATAAAATATGTTTTACACACACACAGGGTCACAGTGATATAGTAAACTGTACACGCATGCACGGATGTTGATTATACCAGTAAGAGATGAGCACTAAGACCCAGCAGAAGAGATGCTTACCCACAATTCTGCAGTGCAAGAGAGAGAAAAACAGTTATGATGACGTGACGCTCGGCATCAAAACAAGAAGCACATGCGTGAAACATGATACGCGGTGCTCGTAAACCAAGACAATGCTCGATTTTCAAGTCAAAATTCATAAAAAATCTTTGCTCGTCTTGCGGAACACTCCTAAACCGCGTTACTCGTAATACGAGGTTCCACTGTATACTATATATTTGGCTTTGTTTTCGTTAGCTTATAACACTGCTATTGTGGTATGTTATTGTCGTGGAAATTAATTGAAGACTCAGGCTTTGGTTTCAGAAGATAACGGCCTTTATTTATCATGCAATACCGGCCGGGCGAGGCTGACAGAGTCACACCGATCGCTAGCATTCCCCCCATTATATAGGCATCCTAGACAAAGGAATACATTCTATAGGCAATGATGTCATTCCAAACATCTGGACCTTGTTAGGCCTATCCGTTCTTGGGGGACTCAACGTATATATCAAATTCCTTGTGCAAGCATATTTTCCAGACATGTCTAGCTTCGCACGCATACCCCTGATTATTTCCAACTGGGATACCTTCTATTTCTTAAGAGTAATTAAAGTATAAGTAAAATCACATAAAATCTAAACAAACTTATTCTATACATCCCCCCTCTGGGGCTGACAAGTCCCATAATAAATGTTATCTGGAGTGCAAATCCATGTGCCAGCCCTTCTTACACTAATCTAGTGATTCAATTAAATCACTGGACTTTTATCAATGACCGACCCATGGATTCGCCCTCCAGTGGAGAATCGGCCAAACCTCTCCTTCCACCCTTGACTAGGAATAGGAGTAAAAGACTCGACCTCCATGACATCGTACGTCCCATTACTCAATGACATGACATGAACATGTACTTAATACAGTGATTTTCTAGGATTACATCAATTGGATAATCATATAACCTACAATGGAACATACAATTACACAATAACATAACATGAATATGTAATTAATATAATGATTTTTCCTAGGATTACACTAACCTAAATAACCTGGACATCTTATACAGTCTAAAATGAAGCATGCATAATACAGTACAATAGTTAAAGCATATATAATGTTGAACAGCCGGGTCATAATGTAAGAACTTCAACCCAGATACTTTGCGTATCGTAGAGGGTCACCTTTGGGGAGAGGCTAGGCCAGTGCTTTCACCCAAGGCATGGCTCATCATTAATCATCTTCTTCGTCCTCGTCCGAGGTGCCTGAATCTCCTCCTGATTCTTGGGAATCACAGTCTGAGCTGTAAATGTCTTTACCATAGGTTAGGGGTATTTTCTCATCTTGCCACTTTAACACCTCCATTTGTTGAACTGTAGCTTTTATGACCAAGGACTTTAATATAGGAAGTACACAACAAAACAACAATCCTCCTATTAATATAGCAAATCCCAAGAACATACCAAATTTAGCAAACCATGCTCCCCAAGCTCCCAGTTTCAGATCTAGCCAGTCCCATATTTTATTATCCCTTCCAGCATTTTCAGTTACTTCCCGTCTCAGATTTTTAAGTTGATTCATGGCTTTAGTAAAAGTCCCATCAGGCGCTGTATTGTTAGGAATATAAGTACAACATTGATCACCAAACAGAATGCACACACCTCCTTTCTCAGCCAATAACCAATTTAATGCTTGTCTATTTTGCCAGGTCATTGTACTAGTAGCCACTAATTGCTCTCCTAATGCAGCCAAAGCATCTTCTGTGTAATTAATAAATCTCTGTTGATTATAGTAAATATAATTAATCCATTCAGCATTTTTGTTAGGTGTTATCCATATAAAAATTGACTCAAATCCAGATTTTACCTCATCTCTGGCTTTAAATTCATTAGGTATACCTCTGGGTTGTCCTACTGAGTCTATATACACGTTGGGGTCAGGTTGGTAAGCCCTTTTATCATGCCTTCTGGTTTCGTCCAATTGTATTATGTTTGTCTCCTGACGCAGTCTTACTCTAGTACAAATTCCTTTCCATCCTATCGGTAAGGAGGCCATTAGGCGCTCCTTCCCACAAAGCCAATAAAAATCTGCTTTTATTTATATCCCAATGCCCACACCAATCCCCCAAATGTGGTCTCTCAAAATAGCTGGCATACTTGGAGTTTCCTAAAAATGACAAACATTCGGCAGCGCAATATGGCCTAAATATATCAGTTAAATGACAAAAGTTTCGATTGAAGTCAGCACATTTTTGATAGTCATGTGGATTTGGAACTACAGTTACTTTATTTAAGGGTGATTTGGAACATAATAGACAGTTATCCATACCCACCTCATTTGCTGTAAATGCTGCCCATAGGTACCACTCATTATGTCTGGCGGTGTCCCACAAAGAATCTAAATCATTATCTTTTACTGTACCATTACTCTTATTCTTAGTATGTCTACGTTGTTTCGATGGGTTAAATCTTTCAATTAAGTTTTGTACATTGGGGGTTATTGTTGTTATATCATTAGGCCTAGTCGACTGCTGTAAACTTAATTCTTGGGAAGTCTGATTGGAGCTGTGTACAGGTGAGCTGACCACGGCTTGGTGTAATACCTGAAAGATAATGATCATTAGGTATGCTATCCACTTTATTTTCCCCATTTTTCTGCTTTATTTCCTCCACCCCTTTCACACAGATTTCAAGACCCTGTAGGTTTTTACTGTCGTTGGGTGGGTCCTCTTCTTCTGCACCTGTTCCCTTACTTACTTTAGGGACTCTTGTGCAATGGTTTAAATGATACCAGGTGGTTTTGCCTTCCACTTGGACTGCTGTAGGAGTGGCTGCTACAACATTGTAAGGACCCTCTCTCCTGGGCTCATGCCACTTTCTCCTGAACACTCGCAGATAGACCTGGTCTCCTGGAGTGATGGGACACGGAGCGTCTTTCTCTTCCTCCGTCTCCTTGTTCTTTTCCTGCACAAAGATTGCTTTATGTATGGCAGTTAGTTTCTTCATATATGATCTGAGTTCCAGTTGCAATTGTTCTAGCGGTGGCCCTTTATATGGCCCTCTACAGAATGGCACAGGCATGGGTCGACCCGTAAGCATTTCATGCGGGGTTAAGTGAGTGTTTCTGTTAGTTTGCATGCGATAGCTCATTAGTGCAAGCGGTAAAGCATCAACCCAGTTAAGTTTTGTACTAGCACAAATCTTATTAAGCTTGGCTTTGAGGGTGCCGTTTATTCTCTCCACTATACCCTGGGACTGTGGATGATAGACACACCCAAATCTTTGCTTTATTCTTAACTGTTGTAGTACTTGCTTTACAGTTTTCTGAATGAAAGGTGATCCATTGTCTGAACTGATTTCTGACGGAATTCCAAACCTAGGTATCACTTCCCTTGTGAGGAATTTGACAACTGTTCCTGACCCTTCATCTGCAGATGGTATTGCTTCTACCCATCTACTAAATCTGTCAATTATCACAAGCATATATGTTTTACCTCGAGCATACTTTATCATGTCCACATAATCCATAACCAAATGCTTAAAAGGTCCTTCAGGTACCGGTATATGGCCAATAGGTGTCGCTGTTCCCTTTCTGACGTTATGTTTAGCACATATCTCACATGAAGCTAGGAACTCATCAACCATAGCATGCAGATATGGAGTCCAATACCCTTGTTGCTTGATTTTTCTCACAACCTCTCCTCTAGCACAATGGTCAAATCCATGAGCATCTGAAATCAAAATGTTCAACAAAGCTGTGGGTGCTATGATCAAACCTTCATGTGAACGCCAAATACCTTGTGCATCTTTCTGAGCTCCCCTCTGGAGCCACATAGAGTGTTCGTATGGACCTGCTTGATTTTGAATCCGAATAATATCCTCCAACTGTGGCTGCGGTTCTATAAGGACCACGGGCGCTTGCACAGCTAGTTGACACTTCGATGCACGCTTTGCTTCTAAGTCTGCTATGTTGTTACCCTTAGTAACATAGTCATTCCCCTTTTTATGGGCCTGACATTTAATGATAGCCAATCGTTTTGGTAGCATCATAGCAGACATTAGTTTACCTATTTGCTCAGCATGTTGAATGGGCGTTCCGTCACTCCTTTTAAACCCTCTTTGCTTCCATACTGCTCCAAACAGATGACATACACCATGCGAATAAGCTGAATCTGTAAAAATATTTGCCACTAGCCCTTTGGCTAATTGACAAGCAGCGGTGAGCGATTTCAACTCAGCTAACTGAGCAGAACACGGTTGTGAACAATGCTGAGATAGGATAGGTTTAAAATCTTTTCCATCCTTCATCACTACTGAATACCCTGTGTGACTACCTACATGATCTCTAAAGCTAGATCCATCAACAAAATAAGTCACTTCCACTTCAGCTATAGGCTTAGATTCAAGATCAGGTCGTAACCGAGTAAATGCCAGTGAATTCGCCACACAATCATGAGGCACTCCTTCGTATGCTAAAGGAACCAATTCAGCTGGATTAACTGTGTCACATCTCTTTATGGTAATGTCGGGATATGTGAGCAGTGAAGAATATGCTAGAATACGTGCTTGAGTAAGAACAAATTTTCCCTGTTCTATTAATTCTACCACTTTATGATGCGTGTAGATGGTTACCGGGTAACCCATAGTCAATGTGGATGCTTTGTCATATGCATAATGTACAGCTGCTAGCCCCTGTTGGTAGCAAGGTGGGTAGCCTTGTGCTACATTATCCAGCTTAGTGCTGTAGTAAGCTAAGGGCTGTTTTCTTCTTCCACTGCAGGTTTCCTGCATCAACACAGCTGAGGCATATCCATCAGCTCGGTTAGCCACATACAGATGGAACGGTTTGGTATAATCCGGTATACCTAATGTAGGAGCTGTTTGCATTTCTTTCTTGATGGACTCAAATGCTAACCGTGCATCTGTGTTCCATTTTAATGGAGCACTTAAATTTTGCAGTCCTTCTTCTCTCATTATCTCCCTCATTGGAGCAGTTTTTACAGCATATTCCTCAATCCAGTCAGCACTGAAACCTGTTAGGCCTAGGAAAGTCATCAACTGTTTAACTGTTTGTGGTAACGGTGCTTTACTTATGCCTTCTAATTGAGTAGGCGCTATGGCTATTGTACCATGTGAAATTAGCCGGCCTAAATATTCAACTTGAGGCTTGCAGTATTGCAGTTTAGCTTTAGACACTTTATGACCTCCTTGCCCTAGCTTGCTGAGTACCTTAATGGAATCCCTGTGGCATGCATCTAATGATGACGAGCATATCAATACGTCATCCATATATTGCACTAGATTACTTTCTATCATTAAATCTGCCAAATCAGCTTTCAATACCTGATTTAATATATGTGGGGCATGACGATATCCTTGTGCCATGCGTCGGTACGTATATTGTTTACCAGCATATGTAAACGCAAACATGTACCTACTCTCTTCCGCCACTGGAATACTGAAAAAGGCTGAACAAAGATCGATCACAGTGAAATATCTGGCTTCGGGAGGGACATTGGTTAGCAGTGTGTGTGGATTTGGAACATCTGCTGGATAATCCTCTGTTATATTATTAATTGCATGTAAATCATGCACAAGACGCCATTTATTTGTACCTGGCTTGATCACCGGGAAAATTGGAGTATTACAACAACTCGTTGTCTCTTCCAGCACAGATGCTTTAACAAGACCTTCAATTGTGTTTTTTATTCCAGCTTCTGCCTCAGGTCGCAAAGGATATTGTCTTACTCTGGGCAGCTTTACATTTGGTTTAAGCTGTACATGAATTGGGCTGGCTGATTTAATTAGGCCTACATCTGTATCATGCCGTGACCATAATTCAGATGGGACTTGACTTTCCATTTGCCTATACAACTCATCTTCAGCCGTCTCAACTACCTCTGATGCTGATGCCATTTGTGTCTGTGACTTGCTGCTAACCACAACTTTCTGAGGAGTACCAATTAAACTATTACCACACAAGATCTTGATGTAGTTCTTCTCTGCCGAATGAAAAATCAACGGGTTAATGGTTGACTCCCACTGGACTTCAGTAGCTTCCTTCATCATTGGTCCTAAGTCCTTTGAACTGCCGTTTTGTCCTACATACAATGTCACATGAGGAACAGAATCAGTTACATTAAACCACGTCTTTACAAAATCACACTCATCTACACTGATAGCTGCTCCTTGCCTACCTATGATGATGTGTTGTGTAATTAATTCAACCTTGTTCCCTTTTGTCTCTTCCTGCCATTTCCGTTCTAATTCAGTATCCTTAGATTGGTCATACATCATTGTACAGTGAAAAGCCGAACAGGGTAGCTGTGCTTCAGGAATCTGTGCTTTAATGAATTTTCCCCACTTATGAATTATTTGACTGACATCTTTTTCCAGCTGTCCTATCCAATACACATTTGCATGTGGCTCAGACATTACCATTTGATTTTTAATACCTGTCAAGTCGACGTACACCCCTTCTGGAGAACACCATATTTGCAGTCCTAATTTACATAATGCATCTCTTCCTAATAAATTAACCGGTGTCTGACTTGAGACTAATACAGGTATAGTCACACTTTTATTGTTTGTTTGTAGACGGACTGGAGCGGTCATAGGGATCAACTGCTTTTTACCCGAGAATCCTACTGTCTTGGCAAATTTTCCAGACATGGGGAGATGAGAGGCATGACTTAAATTTAATCATGTATAAACCGCTCCTGTATCAACTAACATGGGTGTACTTTTACCGTCAACCTCAATATGTAACATGGGTTCTTGTTCTGCACTAGTTGTCAAAATAGGCAATTGGTTCTCCCCGGTAGGATTCTCTGGGCACCTCTAACACCCCTGACTCGGGGCCCACGGATTAATGGGTTCAACTCTATCTCTAGGAGGCTGCTGCCACCCGCCCACCGCCGCACCCCTTGGGTTCTGACGCCATGGATGTGAGAGGCAATTTGACCGGTTGTGTCCAGCTTGTCCACACCCCCAGCACACGCCTGGGGGGAAGTTAGCCTGAGGGTTTCTTTGTCCTCTAGGTTGCTGATTGGCTCTCCACTCCCTCTGGACTGGCCTTTGTGTGAAAACATTAACGACAGGCGCAGGCATCTGGTTTGAGTTTGGAGAAACTGCAGCTGGTGACATCATCGCAGTGGATGCAGCCTGCTGGACTGTGGGTGTTGGATTACTTAGGGCCCTCACAGACAATTCCTCTGCTTCCTCTGTTCTTAGTGTAGCTTGGACCTTTTTCTTGTTTCTCTTTGTTAGTTCTTCAAGCTGTAATTGAGTCAATTTCCTTTGCAACTCTTTTTCTTGTGCTTTCAACTTCTGCTCATTTTTCCTATACTGTTCAACAGCATGTGAGACGTGATCACAGAACTCTTTGTGTGATTTAGAAGTTAAGCCGACCACATCTTCCAGTTTACTTTTCACTGGTTGAGGCATAGCATTTACTATGGTTTGTCTGAACAGCGTAGACAACAGTGCATCTCCCTCAGGATCACTTTCAGTCTCTTGCTTCCATTTCTTTAACTGCTTCTGAATGTACAGCGTTGGGTTCTCTGTGTCTTCTAACTGTTCACCTTTTAATGCTTTTGGGTCAACCCTCGTTGGATACTCTGCACGCAAGGCATGCCACACAGACGGACGATAAGCATCAAAAACAGTTCCATCCATATGATATGTATCTACGGCCTCACTCAGGTCAGAAGAATGGAGGACTTCTTCCAGTTTTCCTACCCCCACAATCCTTGCCAGTAAAGCTTTAATGTCTCCCACCGACAAAAGTTTGCCAGATGTTTCTTCCTCTAAACATCTGATCCATTTACTCGCACCTTCCAGGATGCTTGGCAGGCGGTTGACAAGCCCCTCGAGATCTTGCGTTGCCCATGGAATGTATTGTCCCCGAGCACCTTTAATTAAAATTGGGAATTGTGGAGCTAGGTGTCTAAGTTTACCAGTGTTCCTTCCCTGTTTCCAACTGCCCATGTTAAATGACAGATCCTCCTCCTCCTCCTCTTCATCTTTTTCACTGCACAATGGTCTATGCCCAGTCCTTAATGTTGTACCTATCTGACTTCTTACTGGTGTTTTAACACTCCTGTCTATCTTCCCTCCACTCGCCTGCCTCTTTTCCTGTTCCTCTATCGTATCTTCCTTCCCATACACCCTTTTCACTCTCTGTAGATCTGCCCTTACTTCCTTGTAACAATCGAATGGTGTGCTTTCCTCTCTATCCACTTTCCTATCT
This sequence comes from Channallabes apus, assembly GCA_030522415.1. NCBI lineage: Eukaryota > Metazoa > Chordata > Actinopteri > Siluriformes > Clariidae > Channallabes > Channallabes apus. The sequence continues at coordinate 54,242,274 of CM060107.1, read as the reverse complement.
TGCCTGCATCTCAACTTCACACCCGACTCTTCATAATCTTCTTCTAATTCTACAGGACCTTCCAATTTCATCTCACCAGAAACTCCCACCATGCCCTTAAGCATCGGAAAATGACCCTCAGTTTGTACATACGGAGGTGGTGTAACCACAGCTTCTATACGGGCCTCGCTTCCTGACTTTTTAGATTTTCGTCTTACTTGCTTTTTCTGTCTTATCAATTCCTCCCCTTCTTGCTTAAACAAAGCTAGGACTTCCCTCTCCTGCTGTCTTTTTAACTCTCTCTGAACACGCTTTTTCTCTCTTGCTGCCGCTTTGTAATTTTTTATCAAGGTGTCCATCTCAGAACACAGTGCTAGATCAAATGTCCCCTCCTTTGGCCATTTTGTAATCATATCTTTAGTTCTCTTTTGCCATTTATTTGAGATCTTATTTATGAGTTCTGCACACAACGGATGCTTTAGCACTAAAGTCTCCACCGGAGAGGCTGCCATCATGCTGTAGCCTATGTCACCACTTAAATATTTATTTATTTATTTATTTATTTTATGCCTGTGTACTTACTTAATGGCTAAATTTACTTACAACAATATACACTCTTTTTTAGAATCACAGAAGTATCCACCTCCACTTACCAAGGCTCATCAATGATAGTCACTCCTTAATCTACACCACTTCACTATTTTCAAATTAACATTTGCCAAAAAGCACAGTATTTTTATTACACAGTGAACACTTTCATCAATTACCGATTAATACCATTTATAGAATCCAACCACATACACCACTCGACACTATTTATTTATTTCTTTATTCATAGGCATCCACATTCAGACTTCATCCCAATTTTCCTAGAAAATTGGGCTTATTCTCTTCATACTTGTCCCCCTTGCTAATGAGGGCTCATTTCATCCACTCACACGTGTCCCTTTATTGATTATTATTTATGTATTTAATTAGTAGGCCAGCTATTACTTAAATAGGGCTCATTCAGACACACGTCTCTGGTCTAGCAGCAAGCTGCCCCCCCTCTGAGGGTTGCACACACAATTCCCTCGGGAGGTCCAGCCTGCTCACAGCACACAGAGCTTATCTCATTCAACCAATTCTCTCTCTCTCTCTCTCACACACACACACTAGGCGAACACAGAGCTCTCACACATTCAGACAGAAACAAATAGACACAAAATCACAGACACAAACAATTGCAATTGCGTTCAACTTAAATCAACTTAATGGCACAAATCGTGCTCCCCATACGAAGAGATATTAATTACCCCTGTCACTCATATCAATAAAACATAAGGGGTGATTTCTTATGATGTACAGTTGTACATTCCACATACGAAGAGATATCAATTAAAAAAACCACCAACCTCATACCATATAACATTTACGGTGGCTACAAAAATTGCTTATGACATACAACAGTACGTTCCTCATACAAAGGGTATTTTTTTTATTAATTGCTGGGTAACCTTACACAAGCAATATAACTAATTAAGCGCAATTCCTTATTAACTTGCTGTACTACTCATGCCATCCAATCAAGGCCCACTTGACAATGAGTACAAATTAATACCGAGATCATCTACCTTTTTCCTGTCCTGTTATCTATCAAAGCCCACTTAACAAAACAAATAGACACTCAAATGCGCTTCCTCATACCGTCTGTTACTGTTGCCATCAATCAATGCCCACTTGACAACACCCAGACCAATGCAATGCTTATTTTATCAATTTACTATCAGTACAACAGTTAGTAAGTTTGATGCATGCATTCTTTTCTGAAAACAAAGCCCATTTTAAATTACTTGAGTTGGAGAGGTCTTTATCAGTGTCCTTACCACCATGGGGTTTCCCAGCAAACAACACAAACTAAGTATATAAGCAAAAGTTGCTTACCTTTTTTAGGTGGCCACCTGTTTGTGCTGCTCGCCCAGGATGCCCACGGTGATCAGCCACACCTTTGCCCCTTCTCCACCCTTGCTCGCAGCGCCAAGATGTCGTGGAGATTAATTGAAGACTCAGGCTTTGGTTTCAGAAGATAACGGCCTTTATTTATCATGCAATACCGGCCGGGCGAGGCTGCCAGAGTCACACCGATCGCTAGCATTCCCCCCATTATATAGGCATCCTAGACAAAGGAATACATTCTATAGGCAATGATGTCATTCCAAACATCTGGACCTTGTTAGGCCTATCCGTTCTTGGGGGACTCAACGTATATATCAAATTCCTTGTGCAAGCATATTTTCCAGACATGTCTAGCTTCGCACGCATACCCCTGATTATTTCCAACTGGGATACCTTCTATTTCTTAAGAGTAATTAAAGTATAAGTAAAATCACATAAAATCTAAACAAACTTATTCTATATTATTTAGCACAAACAAGCTAGCTCCAGGCGGCACGGTGGTGTAGTGGTTAGCACTGTCGCCTTGCACCTCCAGGGTCTGGGTTCGATTCCCCGGCCAGGCTCGATTCCCGTCTCTGTGCGCATGGAGTTTGCATGTTCTCCCCGTGCTTGGTGGGTTTCCTCCGGGTACTCCGGTTTCCTCCCACAGTCCAAAGATATGCAGGTTAGGCTAATTGGCGTTCCTAAATTGCCCGTAGTGTGTGATTGGGTGTGTGAGTGTGTGTATGTGTGTGTGCCCTGCGATGGATTGGCACCCTGTCCAGGGTGTACCCCGCCTAGTGCCCGAAGTCTCCTGGGATAGGCTCCAGGTCCCCCGCGACCCTGAACACAGGATTAAGCGGTATAGAAAATGAATGAATGAAGCTAGCTCCAGTTGGCTAAAATACTGCCTTATGTAGCTAAGAGATGTTAATGAATATTTCTGTGTGTAACAGGTATAGAAATTAACCTGTTAAATTGTTAGAATTTACACAAAAATTGTTCATTTCATATACCTGATATAAGTGCCTGAGATGAGTCCTTTCCCCTTAAATCCTGTGATGTCACCTAAAGCCAGCACAATTTACTGTTTTGTCCCCTCCTCTTCCCTTTTCCTGATGAAACTGTATGGAAGAGGTATGTTGTTTCTGACTCCTTGTAATCCAATTTAATCTTTATTTTTATTAATTATTTTATTTCTATCCATTCGAATTTTTAATCCATTTTTTGAGTTATATTAATGATTTTGGCCTAAACATGTGGAAATCAAGAACGTGACATAACGTTTATTTTATAGAAAACAAGGGCAATTCTCACTCAGAGGCTGTTTGTTCCTTTATGTGTCAGAGGGAGAAGAGATTAAATTCTTCCAGTGTACCGCCACCTGTGTCCCATCTGCCCCTGAACAGTATAGGCTAACATTTTTTTATTTATTTGTTTTTAGGAATGTGTCTGCATCACTCTTGCCTTCACCAGCACCTCATATCAGGATACGCAAGCACCGTTCAGATGGACCTGTATTTTGAAATGGATGGACACACGAGAAGTATCTGTCTGTTCTACCATCCATTCTGCTTATACAGTAGACACGGTGAAGATGAGAGTGAAATCACAAGGTACATGGACTACAAAGACATTTCCATGTCCTGCACTGTTGACTGCGTACAACCAGCACATGGGGTTTGATCTCTCTGATCAGCTATTACAGTACAGTACTACACTGCACAGCACAAAACAATGAAGTGGTACAGAGATTTTTCTACACGTCGTGGGTATTGCTTTTTTTTAAAGTGTAAAATCTGGGTCAGGACAATTTCACTTTTACTATCTAGTTGGGTACCTGCTGTGTATTGTATAGTTCATATTTGCTTGGCCAGAATGGTATAAGCCACCAAAATAACGTTTTATTGATAAACTGCGCAGCTTTCACCAACGTGAACACTCCCATTAGTAACGAGGCGAATAAGCAGCTAACTTCAGCCTCGTCCCAGCAAGATGGGTTAAATATTCAACCCAAATGCTACGTCATATTTAACTATAATACTGGGTTAATTTTACTACATAAATTGGTCAAATGTTCTACCCAGATGTTGGTTCATTTTAACTGGAATTTTGGGTTAATTCTACCTCACAAATAGGCTATTATTTTCATGTTTTACAGAGAATCTGTAAAAAAATAATAAACAACCCATGTCTATTAAACAGTTAATTTACTTTGATATAGTGGCCTATTACAAACCATACATATACTGTATGCAATAAACAACATCCTATTAAATGTTAATAGAAAAAAAAAACATTTATTTTTCAAAAGCACAAGAACAGATAATCAACAGCGACATCATTACTCACAAGGGCAGAATGGAGTAATTGCAGAAATAGACAGAGGCAGCTTCTACAGAGCAAGATCTCTCTGTGACTTCTCTCTGTGGCCCTGGTCTCATTTTAACATACAACACTGCCTATGACTTTTCAAGTCATTTTTACAAAAAGTCCTATACAGGAGTACACTGCTTTGGATAGTTAATGTAAAAAATATAAAATGCCTTGAAACGCACATCAACCGCCCCAAGAAGTGTGCATTGCTCCAGAGCCTGTCGCACCAGAATGACGAATGCCTGAGAGCAGCGCTGGTCATTATCTCCTAATGTCAGGATGTAGGGGTACGGTCTTGACACTTCAGCCTGCCGGAGGTACAGTATTACACCATGTTGGTTCCAACCTTAGAAAGAAAGAAATGAAGGTAAAAATGTTGTTGAATAACAAAGATTAAACTGAATGTTAGAATTATTTTATATATAAATGAGTTATTTCTACTCTCTTGCTCTCTTTCTCATAGATTTGATATTAATGTGTTAAATCTTTCCTGCTGCTATCTTCCTGTCTCCTCTTGCATCTGTTCTTAAAGGTGTGAACGCTCCCACGCTCACCTTCCCATTGCTCTCTTTTTGTCTCTCTCTCCCCCTCTCTCTCGCTATCTCCCTCTGTCTCCTTTCCCCTCTCCCCCTAACTCGAGCCAACATCTTGTGATTTGTCTCTTGATGGACACCTCTCTATCTTCAACTCCTTTGATTCTTCAGGATCTCACCAGAACATTTACAAGGGTTCATGTTCTTTGTAGTAACATATGTCTATAGCACAGGCGTTTGGTCAAACATATATAAACCCCATCTTTTGCTGTTAATAAACAGAGACCTTTCTGACATACAACTCCTGGGACGGATGGTGCATGATCTGGATGCTGCAGGTGCCTTTATCGCCAACCGCAGCGGAAACTCTAATCAAACTCTTGCTGCTGTTTATGATTATGGTTCACAACAATCCACCAAACCAAATAGGAAGAGAGAGAGTAGAGTTTGTGCTTTGTGCACTTTAACCCGAGAGTGCGCGCTAAACTGATGCGTGTCGCTCTCCCTCACTCTCTCTCTCCGGTGTCATAGACAGACAGAGGCTTGGGCTTTGCCTGTGTCTTCTCCAGCGCGCTTTGTCTTTGGCACTGACACCTTTTACTGGTGCGACCGAATGATCACACGGAGTGTCGCGATATCACGACCCGGCCCGTTCTGAACAGTTTATGCGCGGCTCCGCAACTCGCGCGAGCCGCGTCGTTACATACATATCCACCTACTTTAACAACACACACTTATCATGAATTGCATTTTATATGAATGTTACATATGAGACGTGCGCACAAACACATACTTATATAATATATGCACATACAAACATACTGTACACGTTGTTAATTCATGTCTTCTGATGATGGGGACACATTTTTACGTTTTAAATAAGATATGTTGGCATATTCATGAATCAGGACATTCGCATAGTTAACACTATCAGATAACCTACTATCAGGAAATTAAATTAATTTCAAGACCATTTAAACCGCGGCATGGCCATGTCTTTCATTATTTTGTACCTGTTAAGACATTACAAAAACCATATAAGAAACCTTTAAAGCACGAATTTGGGCATCTCATTTCATCATTATGAAAATAACATGAAGCACATATACACACGTTCATTATGAAATATCTGTTGTAAAACAAAATGAAATTCATGTTTGCTACAGCATTGGAAACAATATTGTTTTAGGTTAACGGTTAACCTTATACACAATTAATTTGGACTTGGTCCGGCTTTTAGATAAAGTACTTCCATGCACCATCTGGCGGATATTCAGTGAAGCAAAACACATTTATTTTAAATTCCTGAATGTTGCCTCCGGCAAGTCGCGGCACGCCGCGCGCGCTAAATTGCGGCCTCTCGCGGGAAAACACGTGCAGTCTTAAAGGCGACATCTGTATGAAACATTAAATGGTCTCGCGCCACAGTATCTGAGCGAATTGCTAGTGTCTTATGATCTGCCACGCCTACTTCAATCAAAGGATGCAGACTGCTTGTCAGTACCGCGTATTATGAAAACTACAGATGGGGGCAGAGCTTTTTCTTACAAATCCCCAAAATTATGGAATAGTCTTCCAAATAGTGTTCGGGACTCAGACACAGTCTCAGTGTTTAAGTCTAGGCTAAAAACCTATTTATTTAGCTAAGCATTTTTATAAATAGATTTGCCATAAGGTAAAGGAGCAGATCTAGGGGACTCATGGACGTAGAGTATTATGGTGAACTGGTATGTTTAGATGCTGTCTTCCTCAGTCTCATTTGATCACTCAGGTTTGTTGACGGTGAGGTGATTGTTTGCTTTACATCTCAGTTCCCCCTCATGTTTGTGTTTCCTTCTGGCTCTCCCTTTTAGTTGTGAGAAAGTGTTTCAATTGTTGACAATTCGATAGTTCAGGACTGGAACTTTCTACAAGTCTATCTGAGTCTCCAATAACTACCTGGACTCCATTTTAACATCAATTAACATCAACTATTATAGCTGAACTGTCTGCCACCTAACTGTATAACACACTGTATAAATGCAGATCATTTCCTGCTACTCGTTTCACCCAGATGAGGATGGGTTCGCTGTTGAGTCTGGTTCCTCTCAAGGTTTCTTCCTATTACCATCTCAGGGAGTTTTTCCTTGCCACTGTCGCCCGCGGCTTGCTCACCAGAGACTATCTGACCATTTTGATTCATACACCTTCACATTCCATACAAACTTAAATAATTCTTTTGATTGTGTAAAGCTGTTTTGAGACAATGCCAATTGTTAAAAGCGCTATACAAATAGAATTGAAATTGAAATAAATTGAAATTGATTGCCTAGGAGAGATCCCTGGCTCTCTAGTGCCTCCCTCAGGCGAGCTGCTTCTGCTGGATCTATTTTTGACCAGATTATACTGTTAAGGAGCACAGGTTGTGATGGATCGTAGAGCAGTGGAGCAACTTCTTGCAAGTTATTATGTTGTGAACTGATTGTGAAATTTGAAGCGGGCTTGGCAGCAGGGTTTGTATGAACGTGCTTGTTGCTGGAGTGATTGCTGTATGTGACGATACGAGAGAGAGCTATGTGGGAATGCGGAAGCCGTCGTGAGAGCTGTGGGTGCAGCATGAGCCTGGGAGGAATGCGGGCGAGCCGTGAGCAGGCAAGACCGCCTAGTGTGTAGCGTATCTTGTTCAGGAATGCGGAGATGGACGTGGAGAGCCACTGAGAGAATTGAGAAGTCGCGCAGGTTGGTTTCTAAAAGCTTATTCTTTGGCGAAGGCGAGCAGGGTTCAGAGCCAAAAACACGAGAGAGAGTCCGTGATCCGAGTTCGTAGTCGTCGAAACAAATCCAATGGTCGATAACAAAATCGGTGAGCGGGGAAATCCAAAACATGAGACAATAGTGCGGTCAGGAAAAAACAAAGCGTGGTCCATATCAAAAAGACAAGGCATGAAACAAATGCTAGAAAATTGGGCTATGGAAGGCACACAATAATCTGGCGATGACGTGGGGTTAGTGTGTGGTTTAAATAGGTAAGGGGATGATTAGTGATGGTGCACAGGTGTGAGGAGAGTGGAAGGTGAGGCAGTGAGATGTATGGAGCGGTTGGGAACGTGGAACAGGACCCAGATAGCACACACACGTCGCGGAGACATCTATGCGACGTCGTTTTTTTCATCTGGCAGACGTCGCCGAGATGCCCGTGAACAACGCTTAGCCGACATATTTAAGATGTAAATTCATTAAAACATCCCTGATGCGCTCTTTAGACGATGTTAATCATATGTTTATACATCTGCCAGATGTCTGATTCATGTCGGATAGACATCATTTTATTAACCACCCCCTCCCATTATTTCTATTAAATACCCTCTGTTAATTATAATTAACCATGGTCAACAGAATTCTGTGAAGGAAGGAAGCATAAGACAAATGGGATAAAACTGAGATTTGTATTTTATATTTAATAAAAACCCTGTTTTAAACCAGCAGCAACTTACAAATGAGGTCTCAATTTGAAAAGATGTACAAAACATAAAACACAACAAATAAGTATTAATCATAGAAAAAAAATTTAACACTAACAGAAACATTTTGTACTTTATAACTGTACGTTATGACTTCTAAATATGACCGTTAGATCCAGTTGGTCAGGAAACTCTTGAAGTCAGATGCAGACAGGACACTTTCAGTCACAAACTGCTGTGAAAAAAAATACAGATAGATATTCAGTTAAAATTCATGATACTTAATTTAGCAAATTAACAATATTTATACTTTGTTCCTCTCGTTTCACAACTCATGAGAACAGACCGAAACCAGAACCGAACCGCAGATTAAGCACGCGCATATAACCTTCTGTATTTTAAATGTGATTAAAATACAAGAAATAGCTTAAACTAAAATAACGTGAATTCTGTTGATCAGGGCTTGAAATTTAAATTTAATTGAGTATGATCAACTTAATTTACAACTGAAAATTTTGTTGTACCAACGCTATTCATTTATGTTAACAGTAAATAAGTTAAATGAACCTAATAAAAATTAATTTGACTGAACCGAAGAACATTAAGTTGGGCCAACAAAATGGCTTAATGCTGAAAGAAAGCCATTAAATCACGTGGAAATTCTTTCCATGATTTAATTAAGTTCATTCAACGAGTTATTTTTTTGAGTGGTCAGATGAGTTAAACCCTGAACGTGTGAAGATATGGCAATGTTTACACTTCCACAGTTTTCTTACGATGTCGAGTTGAGGCTCATCAGGGAAATGCTGACTTTCAGAAGACTGGAAAGAGGCTGAAGTTGTCACGGTTACGCCAGGTCACGCGCACGTCTCGAGCCAAGCCATGAGCCCCCGTGACTCCGTTCCACACTCCAGTCCACTGCTTCCGTTTTCCCGCCTCATTCACCGGCTCGAGCTCACCTGTTCCTCATCTCCTTCACCTGTTCCTCATCTCTGAAGTGTTTATAAAGATGATAAACTGGTTAACTGTGTTATTGTCGGCGAAGTTCATTAATGAAACATTATGAAATAAAGTAATAACTTAGACGTGAATCCTGTTCTTGGTTTGAGTCGGTAAAACTTCATTTCCGCTGTAATTAACTCTTTATTGTGCAGCAGGTGTGTAAAGCTGAGCTCCTCGAGCGCTGCTGCAGGGCTGTGATTGGTTGAATGGTGAGGTCGCATCTGATTGGTTAAAGAGCACGAATGACATATTTTTATGACTTTGGCATGTTGGAGACAACAACACACACACACACAAATCCAGGGACATTCACACACGTAAGTCGATTTTCACATGAACAGTCCATGATACACTCGTACATTTTACACACTTGTACATCTGTGAATTGTGTTTTGTATTTGTGAAATGTATATTATGAATATATGTATATATTGTGCATGTGAGTTGCTTAAAAAACACACATGTATATCTCACGCACAGGGGTGTCGCACCCGAGGGGCTTTTCCCGGTGAGAGGTTTAACACCCACACTTTTTCTACATTTTTCCCCACAGTTTTGAACAAACGCTTTCACATTCGCTCCTCCGTTTCTCTGGCCTCTCTGTGTCTATGCTCGCTTCAGCTCTCCTCTCCTTTCCCTCTCAAACATGACACCGGCTGATGATTGGCTGTTCTGCCCGTCAGTCTTGCCTCTCTTGGTGTGTTAGATTTATCGGTCAGCTCGTGCAGAGGAGGCGGGAACTTAGTGATGAGAAGTTCGAATCATTTTAGTGATTCGGTTCTTTAAATCTCGTTCATCAAAATGAACGAATCTTTTTTTTTTTTTTTTTTTTTGTCATTTTGTTCTTTTGATCAGAAATAAATTAAAATGTTGCGTTTTCAATAAAAAAAAAATACCCCAATACGTCTAAATTTTTTGGCATACAAAAAATGTTTTTGGCTATAGGTCCAGTTATGAACATGTTACAATGTAACTAAGAACATATTGTAGCATTTTCGACGCAAGCAGGGATCTTGGAGGACGAGTGAGCTTACTTGCTGCCCGATGCAATGGCTGGGAGTAATTTATTACCACACATTCACTGTCACAGCACACACGAGACAGGGGTAAGTGCAGGTCGGAGTAATGGGTGTGTCGAAAGGTTGGGGTCGTGCCTAAAGGTATTTGGGCGTGCCGAAAGGTATTTATGATTGGTTGCGCAAGTTGCCTGTTTAAAGCCTTTCTAAACATTCTACTGCGTTGCCACGGGTTACTGACGTCATCCTCGCGCGTTTGAGTCATGGCTAGAAGGGATGTATAGCTCCGACCGGAAACTAACAATGAAATGAATTGTTATACCTATTGGATCGTTTTTCACGTCTAAACCTAAGCCTTTCAAATTAAAATTTTATTTGTCACATACACAGTCATACACAGTACGATATGCAGTGAGATGCTTTTACGACCGCCAGTGACCTTAAAAAGAGAATTAGAGCTTATAATAAGAAATAAATATGAATAAAAGAAATACGATAGAAAAATAAAATTTAACTAGTATCAAAATAGAAATAAAAATAGAAATATACTGTACAAAAGAACATAAAAAAAAATTCGAAACCGAGCCTCTGAGTGGCGCAGTGGTAAAGTGCTCGCCCTATCATCCGGAAATCGCCGGTTCGAATCCCAGGTGATGATGTAATACAAAAAATTTTATTGTTGTACAGTGAGAGGAAAAAAAACGTTAGATTGATGTGTGCATGCCCAATAGCTACAGCTGTATTCCTTCTAGCCTTAACCATATTAAATCCATACTCAAAATCAAATTACAATTATTTAAAAGAATATAGTACCACAAGCTGTTCATAAAACTTTTAATGTAATTTTTTTATATTTTTGGAATACTATCAACTTTGTATTGGTTAAACAAGACCAAAAGAAAGTTACAGAAATAGTCATTTAGAATGTTTTGAACTGACAGTTGTTTTCTTGTTGTTTATACTGTTTTGTTCACCATGATTTTAATACTGTTTTATATTGCTCTTCATAATGTCACTTTAATCAACTAAAATAAGCACACTTGCACTATTCTTATTGCACTGTTCCATTTTTCACTATATCAGCCTTCTGTGTTGTAAACTGTCCCTTTTTGCAGGACAGTAACTCAATTATCTTACCTCTGTTGTTCTCCAAGTTTGTTATTTAAGGTTTTTCAGTGTTTTTTTTTGTAACGAGGGTTGAGAGAAACGTAATTTCAATTCTCTATATGTATGCACTGTACATGTAGCAGAATTGACAAAGATGACTTTAACATTGCCTGATAAGGATAAATATGGTTAATAAAACACCACAATAAAGAGGAGGAGTACAGTTTAGTAGCTTTTAAAGTGGCACAAATTCACTGAACAGACACAATTTTAGCCAATAAAACATTTTATTTAGAGGCAGAGCTGCTCAGTTTAAGAGTGTACTCCACCCAACCTGTACACTCAATCTGCTCATTCATTCATGCTTACTGTCTTTCACGAGGCCTAAAAACATTGGTAGAGCAAAACGGACACCGATACAAACTGTCAACTCTTAGTTCGAGGGAAAACCTGTCCATGTTTCGTCTGACAGTAATATGTGTCTGTCGAAAGCACACCAGGCCTTACCGCCGCCATGTTCTTCCACGCTAAACTAAAGGTGCTTACGTATAAATAGAATTACAGCTGATTGGCCAACGCAGAAACTCCTTTCACCAATGAAAATACTTTCAACACGCCCCCTACCTTTCGGCACGCCCCGAACTTTCGGCACGCCTAGTGCTCCAGCGTGCACTTATCCCTACTTTGCACACATAGCAAAAGCACACACGCACACACATACACAAACCTGGCCGAAGCCATTAACCTAAACACCCTTCTCTACCATGGTGGAAACATAGAGAACCCCTGCAAGGCGTGATGGTCGTCAGCCGTCGCCCCGCCCACGCCACAATATTATAATAAACAGAATAAGTAGCTCACCTTCACCTCAGTCGTTCTTTTGAATCTATTGCACCGCATAGTGTCTATGGGAGTCACGTGTCAAAAGAACGAACGACTCTAGAATTGAAGACTTTTTGCTGAGAATCGTTCAATACTGTTTCCTGTATATAACATACGGAGGTTTTGCGATGCTTTGCGCATGCGCGCCAAATAGAAAATGAATGAATCGCTCTCCGAGACGACTCGTTCATCTGAGTCATGTTAAAGATTCGTTCAAAAAGAACTAGAACTTGTTATGATTATTTACATGTCCGTTTTCCAGGTACTTTCAATGTTAACGCTTGTGAGGTTTTTAAATAAAAGCTTGATATATGTTTGGGAAGATGTTCTGTTTATGTTTTGTTGACATGTCGAATGTTTTCTGTATTATATTTAGTTTTTTAGAATAATGGCAATTGCTAATTGGGATAGTGATCAGTAGCTACATTCGGTTATGTGTGTGGCGATGCATAAAGTCACTGTGATGAAGAAGGCAGGAAATTGATGAGGAGGGACAAATTGACAATGTTAAGCAATGTATTTATGGGTTTATTGTCAGTGCAATTGATTTTGATATTTTGAGCATTGTTTGTTCATTAGCTGACTCGCCTGTTGTGTTTGCATCTGTTGAGGAGAAAAAAGTGAGAAATAATGTCAGTTTGCATACCAGGGGTCCGTTCTTCGTACGTCGCTTGACACATCCGAGATGAATTGACACACCTAAGATCAGATCATTGTGCTAATTACGGTCCGGCTAAGTTGGTTCATCGAGGACACCTGTTGTTGATGATTAGTATGACTGGATTGAGTTATCTAGGATTATTGCGCGTTCGTGCGTTGGTTTAAAAGGCGATATGCATCGACAGTAGAAACACTGATCACAAGCCCTTCGATTGGTTGACGAAATGACAAAAGAGTGGATCAATTTTTTTTGTAACACGTGTTCTGCGCTGAAATGCCCCCCACCCCAGTGCGTGTTTTGCGCTGAAGTGCCATGGATCGACGTCCCCCCCCTCCACCACACACACATAATCGCTACCAAATATTATATTAGAACATATGTGCATTCCATGCGCATATGGTTTACAAATTACATGAGACAATAAAATAAGCAATATGAAAATAAATGTTGTATATGGAAAAATAGAAATATTAATATTTTTTCAACCAAATTAGTTTTTATAATCAAATTAGTTTCAAAATATATAAGTATATATATTGTGTATAAAAATATGCTTTTATTATATATGAATATTTTTTTGCACATTCATGACGAACCCCTGAAAAATAAATGTTACAAAATAAACATTATACAAGAATTTGTATTAATGGTCTTGACGGCTGTCTCGTGCCTAGGGTTTATTATAACAGTAATATCATTTGATAATAATAAACCTGTGAATTTATGTTCTAATATAATATTTGATAGCGATTATCCACGGCAGGGCGGGGTATATGCAAGATACTTTTCTTTCCCCACGTGAGTCAGTCCACGTCAACGCTCTTTAACCAATCAGATGTGACCTCGCCATTTCAACCAATCATAACCCGGCAGGAGTGCAGCCTTAATCCTGTTTGCATGAAATAAACCTGCTACCGAGCAGCTTCAAGCTTACGGACATGTTGCTATCACAGCAAATGCGAGAAGCCCATCGAAGAACGAAACAATCCAAGATCAGGACAAATCCACAACAATCAAATCCGGCTAACTGAGTTAGCGACGTACGAAGAACGGACCCCTGTTTACTATGGAAGAATATTATTTTAATGTGTATATTATTTTAATGTTTAAAAACAGTAAATTGTTAAATTATTAATACTATTATTTATATTATACTTTTGTTTATATTATTATTTAGAAAAAGCTTTTTGTGAGGACTTTTTTTTGTTTTGTTTTATATCTTCATTGCTTACATGATTATCTGCAAGTAAGCAAAATGTAGCAGACCCATGCCGCTGTCAGACCCATGGCGCTGTCAAGCTTACCACTGTCCTTTTATCATGCAGTATCATTAAGAGGAGAAAAGAAAGAGGCAGGAGAAGATTGACACCTTTTTCAAGAGAAATCCTGTAAGTGAAGTTGAGAGATGAAAGTTGAAAAATGTTAACATTAAACAACATGGTAGCCTATTACCATTAGATGATGTTTGCATTTATTTCGTTGTATTACTTTTCAATATTCACTGAGGTTTTCTAGTGCCACAGCTGTAACTGTTTGAACCTATTTCCACTGCAACCTTGTTTATCAAATTCACAAATTCATTTTAAATCAGGTGTGCCCCACCAGTCGATCGCGGTCGATCGCAGACTGCTTTCCAGTCGATCGCGAGAGTAAACTGCCTTCTGGTTTGTCTTTTCTCTTTCTTCACTGTTTCCACAACTCAAACCTCAAATAAAACAATAACCTTTATAGACATAGTATTTCTTGAGTAAAGGAACGCTGTACTTATTTTAAAAAACAGTTCTTTATTTTCCCTTACAAGATGATTACGTTCGGCTCTGCGCTGAAAAACCGACGGAATTAGTGGCTGAATTTGAAATCGCATACTAACATACTACCCATACTATTTCATATAAATATATAGCAGAAATAAACACAGGATTAAGCGGTATAGAAAATGAATGAATGAATGAATATATAGCAGAAATAGCGAGAGTAGTTAGCCAGTAATCCAGCCAGGGGTTTTAGCTATAGGCACGTTACTAGTAGGGACTCAGTGTTTAAGTAGAGAAGTTGAGAGAGCTGCAACTTCAGCAAAGTAAAACACAACTATGGCAGGAGCAAAAAAAAAAAAGGGCAATTTGGGTCGCCATTTCAAAACCGTGCACAAAAGCTACGATGCAGATTTCCCGGCTAATTCAGCTCTACGCACCCAAAAAGTCCAGGAATTGAAGAGGCAGTTCGCAGCACAGCAGTCCATTTTCACCAGGCCAAACACCAAGGGTAAGGCTGCAACTATAGCATCTTATCGCGTCAGTCACGTTCTTGCAAAACACAAGAAGTCTTTCAAGGATGGCGAGGTTGTGAAAGAAGCATTTGTCGCGGCTGCAGACGCACTATTTGGTGACTTCAAGAATAAAAGTGATATCATAGCTGCCGTTAAGGACGAGCAATTATCCCGTGGCACTGTTACACGGCGATGTGAGGGATGTCGAGGCGCAGTTAAGGATGGATATTGAACAGTGTGAATGTTTTTCTCTTCAAGTTGATGAGTCGACTGATGTTGTGGATGTGGCACAGCTGTGTGTTTTCATTAGAATGGTTTTTGGAGCCATGGGTGCAAAAGAAGAGCTAGGGTTAGGGTTAATAGCTTTCAATTATCAGTACAATTAGTCTATGTTTTATTATATATGGATTTTCTGTTTGTTTTGTGCACATTAAATATGTAAATATGCTATGAATAGCAACTGGCTTTCTGTTTGGACTGGTAGATCTCGGCACACTGACAAATTAAAAAGTAGATTTTTGTTCAAAACAGGTTGGGCACCCCTGTTTTAAATGTTTTGATTAGGGTGTATGTGAGGATGGGGGCACGGTGGTGTAGTGGTTAGCACTGTCGCCTTGCACCTCCAGGGTCTGGGTTCGATTCCCCGGCCAGGCTCGATTCCCGTCTCTGTGTGCATGGAGTTTGCATGTTCTCCCCGTGCTTAGTGGGTTTCCTCCGGGTACTCCGGTTTCCTCCCACAGTCCAAAGTCTATATGCAGGTTAGGCTAATTGGCATTCCTAAATTGCCCGTAGTGTGTGATTGGGTGTATGTGTGTGTGCCCTGCGATGGATTGGCACCCTGTCCAGGGTGTACCCCGCCTAGTGCCCGAAGACTCCTGGGATAGGCTCCAGGTCCCCCGCGACCCTGAACACAGGATTAAGCGGTATAGAAGATGAATGAATGAATGAATGTATGTGAGGATGTGGCCAGGAGTGAGGAAGACAGAGATGAAGAGGGAGTAAAAGGCAGACAAGAAGCAGACAGGTTGGTTGCATTTATATATGTACATATGTTTGTTAATAATTTCTCCCTGAGATTTTTTAAGCATTTCTTATTCTAAATCTTTAGCAAGTCTAGCAAGTGTGTCTGAGTGTGTTTTTAGTATCACTCTAGTATCAATATAAATTGAAAGCCTTTTATACAAACCGGATTCCAAAAAAGTTGGGACACTAAACAAATTGTGAATAAAAACTGAATGCAATGATGTGGAGATGGCAAATGTCAATATTTTATTCAGAATAGAACATAAATCACGGAACAAAAGTTTAAACTGAGAAAATGTATAATTTTAAGGGAAAAATATGGTGAATCAAAATGTCATGGTGTCAACTAATCCCAAAAAGGTTGGGACAAGGCCATTTTCACCACTGTGTGGCATCTCCCCTTCTTCTTACAACACTCAACAGACGTCTGGGGACCGAGGAGACCAGTTTCTCAAGTTTAGAAATAGGAATTCTCTCCCATTCTTGTCTAATACAGGCCTCTAATGGCGCTTTTCCACTGCATAGTACGACACGACATGGTTCAGTTCTACTCACTTTTGGGGGGTTTTCCACTGGGAACAGTACATAGTACCTGGTCCTTTTTTCAGTACCACCTCAGCCGAGGTTCCAAGCGCGCCGAACCGTTACCAAAACATGACGTGTAAACACGGCTGGTCACTGATTAGCCGGAGAAAATCGTCATTACTGCGTCACCGAACTTGCGACACGAGACACAACAGAACCGCTATATTTAGAAACAGCCAGAGAAGGATTGCACACACCTTTTTGTATTAACCGTCGGCCTCTTTTGAAACAAACTCCTTCATCTCGATGTTAAAAACATCCACATGCCGAGAATGAAGAACACCATGCCGTCGATATGCTCCATTCTTGTGTGTTTGTTTGTGGCGCGTTTACGATGACGTCACGGCAGTCGCGGCGCCGCGTGCGTGAGTAATCCCGCCCACGCTAAAGTGTTACTACACTGCAGTGGAAGTGCAAACCGAGCCAAACTGCGCCGAACCGAAGTGATTTGAACTGAACCGTGTCGTGCCGTTCTATGCAGTGGAAAAGAGGCATAACTGTTCAATTGTCTTGGGCCTTCTTTGTCGCAACTTCCTCTTTATGATGCGCCAAAAGTTCTCTATAGGGGAAAGATCTGGACTGTAGACTGGCCATTTCAGTACCCGGATCCTTCTCCTACGCAGCCATGATGTTGTGATTGATGCAGAATGTGCTCTGGCATTAACTAGTTGAAAAATGCAGGGTCTTCCCTGAAAGAGATGACTAGATGTTGTTCTAGAACATGAATATATTTTTCTGCATTGATGGTGCCTTTCCAGACATGCAAGCTGCCCATGCCACACGCACTCATGCAACCCCATACCATCAGAGATGCAGGCTTCTGACCTGAGCGTTGATAACAACTTGGGTTGTCCTTGTTCTCTTTGGTCCGGATGACATGGCGTCCCACATTTCCAACAAGAACTTCGAATCGTGACTCGTCTGACCACAGAACTGTCTTCCATTTTGCCACACTCCATTTTAAATGATCCCTGGCCCAATGAAAACGCCTGTGCTTGTGGATCTTGCTTAGAAATGGCTTCTTCTTTGCACTGTAGAGTTTCAGCTGGCAACGGCGGATGGCATGGTGGATTGTGTTCACTGACGATCGTTTCTGGAAGTATTCCTGAGCCCATTCTGTGATTTCCTTTACAGTAGCATTCCTGTTTGTGGTGCAGTGTCGTTTAAGGGCCTGGAGATCACGGGCATCCAGTATGGTTTTACGCCCTTGACCCTTACGCACAGAGATTGTTCCAGATTCTCTGAATCTTCGGACGATATTATGCACAGTTGATGATGATAACTGCAAAGTCTTTGCAATTTTTCGCTGGGTAACACCTTTCTGATATTGCTCCACTATCTTTCTGTGCAACATTGTGGGAATTGGTGATCCTCTACCCATCTTGGCTTCTGAGAGAAACTGCCACTTTGAGAAGCTCTTTTTATACCCAATCATGTTGCCAATTAACCTAATTACTGTTAATTGGTCTTCCAGCTCTTCGTTATGCTCAAATTTACTTTTTCCAGCCTCTTATTGCTACTTGTCCCAACTTTTTTGGGATTTGTTGACACCGTGAAATTTGGAATCAACATATTTTTCCTTTAAAATGATACATTTTCTTGGATTAAACTTTTGATCTGTCATCTATGTTCTATTCTGAATAAAATATTGACATTTGCAAGGACACACAGGGAGATGTGCAGAGCTGTGGCAATTACAGAGGTATAAGGCTAATGAGCCATACAATGAAGCTGTGGGAAAGAGTAGTGGAAGCTAGGTTAAGGGCAGAGGTGAGAATTTGTGAGCAGCAATATGGTTTTATACCTAGAAAGAGTACATCAGATGCAGTATTTGCTTTGAGGATGCTGGTGGAGAAGTACAGAGAAGGTAATAAAGAGTTGCATTGTGTCTTTGTAGATTTAGAGAAAGCGTACGACAGGGTGCCGAGAGAGGAGCTGTGGTGTTGTATGAGGAAGTCTGGAGTGGCAGAGAAGTATGTTAGAGTGGTGCAGGACATGTATGAGAGTTGTAAGACAGTGGTGAGATGTGCTGTAGGTGTGACAGAAGAGTTCAAGGTGGAGGTGGGTCTGCATCAAGGATCGGCTCTAAGCCCCTTTTTGTTTGCTCTAGTGATGGACAGGATGACAGATAAAGTTAGACAGGAGTCTCCATGGACTATGATGTTTGCAGATGACATTGTGCTTTGTAGCGAGAGCAGGGAACAGGTGGAGGAAAATTTCGAGAGGTGGAGGTACGCTCTGGAAAGCAGAGGAATGAAGGTTAGCCGCAGCAAGATGGAATACATGTGTGTGAATGAGAGGGACCCAAGAGGAACAGTGAGGCTACAGGGAGCAGAGGTAAAGAAGGTGCAGGATTTTAAGTACTTAGGGTCAACGGTCGAGAGCAACGGAGAGTGTTCAAAGGAGGTGAAGAGACGAGTACAGGCAGGTTGGAATGGGTGGAGAAAAGTGTCAGGTGTGTTGTGCGATAAAAGAGTATCAGCGAGAATGAAAAGAAAGGTGTACAGGACAGTGGTGAGACCAGCAATGCTCTACGGCTTAGAGACAGTGGCACTGAAGAAAAGACAGGAGGCAGAGTTGAAGATGTTGAGGTTCTCTTTGGGAGTGACAAGGATGGATAGGATCAAGAATCAGTTCATCAGAGGGACAACCCATGTTAGATGTTTTGGAGATAAAGTCAGAGAGGCCAGATTGAGGTGGTTTGGACATGTTCAGAGGAGAGAGTGTGAATATATCGGTAGAAGGATGCTGAGGTTGGAACTGCCAGGTCTAGAGGAAGACCAAAAAGGAGATTTATGGATGCAGTGTGAGAGGACATGAAGTTAGTTGGTGTGAGAGAAGAGGATGCAGAGGATAGGGTTAGATGGAGGCAGATGATTCGCTGTGGCGACCCCTGAAAGGGACCAGCCAAAAGACAAAGAAGAAGATAAGTAATCATTTAATCACTAATATAGCAGATTCATGGAAAATTACATCGCTAATCAGCATTTTTGCTGCAACTAATTCATGAATGAGTCTGAATCAACTACATTAAAGAGAATCGCTTTATTTAAAGTGAATAAAATACCCTACTTACCGGAGTTCAGCATTAATTGAGCCGCAGCCACAAACCTGACCTGAACTGGGAAAGCAGGCAGTGGGACAAACCACTGGGAGGAAGGGGGGAAGGGGGGGGGGGGCTCAACTGTATTCTAAATGCAGTTTTTGCTGGGTTTTTTCTACTTACACAATTATTTTAGGTATACACACATATACAGAGTATACTGTCACAATAGAGAGTGCGATTAAAAAAAAAAAAAAAATATATATATATATATATATATATATATATATATATATATATATATATATATATATATATATATATATATATATATATATACACAAACCCTCGGCTTGGGGGGAAATGTCCCCTCCGTCCCCCCCCGTGATTTACGGCCGTGAGTCTTTTATGGGTTTCACTACACACACCATGGAAGCATTCACTTTGAGGGAGAAAGAAATAGTGAAAAATAGAAAAATGTAAGAGTAAATAAACAAACATATAAAAATATCAAAACTCAGACTCTCTCTCTCTCTCTCTCTCTCTCTCTGACTTCAGGAAAATGGCTGAGGCCAGTATTTCAGTAGATCAGGATCAGTTCATCTGTCCAGTGTGTCTGGATCTCCTGAAGGATCCGGTGACTCTCTCCTGTGGTCACAGTTTCTGTAAGGTGTGTATTAATGGTCACTGGGATCAGGAGGATCAGAAGGGCGTCTACAGCTGTCCTCAGTGCAGAGACACTTTCACACCAAGGCCTGTTCTACGCAGAAACAACATGCTGGCTGAAGTGGTGGAGAAACTGAAGAAGAAGACTGAAGTCCAAGCTGCTTCTCCTTCTCACTGTTACGCTGGACCTGGAGATGTGGAGTGTGATTTCTGCACCGGGAGAAAACACAAAGCTGTCAAGTCCTGTCTGATGTGTTTAGCTTCATTTTGTGAAACTCATCTGAAACCTCACCTGGAAGTTTCTGGTTTAAAAAACCACACATTAATTGAAGCTTCCGCAAAACTCCAAGAGAAGATCTGCTCTGAACATAACAAGCTGATTGAGATCTACTGTCGTACTGATCAAACCTGTATCTGTTATTTGTGTACGATGGATAATCACAGAGGACACGACACCGTCACAGCCGCAGCAGAAAGAGCTGAGAAACAGGTGAGAATGAGAAAGATTTCCAGAATGAGGTTCTTAATTATAGTTTATATCTAGTAAAATAAAGGTGATTAGTTTCAGTAATTCAGTTTTAAAAGTGAAACTCATATATTATATACGTTGATTAAACACAGACTGATATATTCAAGTGTTTGTTCCTTTTAATTTTCATGATTATGGCTTACAGCTAATGAAAACCCAAAATTCTGTACCTGAAATTAGAATATAACTTGAGATCAATGAAAATAAAAAAAAGATTTTGAACAGAGAAATGTTGGAGTACTGAACAGGATGAACATGTACAGTACTCAGTACTTGGTCAGGGCTCGCTTTGCATGATTTACTGCAGTAATGAGGCGTGGCATGAAGGTGATCAGTCTGTGGCACTGCTGAGGTGTTACTGTATGGAAGCCCAGGTTACTCTGAAAGCCGTGTTGGTTCTGGTGTCTCACATCATCTTTACAATATCTTTACAATAGTCCATAGATTCTCTATGGGATTCAGGTCGGGTGAGTTTGCGGGACAATAAAACACAGGTACACCAACTGGGCATCTGACATGGATTTTACATTTTCTTATCTTTTTTTTTGTTGATCTGGCTAATTTCAGGACAAACCATTTTTTTTATGATTTTACACAAACTATATCTAAATTAACTAAATCCACCATGTGTGTGATGTTCTATAGTGTATGTAGACAGTATTATGAATGAACTGTGGTTTACTCAGTGACTGAGTGATCCTGCACTTCCCTGTACTCAGACTTCCAGTGGTGAGACCTGAGGTAGTGTCCACCTCTCCTCCCCTCCCCGTCTTGTACACTCAGTGAGAGATCTTCTTGGGCAGTAACCTGCCTCACAAACTAGAATCAGGGCACCAACCATACGGTGGCATGAAAAATGTAACCTGCATTGAAGGAACAGTAAACTGATCACACAAATGTCACCACCATTACAATTTATTTATTATTGTTTCACGTGTGCATTGTGCTGGATTCACCAACATGCTGTTCTGTGTGGCTGCCCATGGCACCGATATCTACATCTGACTGTCAGCTTCTTATCGTTCGACATTTTGACCGAACTAACCACAAGCTTCACCTGTCACTCACATTTGAATACGTCATAAACATTCCTCTACATTCTGATAGGTGCACAGTCACGATCACTGCATGTGCTCTAGTGAATTATATGATTTAAACATCGATTTCAAATTCAAACAGAGAGAGAGAGAGTAAAAATTAACATAAACAAAGCAGATATAATGTGCTCCACTCCACTCTTATCATCAGGCTGGATAAGGGTTTGTGTCTCTTAGATCTCTTAGAAACTGTAACACTACATCACACACACACACATATACACACACACACACACACACAAAACATTCACAGCTCTGAGAAATATCAATGTTTGTATGTAATGAATTATCTTACTATGTAAGTACTTTATAATAAGCTGAATGTAACTGTTCTGTCCTCAGAGTGAGTTAAAGGAGAAGCAGATGAAATCCCAGCAGAGAATCCAGGAGAAGCAGAAGAAGGTGGAGGAGCTGAAACAGGCTGTGAACACTATAAAGGTGAGCAGTGAGCAGAGACAGAGCTGCTCCTAGAAACACACACAACATGGACAACATGGAGACATTTAGAGTCGCAGTAAGAGAGGGAATGATAGATGAGCTTTAAATCCTGTGTGTGTGTGTGTCCGTCCTAAAAGCGGAGTGCAAAGAGAGCAGTAAAGGACAGTGAGAGGATCTTTACTGAGCTGATCAGCTCCATGGAGAAAAAGCGCTCGGAGGTGACGGAGCTGATCAGAGATCAGGAGAAGACTGAACTGAGTCGAGCTGAACGACTCCTGGAGCAACTGGAGCAGGAGATTGCTGATCTTCAGAGGAGACTGACTGAGCTGGAGCAGCTTTCACACACACACGATCACATCCAGTTCCTCCAGGTAACACTCACTGTCTGATCTACACACACAGCTGTTCAGTGTGTCAGTGGACATTCACTGTCCTTTAACAAGTACTGTATGTTTTACATCTAATCTCCTTTCTGTAGACTTTAGCTTCTGGACATCAATCTCCTCTAGGACAAAGACCATCATTTCAGACATCCAGCATCAGTGTCCATCAACATCTCTCATTTGATGGAGTGAGGAATTCTCTCTCAGATCTGAAGAAGAGACTCAAGGAATTCTGTGAGGAGGAATTCAACAAAATCCCTCCACATGGTAAGAGGAGCTGTTCCTGCTGGAGAAACACAATGATGGACGTCTTTACTCGCTCTGTCAAGTCTTATTTCTTAGCAATGCTCCTGCTGACCTTCCTGCAGACAGTTTGAACTAAAATATGATTTAAAATGAATAAACTCACGGTATCACTGTTGCATGTTTAATAAAATGACCATCACGATATAGAGAGCATATACGTGATGTATTTATTTGTTAACATCAAGCAGCCAACATGACCAACAACTCGAGCATCCATGAGTGAAACCAGGGAGGGGCGGGCCCCTTTCTTAAAGAGCACAACACACCTAAAGTGCAACGCATCAAGATCATTAATTACAACAAGCTCAGAGAGATTATTCACTGTAATGATCTATATCCCCTTCCTGTAGCTGAAAGCTCCTAAAACAGAAATAACATTTGGCAATAAGAATATTTACATAGAACAAAAGGACATTTGGCAATAAATGTATTCGCTGCGTGACATTAACTTAATCCACAACCAAGAATGTTAATGGCTTCTCATGAATCAATATAACCATTACAATGATAAATTGAACCATTATACGTGTATACGCAAGCTTTAAGACTATCTCTGCTTTAAGAAAACACATCAAAGTGTCACTTATTTGGTCATTAATAGAGTTCACTGTTCATATCTTGGGTTAGGCCTGCAAATGCGACCTGAACGTGTTCTGTAAGGTGTGTTTCTGGCCTTAGTAGGTGACTGTATTGTGTGTTTTGGCAAGTCAGCAGTTATGGATTCCGACTGTGGGAAGTGTACTGTATATGTGATGAGTGTGGTGCAGCGGAAACACAATTCGGTGTATGTGCAGTGGTATTTTGAACATCAATGTCCTGAGGTGTGAGCCCTGATGGAGGGGGCTCTGCAACTGGAAGGATGTGTCGTCGGTTCCTCCTGTATGTCCTCCCATTGTAGTGTATTGTGTAAGATCGAGGTTCCTTGTTCACCTCCTTTACCACGCCGAGACTGTTGTATCCTTTTGGGGTCTGCATTCTGACAACTTGACCCTCTGCCAATGGTCGTAGTGGACGACTTGAGACATCGTAATGTCTCTTTTGGGTCATCCTCTTATGGTTGTGCAGTTATTTTCTGGGCATGTTTGGAAGCTGGTTCTAATAACTTGGAGTTAATGGGAATGGTTGACCGTGTCTGTCGTGACAACAGCCGTTGTGCAGGTGAACCTAACGTTGAGTCGCGAGGAATGTTTCCCAAATTTAAGAGATTGAGGAATACGTCTGTCCCATCCCTGTGAGATTTCTCCATCAGCTGTTTGGTACTGCGGACCGCTCTTTCTGCTAGGCCGTTTGACTGCGGGAACTCTGGACTACTGGTAACATGGATAAAGTCCCACTGTTTGGCAAAGTCTCTGAACTGTTGACTTGTATACTGCCTAGCGTTATCAGAAATGAGTGTGCGTGGTGTGCCATCCACAGAGAAGTGTCTCTTTAATTTTGCGATTACAGCTGACGATGTCATATTACGAAGAAGGTCAATCTCATACCAACCAGAGAATGAGTCCACAAGCACCAGGTAGTTTTGCCCGCGCCATTCAAACATATCTGTTGCCACAGTAGACCAAGGCAAGTCAGGAACTGGATAGAGTTTCAGTGGTTATTTCTGTTGATGCGGCTTTGTGCCGTTACAGACTGAGCATGTGAGGATTTCTGCGGTGATAACAGCCGTCATGGTTGGCCAGAAGATTATACTTCTTGCTCTGTGCTTGGTAGCATCCAGACCCGGGTGGCCTCTGTGATGTTTATTGTGATGTATTCCCTCTGTAGTGAACGAGGAATGACTGTTTTGTGGCCTTTCATAACAGTTCCATCCTCCACCGCTAGTTCGTCTCTATAGGGAAAATATGGACAAACGGCAGGACACAGGCTGTGTTCTTTGCTTGGCCAACCTCATTGAATCACCGTAATAAGAACCCGTAGCACTCATCCTCAGTCGTTTGCTTTCTGAGTTCCTCCAGTCGAGTAGTAGAGATGTAACTGATGGACATGACCTCGAATGTGTCATTTTCGGTGTCTGGAGGAACTTCTGTGTTTGGAGCGTGTGATAGGATATCCGCAAGATACATGTGTTTACCCTTCTTGTACACCAGAGTGATGTCGTAGCACTGTAACCTGAGCATCCTTTACTGTAAACGTGCAGGGGCTGTGTGAATGGGCATCTTCAAAATTGTCACAAGAGGCTGGTGGTCTGTTTCGACAAGTGTTGGTTTCCCATACACATAATCCCTGAACTTAGTGCAGGCAAATACAACTGCCAGCAGCTCCTTTTCTATCTGTGCATATCACGTCTCTGTCTTCGTGAGTGTGCGGGACGCATATGCAACCGGTCTGCCATCCTGCATACATGCAGCACCGAGTCCAGAACATGAGGCATCACAGGTTAATGTGACTGCTTTTTTACGTCATAATACGACAAAACAGGTGGGGTGGTCAGATATGCTTTGAGGGTGTCAAATGCATGTTGGTGCTGCTGATACCAGCACCATGCAGTTTCTCTATGTGTCAGCTTCCTTAAGGGTGCAGCAACATCACTGAAGTTTGGTATGAATTTCCCCAGGTAATTTACCATTCCAAGAAAGCGCTGCAATGTGGCAACATCCTTAGGAGCCTGCATCTCAGAGATTGCTTTTGAAGGATCTGCCTTTAAGCCTTCACTGGTGAATATGTGACTTACATAGCTAACCTGGTCGAGGCGGAATTTGCATTTGGCAGAATTTAGTTTGAGCTTGACCTCCCGTGCTCGATTCAGCACTCGTTTCAAATTAATGTCATGTTCTGCACAATCATGGCCTCCGATGATATCATCGACAATGATTGCAGGGGTATCCTGAAAACAGCTGCTCCATTGAGCGCTGTAACACTTCACTTGCTGAGTTTATGCCAAACGGCATACGCAGGAACCTGTAGCGCCCAAATGGAGTGCTGAGCGTAGTCATCATAGAAGATTTGTGGTCAAGGCGCCAGAAAGAGTTCTTTGCGTCAAGCACTGAAAATACAGTTGCCCCCGACATCTGGGATGCAACTTCTTCTACACTACGCATTGGGTGATGAGGTCTCTTTAAGGCAATGTTAAGATCTTTAGGATTTATGCATAGTCTGATTTCTTGTCCATTCTTTTTGTGTGTCACAACCATGGACGAAACCCAGTCTGTTGGCTCGAGACTGGTGCTATGACGCCCAAACTCTGCATGCGGTCCAGCTCTGTTTTGACACGATCCTGTATTGCCAGTGGAATGCAGGGCCAGGGGTAGCTCAGTGGTTAAGGCATTGGACTACAGTTCGGAAGATCCCAGGTTCAAACCCCACAACCACCAAGTTGCCACTGTTGGGCCCTTGAGCAAGGCCCTTAACCCTCAACTGCTCAGATGTATAATGAGATAAAAATGTAAGTCATTACATTTACATTTAAGCATTTGGCAGACGCTCTGGAGAGCGTCTGCCAAATGCTTAAATGTAAATGTAATGCGGTGTGCTGGGCGAACTACAGGCTGCACGCTTAGGTCAAGTGTCATGGAGTAAGTGATTGGGAGTTCTCCAAGTTCATCAGTGAACAAATCTTTGTATTCTTGCAGAATTTGTTCAGTGTTGTTCTCCACATTGACCAGATGAACATGTGGGCTCATTGTGACAATCCCCATGTCTAAACATGCACGAAATCCTAGCAGTGGTTGAACCTCTTTATCCACCTTTCCACCTTTATCCACCTTAATCCTTTCGTCTCAATTTTACCTCCACCATAAGCCACTAGATTAGGCGTACTTTCCGGCTTTATTGGTTGTTCATTTTTTGCGATTTTTTTGAAGGTTGTTTGTGACATCACATTACACTTTGCTCCAGTGTCAACTTTCACCTCAATTGAAGTTCTGTTTATGTGCAAAGTGACAAATCCTCCTTCATGCTCGGCCATGGACGGGTTAACAGTATCAACGCACATGTCAAATCCAATGCCATCGACATAGAAAGTGTCATCATAAACAGGAAGGTTGTCCACTTCAAGTTCATGTACTATCTTTTTGTAGTTTTTCTTTAGAGCACGCTGATAATGTGTTCTGCAACATTTTTTAAAATGATTCATTTTCTTGCAACTGTGACACGTCTGTCCAAACGCTGGGCAATTTTCTTTCTTTGCCACATGACTGTTCCACCAATTTTTGCAATTGGCAATGGTGAGTGAATCATTCATTTTAATTCTAGGCATTTGCCTTGTGTACTGCTGGAAACTAGGTGTACTGCATGTACATTAGTAGGCGTTTGAGGCATCGCCAAAGTTTTATTGTTTTCCTCTGTCATTTCATGAAAGCGACATATTGAGATGGCTTTTGTAAGAGTTAAGTCGCTGTCCCTTAACACTAGAAGCGCCGAGCAAAGGAAAAAAAAAAAAACTTCACACGTGATCAAAATCCAGGACCCTCCTTTCATGACTTTTCCTAGATCTGTGAGCTTAATCACCCAGCATGCTTAAATTTTTTGAATCGCACCTGTAAAAGCCAGTATAAAGCTATTTTGCTCTTATTTATGCAAAATCGCTGACAGCTGCGCGGCGGCGTGACATTTCCTGCCTTTTCCAACCTGCGATTCTCATTTCTCTCAGCAGATGGCGCCATTCAGTGCGTCTATCTCGGGTTTCGTTCAGTGGGAGCCACGCCAAATAGCCGCGACCATGTGGCTGAAGTGTGAATGGCGTGTGAATGGCCTTTGCACGCCGTAATCCCCCCTCCCTTTTCTGACAGAAAGGCATGTCAAGATTTCACAGTAAACACGCCCATTCAAGCCCTATTTATTCATTGACCTGGTGCCACCACTAGATGGCGCTTCGTTCTCAAGAACACGTTAAACAAGCCAGCTGTGCTGAGTTGCAATCACGTGATTTTAACAACCCGCCTCCACCCCCGCCGAACTACAGAGATGAAGATGGCGGCTTAACGGACTATTCGTGGTAAGTGATGTTTTATTTTATAAAATGTGTTTAGGGTAGTTTACAGTTTATTTCCCAGTTTAGTTTTTTATTGGCCGTTTTAAATATCACTGGCAGCACCAGCAGCGGTCAGATGTGACTTTAGAGAACTTAATGTTCTGTTTACCAAGTCTGGAGTTAATATTACAGCTTACTGTCAGTGTCACACACTCACAATGTCACTCCACTTTAACTCAAAAACATGCTCAAGCTTCGACAATACTATTAATGTTCCTATTACAAGAGCTGCACTACCCGATGAAGAGTGTTTGTGTTCTCTGTAAATACTGAGAGAATCTCACCGCGTGTTGTCTGGATAAATTCAGCGCTTATTTATTCTCTGGTTAAGAGTTAATCTGCAGGTTATTTCTGTGACTGTAATATAATGTGATGCAGTTGATGAGGGACACAGACTGAGGGTAGCTGTACAGGAGCTAGTAACGCTCATAACCCGGTTTATATTTTACACACTTTGTCCGGGACTTTCCGCGGTAGCGCGAGCGCTTAGTTAACGAGCTGAATAACAACACTGAAGTGTTCATCAGTTAAGAGGAGGAGGGGGGAGGTGTGTGTGTGTGTGAGGGGCTTCAGTAAGTTATAGTTTGGCTTCAGGGATGAACTAATGCTCATATACGAGTGTTATATCGCTTAACTTATTTGTATGAGAAGCGCATTAAGTAAATTCCCGGTTAATTTAATTCAGACGATAATACAGACAGTCACTGGTTAACACTAACACTGTTCACTGGTTAACACTAACACTGTTCACTGGTTAACATTAGCACAGGCAGTTTATTTACATTCCAGAATTCCCAAAACAGTATTTTACAAACTCTGTGGTAAATAGGTTTATTAATATATATTATTTTTATTAGAACTATATGTTCTGTAAAGTTTATTTATCTTTGTCTTGACTAAATTCTCCTGTTGTCTTTAAGCAGAGCTCCGCTGTGGAGGATTGGGGGGTCAGACGGCTGACGGCTGGACTTTTGGAGCTACAGGACTGGAGGAGCCTGAACAAGCTGTTGAGGGAGCTGTAGGAGGGATGATGTCACAGTCCGACAGCTTTAGAATGATGTTTGATCAGGTCTACTGTATATTCTGAACATAGAACTGCTAAATGTCTGATACAGTACTTTGGGGGAAACAAAGACTTCAGCTGTTCCATGTTTAATAGTTTTGATATTTGAAAAATTAATATTTTAATATAAAAGGACTATAGATAGAGACTTATAAGCAGCTGGTGTATCCGGGTTGTTTAATGAACTTTAAGCAAAAAGACAACATGTATTCACCCGTTTTATACAAATTACTGTTTTAACTTTGACTAGTTTTGGAAGAATAAATTGAATTGGTAAAGTCATGTTTGCGTGTTTTAATTTTTGGGGATTGTTTGGGTATTTAAAAAATCATAATGCAAACATCTGAAAATCATAATAATAATAATTATTGGTCATAGAAACAACAACAACACTTGATCATATGTATTTGTGTTTGTGATTATGTGACCCATAATAATTTTTTCTCAGTATAAATAAATGTTTTGGGTTTTAAGAACTCCAAAAGAGCAACGACAAACTTAGGAGTGGAAGGTGAGAAACCTCAATGGAGAATACTGAGTATGACATGGTAATTGCTCTGTGTGTATTTTTGGCGGGGGGATGGGTGTGTGTGTTTTTGGCGGGGGGATGGGTGTGCGTGTTAAAGCCAACGGAGAAATTCAGGAGAGCGCGTGCGCGCGTGTATATACACACACACCTCCATTCATCCATCATTGATTAAACCTATGAACACGGCTGTTCAGCAGTTCTAAGCACAGGGTCTGTTTTTGTCCTTAACTAAATACTTCAATACGTTAATAATTAATTTATTTTGCTGAATAAGGTAATAAGCGATATTTAAACCAAACCAGTAAGTTAAGTAAGTGTTCCATACATTAAAGTACTGTGTATAACCAAGTGCCCTAGCAAACACAGTTACAGTTTACAGTACAAACAGAGTGTGTGCACTGGGAGGGATTGGAAGGTGAGTGAGAATACTCATTTACAAGACAAAAGACGGTCAGAGGCAGGGCCGTTCTAGACCAGGGGGAGGGGCGCAGTCAGAAATGTGAAGGGGGCATCATGTTCGAGCACTGTTTTTCCCTGGGCTTATAGTAACAGTATTGTCCTTGCTGAATTGTGTTGAGTCACACAAACCCCCTGACCACAATAAGGTGGCAATCCCTCAGGGGGGAAACTAAAAAATAAAAATTAAAGAAATAAAATAAAATATCCTTAATCCAGATTTTATCAATGACATAACATTTATCTAATGGTCAAATTCTCAAAAACGTTTAACCTAAAGTAAGACTTAACATACTATACCTAAAATATTTACAAAACTGAAAGGTTGTCTTATGAATAATAAATACAAACTAAATTAAAACAGATGGGCTATTGAACAGATCATAATGTTTTATGTTTTCTGATTATAAATGATAGATGGATTGATTTTAGAAAGGCTAAATGAAAGCTAGTTTTGGTCATGTCAGTCCAGTAACTATACTATGTAAAAGTAATTATAATATGAATTAATTAAGGGCAGGACCGAACCTAATGTTAATAATTTACACCATGATAACATTAGTATTTATGTTTTTGTATATATTTTTAAATGTTCAAATGAACGTTTCAGAGTATATAATTTGTCGTGTCATCTGTGATTGAGACCCATGAGTTAAATTTTAATATTTTTTATAGGTAGTAAGCCAGGTTTTAGTAACCTTGGACAAATCACCATGTAAGCCCTCTCTCGCACTCACACGACACACACAAATAACACATGAAATCGCATAAAACCAAATGAAACTAGGGTAAAAAAATATGAGCAGTAAAATACAGTAGTATCCTGTAGGTGATTCCTGTCCTGTGATAACAGGCACTAACACTCTAGAACTGTTTACTTCTGTTAGTTTTGTTTTCAAGTGTGAATGTTTATGGGGATTAAATCTGTCTCTGCTGCTGCATCTATACACAGTTGTGATAAGTGATTGATGCCCCATCAGATCTTTGATGTGGGACGTTATGCTGGTTAAATGACTAAAGAAATACTGATCCGTATGGACAGATATTTGTTCCAGATATTATGCGCCATTAATCAATTTGTTATGCCAATTTGACTATCAGCGAAAACATCAAAAATATAACGCAAACAAACCAAAGCAGAAGTTAAATTTTAAGCTTTACTTTCAAATAAACATTTGATTTGTCACATACACAGTGCGATATGTAGTAAAATGTTTTAGGTGCTTTAGGCGAGGCTCGAACTCGGCATTGCTTCACCTGGACCACTTTATAAGTATCACGCGCTAACAGATTGCGCCACGGGAGCCACACGGAAGTTGCTCTTGTCAGAGTATCCTCTCTCTCTCGCGCGCGCACACACACACACACACACAAACATGAAATTGCGTAATACCAAACGGAATATAAGCAGTAAAAAATCAGTAAAATACATTAGTATAACAGGCGCTAACCCTCTGGAATTTTTTTACCATTGTTTCCAAGTGTTTATGGGGATTTAATGCGTCTCTGCTGCCGCATCCATTCACAGTTGTCATAAGTGATTAATGCCCCATTAGATCTTTTGACGGGGGAGCATTATGCATGATTAAATGACTAAAGAAATACTGATCCATATGGGCAGATATTTATTCCAGGTTGCATGCGCCATTAATTGCCTTTCATATGCCACTTGTAGACTATCAGTGAAAAAAAAAATCAGCGAAAACATCATCAAAAATATAACGAAAACAATCCCAAGCAGACGTTACATTTTGAGCTTTATTTTGCAGCAAAATATTATCAATCAGTATATTAAATGGAACGAGGTAAAATACACAGTAATATAAAATACTGTACATAGCCCGTGTGTGTATTCCGTACCTACAATGATCGGTATAGACAAATTACAGCCGCTACCGTGTCTTTAAGGATCATTTCAGGATGTCTTAAAAAATATTTCACTAACTAATTTTATTAAGTCATTATTAAATAATAAATAGCATAATCATCATGGGTTGTGTATTGAGTGATTTAACATATCTGTTTTATTAATCGGTTTGTTGTTGTTTTTTACCACGTCATCTATTTATGAAACTATGTTGACAATACAAGAACTGTCTGTATATTAAAGATACGGTATTGGGCTTCCTGGACACTGCTGTTAACTGTGCCAGTCAATGCTCCATCTGGCGGAAATATACGGCATTGCAACCATCTTTTTAGAAAGCGCATGGGGGCGTTTATGGGGCGGGGCATTGTTAACTGCGTCATCGCGGGGGATCACATTCCATGCACGAAGCGTCCATTAACCCTTCATGGACCTGCCATGGAGCCGTCATGCTCCAGGCGGCTGTTTGACGTGGCTCCCACTGTATATATACATATCAATTTCACGGAAGTATATGCTTCGCCATATGACAATTCGCCATTCATTCCCGCATTGATGATCAGCGATATTTTATAAGGAGATTTAGGGATTTAGCTCTACTTAATTTTATAACGTTTTAAGAAAATTAATTAGTTCGTTCATTCTATTTGAAGCTTCTGAAGCTTTTTTTTTTTTTTTTTTGTTTAGATTAGTTTTGAACTCGCTTCGGTAAAACAATGTAATGAGCCCTCCTGAGGATATAAAGCTTTATTATAGTGTTTGAATAAATAATCAGATCTACCACAGCAGATAATAAACTATGCTATGTCATAACCAAAGCAAACACCACGATTATGCCTCGTTTCGTTCGACGTGTATTCACTTGGCCGCGGTGTATTATAAACCTGTGGAATGTTTCACTGTTTATGCTCACATAAGAGTAATAAAAGCAAGTGAAATGTGGAAATGATGTGTGGCAACTCAATGAGAACTAAACCAAAGATTTCGGTAACTCCACTGAGTGTAACATCTGCATAGTGACACTGAACATCTTCACTTTTCCGTTTACCTCTGAAAAAAAAGCTGTATTTTGTTTGTTTATATTTAGAATTTTTATAACAGTAGAAGAAGTACGTGCGTGCACGCACACATATAGAAGCTGGGGAACAATAGTCTGTTTGAGGGGGGGAAGAGGGTGAAAAGAAACAGACACACACACACTCCCCTGAGCCCTCGGGAAACATCCAATCACCGTCGGTATACAAATGAGTCAAGACGTAGCCTAACGTGGTGTCGTGTCGGATTTCAGCGGTCACGGAGTGGGAAGACTTTGAAGAAGCTGCAGTGACAGTAAACAGCTGAACAACTTCACTTTTCCGTTTACCTCTGAGAAAAAAAAGCTGTATTTTGTTTGTTTATATTTATGATTTTTATAGTAGTAAGAGAAAGTTATAGTTTGGTCTGTACTGTAGTTTGCACCCTTGTAGAGAATAAATAAATGAATAACACCTTCATATCCCCTCTCAAGAGTGTCATAGTCCATTGTTAGTTTTAATGATTTGGCTGAAACTAATTATCACTACATAAGTACCCTAACACCATTGATCATGAGTCTCAGCTGAACCTAATTCTATACTTGTAACAGAAAATGTAGATGCAGATTCCAAATGCGTATTTATATAATAGATAGATAGATGTGTGTGTATATAATCAAACACACACATATATATATAAAATACAAAATACGTTTCAAATAAAATCGCTATTACTTGACTCTGAAGTTTAGTTTAGCACACACAAAAAACAGAAAAGTCATTTCTGGTAAATCAACTTCATGTGTAGTTTATTTACAGTAATTCATTAAAAAATGAATATACATTGTACAGTACACGGTAAACACGAGAAAGATTACAAAATAAAAAAAACAGTGTCTACTTTATAAACAGCTTAGTATGTGCGTCGAGATGCTGAAATCCCTTGCATGTTGCCGCTCCATTTTGTGCTTCCAAGTGGAGAGATATTTGACCGATAGCCTAGAACAAATGATCTATAAGTGTGATCACAACCCCCTCCGACCGACCGTGCCATCAATCACTGACCAAGTATTATCACCATTCAAAGGCTTACAATTCATTTAGCCTAAGTAAATGAATATAGTCAAATTTTGTTTTCTACTATAAGATTATCATAAACCAAATCTAACCTAAACGTTACATTTTTAAGTTCTTGTCCAGTTGGCAGGAATCCCCTATAGTAAAAGCCTATAGTAAATTTGACTATATTCATCTACTTAGAGCTGCTCAATTTATATATATATATATATATATATATATATATTCATTTTTAGTATTTTAGTATTCATTTACTGTAGTATCCCCTCTCAAGAGAGTGCCATAGTCTATTGTTAGTTTTAATGATTTGGCAGAAACTCATCACTACATAAGTACTATTATGATCAATAGCATTTCTTATACATTGAGACCTATAAATAAGTCAACAGGTACGTCTACAACTCACTCTGTAGTTGGGGCGGCTACAGAGTTTGGGCGATTGAGCGGTGAATTATTTACAATGACTCAAAGAGAGCGATATACCCCACAGCAAGTGCTGGACATTCTGTGGAATATTGATGAGATGGAATCGGAGGGCGAGCAATGTGAGGTGTCAGATGGAGCAGGTGAGCAAGAGGGCGAAAGCGAATTAAATCTGAATGTTGAATCTGATTCAGAATCTGAAATTGAGTGTGCAGGGGACTCATTTCAAGAGGCAAGAGATGTCACAGTATGGGTTGAACTAAAGGCTCAGCTGAACCTAATTCTATTCTTGTAACAGAAAATGTAGATGCAGATTCCAAATGTGTATTTATATAATAGATAGATAGATGTGTGTGTGTGTGTGTGTAGGGGCAAGAGAGGGCAGCACACCCTCAAATAAATGTCTGCACATGTTAATATATTCCTAAAATGTATATATTACACACACACAGACATACCTCCCTTGAGCCCTCCGTCTGTCGGATTTCAGCCGTCACGGGGTGGAAAGACTTTGAAGCAGTTTATATATGAATCTAAGCTTGAACTTAACAGCATTGTAAATATATAATACTTTTCAAATTAAATCGTTATTACTTGACTCTGAAGTTTAGTTTAGCACACACAAAAAACAGAAAAGTCATTTCTGGTAAGTCAACTGCATGTGTAGTTTATTTACAGTAATTAATTAAAAAGGAATATACATTGTACAGTACACGGTAAACACGAGAAAGATTACAAAATGAAAAAACAAACAGTGTCTACTTTATAAACAGCTTAGTATGCGCGTCAAGATACTGAAATCCCTTGCATGTTGCCGCTCCATTTTGTGCTTCCAAGTCGAGAGATATTTGACCGATAGCCTAGAACAAAACCTAGACCATGCCATCAATCACTGACCACCTCAGAAGTTCCCTCCAATGTATGGCTGCAATACTTGTTTTGCAAGTATTTTTTAACACCATTCAAAGGCTTACAATTCGTCTAGATTTCTAGCAGATGCCATACGTTTTGTTCCCTGAACATCTGCCAACTTGATTTTCATTTGCTTACGAACACAAGTTCCATTCAACATTGTGAATTTTGCCCATGATGCTTGCATCGCTTTATTAACATTCCAAGCATAGCTTTGCTGCATTCTTTGAGCATTTGCCACAAACAAGCCGCTTACAGGTCTGGCAGATATAAGAGGTTTTGTTTCCTGCACATCTGCCAATCTGACACTGCCTCCTTTTCGCAGGTGGAGAAGGAGTTTCAGGTAAAGGTCGCTTGCATACCATTGCCCTTGCCCCTTCTGCCCTTGTCGTTTTCTGGTGCGCACATACAGTGGTGTGAAAAACTATTTGCCCCCCTCCTGATTTCTTATTCTTTTGCATGTTTGTCACACAAAATGTTTCAGATCATCAAACACATTTAACTATTAGTCAAAGATAACACAAGTAAACACAAAATGCAGTTTTTAAATGAGGGGTTTTATTATTTAGGGAAAAAAAAATCCAAACCTACATGGCCCTGTGTGAAAAAGTAATTGCCCCCTGAACCTAATAACTGGTTGGGCCACCTTTAGCAGCAATAACTGCAATCAAGCGTTTGCGATAACTTGCAACGAGTCTTTTACAGCGCTCTGGAGGAATTTTGGCCCACTCATCTTTGCAGAATTGTTGTAATTCAGCTTTATTTGAGGGTTTTCTAGCATGAACTGCCTTTTTAAGGTCATGCCACAACATCTCAATAGGATTCAGGTCAGGACTTTGACTAGGCCACTCCAAAGTCTTCATTTTGTTTTTCTTCAGCCATTCAGAGGTGGATTTGCTGGTGTGTTTTGGGTCATTGTCCTGCTGCAGCACCCAAGATCGCTTCAGCTTGAGTTGACGAACAGATGCCCGGACATTCTCCTTCAGGATTTTTTGGTAGACAGTAGAATTCATGGTTCCATCTATCACAGCAAGCCTTCCAGGTCCTGAAGCAGCAAAACAACCCCAGACCATCACACTACCACCACCATATTTTACTGTTGCTATGATGTTCTTTTTCTGAAATGCTGTGTTACTTTTACGCCAGATGTAACGGGACACACACCTTCCAAAAAGTTCAACTTTTGTCTCGTCGGTCCACAAGGTATTTTCCCCAAAGTCTTGGCAATCATTGAGATGTTTAATGTTCTTTTTGCTTAAAAGTGGTTTGCGCCTTGGAAATCTGCCATGCAGGCCGTTTTTGCCCAGTCTCTTTCTTATGGTTGAGTCGTGAACACTGACCTTAATTGAGGCAAGTGAGGCCTGCAGTTCTTTAGATGTTGTCCTGGGGTCTTTTGTGGCCTCTCGGATGAGTTGTCTCTGCGCTCTTGGGGTAATTTTGGTCGACCGGCCACTCCTGGGAAGGTTCACCACTGTTCCATGTTTTTGCCATTTGTGGATAATGGCTCTCACTGTGGTTCGCTGGAGTCCCAAAGCTTTAGAAATGGCTTTATAACCTTTACCAGACTGATAGATCTCAATTACTTTTGTTCTCATTTGTTCCTGAATTTCTTTGGATCTTGGCATGATGTCTAGCTTTTGAGGTGCTTTTGGTCTACTTCTCTGTGTCAGGTAGCTCCTATTTAAGTGATTTCTTGATTGAAACAGGTGTGGCAGTAATCAGGCCTGGGGGTGACTACAGAAATTGAACTCAGGTGTGATAAACCACAGTTAAGTTATTTTTTAACAAGGGGGGCAATCACTTTTTCACACAGGGCCATGTAGATTTGGAGTTTTTTTTCTCCCTTAATAATGTAAACCTTCATTTAAAAACTGCATTTTGTGTTCAATTATGTTATCTTTGACTAATAGTTAACGGTTTTTGATGAGCAGAAACATTTAAGTGTGACAAACATGCAAAAGAATAAGAAATCAGGAAGGGGGCAAATAGTTTTTCACACCACTGTAGTTCCTTTACCAACTCCAGAATAAATATCCTCCTGCTTATGGTCACATTCATGCACTGTTTATATAGAATATGTGCATTAATTGCCGCCAGGTCTAGGAGGTTGTAAAACCTTTACTGAATACATCAACATCAACGCCAACTTTAGTGCTGTAGTAGGAAATTGTTTCAGGCAGTTTTACCACCAGTGATACCTCTCAAATAAATGAGGCCAACAAATGCTTTTAGTTCATCACCTATAAGCTTGAACTTATCAGCATTGTTTCGTTCAGATTCCGCTTCAATGTGTTTCTTAATCTTTCCCCACATTTCTGTGTCAATCAAACACAGTAGACTGCTCAATGGGCTTGTAATATTGCCCTTGGCATAAGGCGTGGGACCTGGGGTTTCTTTCATTATATTGCACTCTTGCGCTCTCCCTCGAGGGTTTTCAGCCTTTAGTTCAACCCATACTGTGACATCTCTTGCCTCTTGAAATGAGTCCCCTGCACACTCAATTTCAGATTCTGAATCAGATTCAA
The DNA here is from genome assembly GCA_030522415.1 of Channallabes apus. NCBI lineage: Eukaryota > Metazoa > Chordata > Actinopteri > Siluriformes > Clariidae > Channallabes > Channallabes apus. Next base: position 54,204,194 of record CM060107.1, on the reverse strand, counting down.
CATTCAGATTTAATTCGCTTTCGCCCTCTTGCTCACCTGCTCCATCTGACACCTCACATTGCTCGCCCTCCGATTCCATCTCATCAATATTCCACAGAATGTCCAGCACTTGCTGTGGGGTATATCGCTCTCTTTGAGTCATTGTAAATAATTCACCGCTCAATCGCCCAAACTCTGTAGCCGCCCCAACTACAGAGTGAGTTGTAGACGTACCTGTTGACTTATTTATAGGTCTCAATGTATAAGAAATGCTATTGATCATAATAGTACTTATGTAGTGATGAGTTTCTGCCAAATCATTAAAACTAACAATAGACTATGGCACTCTCTTGAGAGGGGATACTACAGTAAATGAATACTAAAATACTAAAAATGAATATATATATATATATAAATTGAGCAGCTCTAAGTAGATGAATATAGTCAAATTTACTATAGGCTTTTACTATAGGGGATTCCTGCCAACTGGACAAGAACTTAAAAATGTAACGTTTAGGTTAGATTTGGTTTATGATAATCTTATAGTAGAAAACAAAATTTGACTATATTCATTTACTTAGGCTAAATGAATTGTAAGCCTTTGAATGGTGATAATACTTGGTCAGTGATTGATGGCACGGTCGGTCGGAGGGGGTTGTGATCACACTTATAGATCATTTGTTCTAGGCTATCGGTCAAATATCTCTCCACTTGGAAGCACAAAATGGAGCGGCAACATGCAAGGGATTTCAGCATCTCGACGCACATACTAAGCTGTTTATAAAGTAGACACTGTTTTTTTTATTTTGTAATCTTTCTCGTGTTTACCGTGTACTGTACAATGTATATTCATTTTTTAATGAATTACTGTAAATAAACTACACATGAAGTTGATTTACCAGAAATGACTTTTCTGTTTTTTGTGTGTGCTAAACTAAACTTCAGAGTCAAGTAATAGCGATTTTATTTGAAACGTATTTTGTATTTTATATATATATGTGTGTGTTTGATTATATACACACACATCTATCTATCTATTATATAAATACGCATTTGGAATCTGCATCTACATTTTCTGTTACAAGTATAGAATTAGGTTCAGCTGAGACTCATGATCAATGGTGTTAGGGTACTTATGTAGTGATAATTAGTTTCAGCCAAATCATTAAAACTAACAATGGACTATGACACTCTTGAGAGGGGATATGAAGGTGTTATTCATTTATTTATTCTCTACAAGGGTGCGAACTACAGTACAGACCAAACTATAACTTTCTCGTAATACTATAAAAATTCTAAATATAAACAAACAAAATACAGCTTTTTTTCCTCAGAGGTAAACAGAAAAGTGAAGTTGTTCAGCTGTTTACTGTCACTGCAGCTTCTTCAAAGTCTTCCCACTCCGTGACCGCTGAAATCTGACACGACACCACGTTAGGCTACGTCTTGACTCATTTGTATACCGACAGTGATTGGATGTTTCCCGAGGGCTCAGGGGAGGTGTGTGTGTCTGTGTGTGCGTGCGCGCGTATTTCTTCTACTGTTATAAAAATTCTAAATATAAACAAACAAAATACAGCTTTTTTTTTCAGAGGTAAACGGAAAAGTGAAGATGTTCAGTGTCACTATGCAGATGTTACACTCAGTGGAGTTACCGAAATCTTTGGTTTAGTTCTCATTGAGTTGCCACACATCATTTCCACATTTCACTCGTTTTTATTACTCTTCTGTGAGCATAAACAGTGAAACATTCCACAGGTTTATAATACACAGCGGCCAAGTGAACCATGTTCCCGTCGAACGAAACGAGGCATAATCGTGGTGTTTGCTTTGGTTATGACATAGCATAGTTTATTATCTGCTGTGATCGATCTGATTATTTATTCGAATTTAATATTGTTTTAGTGATAATTTCACGGAAGCGAGTTCAGAACTAAATCGCTGCTCCTGCTCCATCCGAGACGTTCAGAAGCTTCAAATAAAATGAACGAACTAATGGATTTTCTCAAAACGATATAAAATTAAGTAGAGCTTTCCTTTTTGTTATAGTACAAAGCCCCTAAATGGACAAAGGAGGAGAAAAAAACGGCAGAAAAAAGTAATGCCAAAAACTTTGGGTTATAATGCAAAATATGACTTGTTCTGTAGTAAGTTTTCTCAGTTGAATATGAAAAAAAAAAATACAGCTGATTATCAACGTGGGAATGAATGGCGCATTGTCCAAGTGCAAGTTTATCTTGGAGCTAAACTATTTGCTTTGAGTGAAAGCACCATCTAGCGATCATTGTGTGTCAGCAACAGCTTCCCATTCAAAACAATAGGCGGTCAAACGACCGCTGAACCGCGTTATAAGTAGGTGACACTGGCGCGGCGCTTCTAGTGTTAACAGTGCTTTTCTTAAGTTTTCACTTTTGATACCACATACTATTCTGTCACATATTAGCTCGTCTGTCAGCTCTCCAAAGTGGCATGCTTTTGCTTTAATCCTGAGGTCACTGATAAATGACTCAATGGTCTCACCTTGTTTCTGGTTCCTGGAGTGGAACTTGTGCCTCTCCATTGTTTTGTTTTGCTGTGGATTGCAAATTTCTCGAAACTTTTTTAAGCATTCGGGATCCTCTCTTGTTTCGGTGGGAGTTATAACAGCGCCATTTTCACCCTGCGCGCATACCTCTGCTGCATAGACGAACGAACGCTCTCGTTCTATGGCTCCGTTCCTGTGAGATTGAGGAGGATGCATGCACTTGTGGTGGGCCGCTGCGATGAAAATGTCATACTCTTGCTCAAAGATTCGCCAGTTTTCGGCAACATTACGTTCTAAAGATAGCGGCTCGGGTCTCCAAAAACAATCCGCCATTGGTACTCAGTAAACAAGCTTGGATGTGGAAAGAAAAAACTTTCACGAGCACACTCTAAAAAATGCTGGGTTGTTTTTTCTACCCAAACGCTGGGTTGCAGCTGTTGGATCATTTTTTTGGGTTATTTCCAGAGAGTTGGGTAGTTTTTGTGTAACCCAGCTGCTGGGTTGAAGTTTGATTGGCCCCTCCCCCAAAGTTCACCGGTGGATTCAGCGGCTGTGACTCAGCTTCATGTCTCTTGAGCTCCCACACCGCTGATGACGGTTCATCCTCCTCGGACATTTAAGGGGGACATAAAAATGACCCAACAGCGGCAACCCAGCGTTTGGGTAGGAAAAACAACCCAGAGTGCAGGGAGGGGCGGGCCCCTTTCTTAAAGAGCACAACACACCTAAAGTGCAACGCATCAAGATCATTAATTACAACAAGCTCAGAGAGATTATTCACTGTAATGATTTACAATTACTTTAAACTATTTCCATCTTTTACAACCTGATGATGCTTTTTGTCTTTATTTCTATTTTTCTCTCCACAGCTGCAGAAGTTCAGATCTTTTCACTACCAGAGAGACAGAACAAAAAAGAGTTTCTGAAATGTACACACACACACACACACACACACACACACACACACACACACACACACACACACACACACACACACACACACACACACACACAGGTTTATTATGGCAGTAGAGTTTCGTTTTCTTTAAAAGCAGCTTAAAAATATTAAATACAGAAAAGTGATTTGCAGAAATGCTGTTATTTAAAATGTAAATTTAATTATTATTAGTTTGTGTATGTCTCTGATAGAGTGAAAAAGAGAAAGTGAGAAAGAGAGACTTTTTGAGAGAGCAGAGAAGATTATAATAATAATAACGTACTATATCTTCCTTATACAGAATAGAAAATACTAAATACCGACAAATTTGAATAAATAAATAAATTTTGATTTCTTTAGATTAAAATTGTGAATGAATATTGAGACATTTCTCCCTCAGATATCAGTGCACACAGACAGCTGTCTCACTCTTCACATGAATATACAGTATTCTGTGAATTAAACCCAACATGTTCACATTGTTCAGTTTGTTTTTCTCTTTTATTTTAGATTTCTGTTATCTGACTCTGGATCCCTACACGACACATCGTAAACTCATTTTGTCTGAGAAGAACCGAGCGGTGAGAGGCAGTGAGATAGACCAGCGGTACTCTGATTATCCAGAGAGATTTGATTTCTACCGTCAGGTGTTGTGTATAGAGAGTGTGTGTGGACGCTGTTACTGGGAGGTTGTGTGGAGAGGTGGTGTGTCCATATCAGTCTCATATAAAGACATCAGCAGGAAAGGATGGGGTAATGAGTGCATGTTTGGATACAACAATCAGTCCTGGAGTCTGAAGTGTTCTTCTTCTTCTTCTTCTTTTTTTTCTTCTTCTTCTCTCTGTTTCTATCACAACAACATTAAGACTGAACTCAGAGGTCCATCATCCTCCAGAATAGGAGTGTATGTGGATCATAGTGCAGGAACTCTGTCCTTCTACAGCGTCTCTGACACGATGAAGCTCCTCCACAGAGTCCACACCACATTCACTCAGCCTCTGTACGCTGGGTTTGGGGTCAACTGGTGTCCTGGCTCTATTGTGAGATTGTGTGATCCAGAATAAAGTGTATGAGGCGCCGTATAGGGCTTAAATCAAACTTCACTCATGCACACACATATGAAACACTCACACATACATATATACTACTAACTGCTCACACAACTACATATGAAATGCGGACTCACACATACATACATACTCTCCGCGTGCGCACATACATACATACTTTGCACACTCATACACACATACATACTCTCCGCGCACGCACTTACACCTATGAGATTCTCAGTGTAACCGGAAGGCGTTTCAGTGTAGACGGACTTTTCGTTTCATTCTCCCTGAATGGTAGTAACTGGTTTGTAAACAGCCTGCTGTTGGACAGTTTAGAAGACGGAGTAGGACAGTATAATGATCATCACTGCTCAATCACAAGGCTTATTTAGAACTGTCCACATAATGACTCAGTATTGCAGCGGCAGAAAACGCAGGTGATTATTTGCAAAAAGAAAAGCACGGAATCTGTGGCTAATATGAAAATTTCTGTTTTGTGAAATGTGTTTCCTCACCTTCGCGAGGAATAACTAACTCATCGGAATCCCACGAGACTCTGAATTGGAAATTCAAACATTGTTCCGAGCCTCCAGATCACCCACTTTTGTTGTGCTAAATAAATCACTCGTTGTCTTCTAAACTGTCCATTAACGAGTGATTTATTTAGCACAACAAAAGTTGTGATAACTTCATGAACTTCATTCTCCCTGATTAGTAGCGTTTCTTAAATAGAATGAAGTTCATATACATTGAAATTACTACACCCTATACCCTACACCCTACTCCCTACACCCTACACCCTGCGCAGGAAATGTCTGATAAGGGAACTTCCCTCTACAAAATTCCACCATTCAGAACACCATGCAACGTCACTTCCTCCTAGCGTTACCATGGTAACACAAGCACCTCGGATACCTGTCGCTGCTGCTGTGGAAATTTGACGCTACGGGCATTAAATATAGAATATTTATTGAAACAAAAACTGATACCATTAAAAATATATAACGTATTATTTATGTATTTATTTTTACAGATTAATAGCTTATATAATACTAAGGGCTTCTTAATTAAATTAAAATGATGGGGGATATGTATGTGCGCGCGCTGAAAGTATGTATGTATGTATGTGTGAGTGCGCATTTCATATGTAGTTGTGTGAGCAGTTAGTAGTATGTATGTGTGTGTGAGCGCATTTCATATGTAGTTGTGTGAGCAGTTAGTAGTATGCATGTGTGTGTGAGTGTTTCATATGTGTGTGCATGAGTGAAGTTTGATTTAAGCCCTATACGGCGCCTCATACCGTGGTGAGATTCGACACATCAGATGTCAGTTTAGAATAACTTTATATTTACATTATTGAAAGTAGATGTTTAAAACTGACACACACAGTTAAAAAAATTATGGCAAAGACTTTTTTTTTGTAAATCTGCTTAAAAAATCTGTGAAAAAATATCAGAAGTAAATTTTTGTATTGCAGTGAATTTTTAAATCTTCTAAATAAATATCTTTATATCTTTACTTATGTATACCTGTGTAGCATTCCTTTAAAAGCTGAATAAAACCAAACAAGACATTTGTCTGTTAATGGTATGGATCGAAATCAATGTTAATAATAAACATATACAATAATCAGAGGTGGAGAGTAATGAATTACATTTACTCGCATTACTGTAATTGAGTAGATTTTTTGCCTACTTCTACTTTTTAAAGTACTTTTAAAATCTGTAATTTTACTTAAGTATGCTTTGTTTAAAGTATTGTACTTCACTACATTTTAAATCACAGACTGAGTAAGAAAAAATGAATGAAAATAAAAAATAATACATATAATACAACGGGGAAGGAAAAAATTGCACCCCAGAAACCACTGCACTGATTGATTGATTGATGGAGAACAAACGCGCTAAATTCACAAGAACGATGGAGACAAAACAGATGCCAGTGATACAGACACAGCTGAAAGTGTGGTCTCGGGAGAATAGAGTAAATTGACCGATACCGCCATCTGCTGTTTGGAAGAGGAAGTTGCTCCATTGCATTTGTGAGAAAATACGTTGGGCGCATTCAGAGGTGGAAAGTAACGAATTACATTTACTGTAATTGAGTAGCTATTTCTGCGATGGATTGGCATCCTGTCCAGGGTGTACCCCGCCTAGTGCCCGAAGTCTCCTGGGATAGGCTCCAGGTCCCCCGCGACCCTGAACACAGGATTAAGCGGTATAGAAGATGAATGAATGAATGAGTAGCTATTTTTTGTGTATTTCTACTTTTTAAAGTAGTTTTAAAAATCTGTAATTTTACTTTTACTTAAGTACGTTTTGTTTGAAGTATTGTAATTCGCTACATTTTAAATCATATTCGCTACTGAGTAAAAAATAAATGAATGAAAATGATAAAATAATAAAAATATTATGCTTTGTATAAATGCTCCATTGCGCCGCGTGTGTGTGTATCATGTCCTGGTCGCGCGCCGCTCCAGACTCCACTCCAGATTTTCTGACATCGACATCTCCCTGACCTTCCACACGGTCGCTTCCGCCCTGAGAGTGACGTCATCGACTAGTGCGACCACATATAAACCGGAGAGAGAGGCGGGAAAGATGAAAGAGGTTGTGATTTTGGCGTTTTGATATTTGGTTGTGTATTCCGGTTTGACTTTTTGCCTCCAATTGACTTTGATTATTGCTTTGTCCCTTTGGTTTGGTTGGTCTTTGTATATATTTGTAGATAATTTCATTGTTTTTGGTTTAGGGAGGCCGGGAAGGTACCTGTATTTTTGTTTGTGTTTTTTTTTTTTTTTGCAGGTAATCTAGCTACTAAATATAAATCCCATTTTCTTTATTATTTTGGCCTGGGTCCACCCCGAATCTGATCCTCCTCCTCCTCCTGGTGTGTGTGTGTGTGTGTGTGTGTGTTTGTATATACAAACCTCATTATTTCATCAGTTAATGATTGGATCTAGTTCTTTCTGCCATATGCCACCATTTCCATACAGTTTAAAATAGAACCCTGAACCATTCTTTTGCTGTTTGGCCCTAGACTGGGACGTAACTCCATATTTAAGTGACCACTTTGATTTCAAGCACAACAAAGGGAACAGATTTATTATGCGAGGGTGTTCCATCACCCATACCCCCCCCCCCCCCCTTCCCCGCTGTTAAAAAAAATTTAACTCAGTAACTTTTACTCTGAGTAAATTTTTAATTAGCTACTTTTTACTTTTACTTGAGTATATTTTTATAAGGGTAACTTTACTTGTACTTCAGTGAAAGTTCACTAAAGTAACAGTACTTTTACTTGAGTACAAAAATTGTATTACTCTTTCCACCTCTGACAATAATTTATAGATATTTACACAAAAAAACAAGACAGGATGTGCACATTACATAATATAATTATTTTCACTATACGCATAATAATTGTATTTGTTGACTTAAAATGTTTTTGCATGATTAAGGTTCACGTAATCATGTCTCAACTTGACCGAAGAAATTCCCAATATGTTGTCTAATCACAAGCCAGTCATGTTAAGACATTTCATACATACAGCAGGGGGCAGTAGTGAGAAGCCAGCTGTCATGAACCGCTAAAGGAACAGAAGAGCGAGACGAATCAAACTACACCTGCGCAAAGATAATTGACTCTCCTCCCGCGTGCGTTACCGCCTGCAGTTCTGTCCGTTTTGACAGTTGGAGGTCAACAACCGAAAAAGGGCAGATTTTTACTCAGATATTAGTTTTTTTTACCACTACATATTTTTATATGTAATATATATATGGTATTTAACGTTGTCCTGCTTCTGTAGTTTGAGAGTCCTAGTGTTTTAGACGGAAGTTAGCTAACGAATGTGTCACACGTCGGTCCAGTGCATATATTTACATTATTTGGAGAAAAGTAGATAAGTATATATAGTAATAGTTATGTTATCTGAACTTATGTCTGTGGTTTGAACAAAACAACATTGTAATAAGATGCTTGATGAAAGGGCTGGTGGTACATCAGTAAGTATACAGATATCTTTATTCAAAAGCAGTGTTTGAGTCTCCATGGTTATAATATTCAATTCAGTTTTATTTGTATAGCGCTTTTAACAATTGACATTGTCTCAAAACAGCTTTACACAATCAAAAGAATTATTTAAGTTTGTATGGAATGTGAATGTGTATGAATCAAAATGTTCAGATAGTCCCTGGTGAGCAAGCCCGAGGGCGACAGTGGCAAGGAAAAACTCCCTGAGATGGTAATAGGAAGAAACCTTGAGAGGAACCAGACTCAACAGGGAACCCATCCTCATCTGGGTGAAACAGATAGCAGGAAATTATCTGCATTTATACAGTGTGTTAGGTGGCAGCAGTTCAGCTATAATAGTTGATGTTAATTGATGTTAAAATGGAGTCCAGGTAGTTATTGGAGACTCAGATAGACTTGTAGAAAGTTCCAGTCCTGAACTATCGAATTGTCAAGTCCTCAGAGAAACAGCTGCTAATACCAGTCGAGGCCAGAACCATCTTCTAAGTAGAGAGAATCATCCCCAGACACCAGACGCATCCTAAAGACACACATGGGGCATCCATGCGACGAGACCTCCAACCAGAAACGGGGCACCAGGATGGGTCAGACAGGTCCGGAGGGCAGAGGGAGTCTGGATCACTGGCAGCTCAGGAACCACATGTGTAGCTCGACAGAGAGAAAGAGTGAAAGGGGGAGAGAGGAAAGAGAGGGGGAGAAAGAGAAGAGGAGGAGAGATGGCAATTAGGTATGGTCACAGTCACAATGTATAATGTGAATGAATATTTACTGTAGAGTGCAAGCAGGGACTCCGGCAGGACTAACTATGACGGCATAACTAAAAGGGAGAGCCAGAAGGAAACACAAACATGAAGGGTAACTGAGGTGTAAAGCAAACAATCACCTCACCGTCAACAAACCTGAGTGATCAAATGAGAGTGAGGAAGACAGCATCTGAACATACCAGTTCACCATAATACTCTACGTCCATAAGTCCCCCAGATCTGCTCCTTTACACTCTAAAAAATGCTGGGTTGTTTTTTCTACCCAAACGCTGGGCTGCCGCTGTTGGGTCATTTTTCTGGGTTATTTACAGAGAGTTGGGTAGTTTTTGTGTAACCCAGCTGCTGGGTTGAAGTTTGCTCGGCCCCTCCCCCAAAGTTCACCAGTGGATTCAGCGGCTGTGACTCAGCTTCGTGTCTCTTGAGCTCCCACACCGCTGATGACGGTTCATCCTCCTCGGACATTTAAGGGGAAATGGCGTTAAATACAAGGTCTGCATACACATGTTCACTCACCTAATTCACATATGACTGAAAAATTACTACTATATGTAACATTTATTGCTGTTACCGTGTTAAGGTTACACACAAACTTTCCGGCTGGTCTGAGGTACTGGATGATAATTTAGCTGAGAATAGCTGCTAACCTCCCCGCCTGTGTATGAAAGAAACGGCTAAGATGTCTGAGCTTTTTAGCTTTCTCTGTAGAATGTTTGCAGGGTTACGAAGATGGTGAAGTGATGAATGAATGCTAAACTGTTAACTGTAGTGTTAGCATGACGCAGGCATTTAGTTAGTTTGCTAGCATTAGCAACCACTTTAGAACCTTATTAATCTCACTGCTTGAGACAATAAAATGCTGTGGTGTTACAAACCACTGACCCTCTCACAAATATGCAGACCTGCTAACCCTCCCGTTTTTCACTAGCTAGTAATGTACTCTGCGGTCAAATTTCTCCTGCGTTTCTCCCGAGTTATAACAATATTTTACACCTTTCCCCCTTTGGCAAGTATGCAAATGTATCACCAGTAATTGCATGTAAGCTAACCAGGTCGCCATCTTTAACCAAAGTTAAATTAACTATCAGTCAGCGGGCCAACTACAGGAAAAAGTACCACAGCTGTACAGATAACTACTAGATGAAGTATTAATATTTTGGTGATTGTAATGTACCAGTATGACACCAGCTATGACATTTTTTCGGTAATTAGCTTAAAATCAATGCAGACTACAATATCAACTAGTCTGACATAAAGTGCTGTATCCTAAAAGTCGTGCTTATTTTGCTGTTTTATTTTTGGTAGTAGCTGTCTCCATGTTTTTGTTTCTGGTTACCTATACCCTATCTTAATGGGCAGCTTTGTAATTTTTTGTATCAATCCTATTTCACACGAAATTGATAGTCTTATTCAGTTTAATCTTTGCTATTCAACAAAATTTTTACTTTTTCATTTCTTTCTTTCTAAGGTTGTCACCAACATGGTGGAATACCTCCAGCAGGCTGAAGTGTCAAGGCCGTACCCCTACATCCTGACGTTGGGAGATAATGACCAGCACTGCTCTCAGTAATGTTGTAATGTTGCTATGAAATAGCGAGGCCTACCCGAAAAGTCATAGACAGTGTTTGTATGTTAAAATGAGACCAGGGCTGGATAGTTTTGTTCTGCAGAAAAGATATCTGAAGTCACAGAGAGATCCTGCTCTGTAGAAGCTGCCTCAGTCTATTTGTGCAATTACTCCATTCTGCCCTTATCAGTAATAGTATAGTAATGATGTCACTGTTGATTATCTGTTCTTGTGCTTTTGAAAAATAAATGTTTTTTCTAAGAACATTTAATAGGATGTTGTTTATTGCATACAGTATATGTATGTTTTTTTTTGTAATAGACCAGTATATCAAAGTAATTTAACTGTTTAATAGACATGGGTGTTTTTTTTTTTTTTTTTTTTTTTTTTACAGATTCACTGTAAAACATGAAAATAATAATAACCTATTTGTGAGGTAGAATTAACCCAATTCTACCTCACAAATAGACCAATTTATGTGGTGGAATTAACCCAGCATTATAGTTAAATATGACCTAGCACTTGGATTGAATATTTAACCCATCTTGCTGGGTTACATTAACCCAGCATTTAATTAGTCCTATATTTACCCAGCAGCTGGGTTAAAAACAACCCAGACTAGGTTGTTTTTAACCCAGCATTTTTTAGGGTGTACCCATGGCAAATCTATTCATAAAAATGCTTGGCTAAATAAATAGGTTTTTAGCCTGGACTTAAACACTGAGACTGTGTCTGAGTCCCGAACACTATTTGGAAGACTATTCCATAATTTTGGGGCTTTGTAAGAAAAAGCTCTGCCCCCAGCGGTAGTTTTCATAATACGCGGTACTGACAGCAGTCTGCATCCTTTGATCGAAGTAGGCATGGCGGATCGTAAGACACTAGCAGTTCGCTCAGATACTGCGGCGCGAGACCATTTAATGCTTTATATGTCAAGAGTAGTATTTTAAAATCAATGCGAAATTTCACAGGGAGCCAATGTAGTGAAGATAGGATAGGGGTGATGTGCTCAATATTCTCTCTCTCTCACACACACACTGTAGTATAGTGGATAGATTGTAGTACCTTGGTTGATCCCTAGAGGGAGTGGGATATTTCTTATTTTGTAAGAGTTTACCAGTGTGTGTGACGAAGAAGTAAAAAAAGCTAATACTATGATGACCGCCAATGTGTGTACCACTCTGGAAGTTTAGTAAAGTTAGAAACTAGGTTCTGAGTGTCTACGATTATTCATTACTCCACGTCAAGATACCACACACACACACACACACACACACACACACACCTAAATCCCGTTAAAAAAATAAACTGAGTTTCTGCAGTATTAACTTTAAATTGATCTGAAACTTACCAAGTTTTGAGGTTTCATGAATTAAACATTAGACTGTTTTTACAGGGGTATTGTACACAAGTACATGATAAAATAATGAAGTACAATATGAAAATGGTCTTGAAATAAAATAGATTTGTATATAATTTGCAATTTTTCTATACTTGATGTTTACCTTTTTGAAATGTTAACATCTTTATGTTTTTCTGTTTCTTTTTTTTTTTTTATTGATTTGCAGTTTTTTTTCCTGGTCCTTAATAAAAGGTGTGCTCACTCACTGTTTACTCACAACCGGTACGATCTGCTAATGGAAATGCTGTTTCTTACATGACCAATGCTTATTTTGCTGTTTTATTTTTGGTAGTAGCTGTCTCCATGTTTTTGTTTTAGGTTACCTATACCCTATCTTAATGGGCAGCTTTGTAATTTTTGTATCAATCCTATTTCACACGAAATTGATAGTCTTATTCAGTTTAATCTTTGCTATTCAACAAAATTTTTACTTTTTCATTTCTTTCTTTCTAAGGTTGTCACCAACATGGTGGAATACCTCCAGCAGGCTGAAGTGTCAAGGCCGTACCCCTACATCCTGACGTTGGGAGATAATGACCAGCACTGCTCTCAGTAATGTTGTAATGTTGCTATGAAATAGCGAGGCCTACCTGAAAAGACATAGACAGGGGTATTGTACACAAGTACATGATAAAATAATGAAGTACAATATGAAAATGGTCTTGAAATAAAATAGATTTGTATATAATTTGCAATTTTTCTATACTTGATGTTTACCTTTTTGAAATGTTAACATCTTTATGTTTTTCTGTTTCTTTTTTTTTTTTTAATTGATTTGCAGTTTTTTTTCCTGGTCCTTAATAAAAGGTGTGCTCACTCACTGTTTACTCACAACAGGTACGATCTGCTAATGGAAATGCTGTTTCTTACATGACCAATTCATTTGTTAGTTCTGAGTAGCTTGTTACTATTTTGTTTTCTTTAGTTTTCATTGGCTGTAGCAATTGACAATGATTTTTTTCCCCCAGATCTTAAAAATTTTAAAGTCTTAAATTTAAGAGTGGCGGCGCGGTGGTGTAGTGGTTAGCACTGTCGCCTTGCACCTCCAGGGTCTGGGTTCGATTCCCCGGCCAGGCTCGATTCCCGTCTCTGTGTGCATGGAGTTTGCATGTTCTCCCCGTGCTTGGTGGGTTTCCTCCGGGTACTCCGGTTTCCTCCCACAGTCCAAAGATATGCAGGTTAGGTTAATTGGCGTTCCTAAATTGCCCGTAGTGTGTGATTGGGTGTGTGAGTGTGTGTATGTGTGTGTGCCCTGCGATGGATTGGCACCCTGTCCAGGGTGTACCCCGCCTAGTGCCCGAAGTCTCCTGGGATAGGCTCCAGCCCCCCCGCGACCCTGAACACAGGATTAAGCTGTATAGAGAATGAATGAATGAAAAATTTAAGCGTCTGAATGTGATTAACAAACATTTGTTTTTGCAATAGAGAATAAATTTGCAGCAAATTTAGGCTGCCCAGAGATGAGCATTAATTCCCTCAAGCACAAACCTGTAGATAAGTGGCAGCCCGGCCTACAATGTTAAAAAACCCAGAAGGGCATAAGTAAATGCCACTACCCCTTCAGTTGATGATGGAAGTGTTATTGAGGGTGTTGAAGTGCTTCACGACTTGAGAGACATCGCTACTGCGATATTCCTCAGTTATCCTCAGGAACTCAAAACATATTTTGCAGTGTCTTTTTACAGGAAGAGCTCAGGAAGTTTATTCTGCCCTAACTCTGGAACAGAGTGGTGAGTATAATACTGTGAAGTCTGTTGTATTGCATGCCTATGAACTTGTCCCTGAAGTATATCGCCAAAAATTCAGAAATCTTAGTAAAAATGATCACTGCACTTGTGTTGAATTTGCAAGGGAAAAGGAAAGTTTATTTGACCGGTGGTGTACTTCAATGAAAATTCCAACTAAAGAGCAGTTAAAAGAGTTGGTGCTTTTGGAGGAGTTTAAGCACTGTGTTCCTCCTGCAGTAGCTACCTATTGAAATGAACATACGGTGAGCAAACTTTCTGATGCTGCAATCATGGCTGATGAGTTTGTGTTAACCCATTGGGGGTCATTCAGTACAATGAGCTTTAAAAGTGACATGTCCAAGTTTAAGCTTTTCACTCAAGCTAAGACCAAGCCTGCAGTGTTGGGACAAAATGTTAAGGTAGATGTTGCTAATTATCCTAGTAAGACTACAATTTCAAGAGACCTGGCCTGTTTTTATTGTAAAAAGCCTGGTCATAAAATCTGTCTTGTTCTTAAAAAGAAAAAGATTTTTAAAACCTGTTGCTTTAGTTGCTACTTCACCCTTCATGATTATACTCTTGTAAATGAAAATGCCTTTTTTTCTAGTCCCTGTGATAAATCTGTAAATCCAAATGTCATTGACAGTATTGATTATACACCTTTTCTCACAGAAGGAATGGTGGCTTTGCCAGAGACTGAAGATATGGTTCGAGTACGTATCCTCAGAGACACAGGAGCTGCGCAGTCTTTCCTGTTGGAAGGAATGTTGTCGTTAACTTCTGAACCTGCTACTGCAACCCATGTATTGGTGAGAGGTTTTGAAATAGGGTTTGTTAAAGTGCCTTTGCACCGAATATATTTGTCCTCAGCCATTGTAACTGGTGATATTGTGGTTGGTGTCCACCCTGCACTTCCAGTTCCTGGAATTACATTTATCCTAGGAAATGATCTAGCTGGGGGGAATGTTTGGGGAGAGAGTAATGTGGCAGCTTCACCCATTGAAACATCTATACCCAGAAAAGAATTTCCTAATTTGTTTCCAGCTTGTGCAGTCACTCGATCGATGGCTAACCAACTATCTGGAAATTCAGCTCTAGATGTTCCACTTAATGATACTTTCTTTTCTGTTATTAACACAGATGAACCAGCATCTGATGTCTCTCAATGTCTTCAACAAAAAGACTTGAAGGTCTGCCCCTGAAGAGATGGGTACTGGTTTTGATGCTGGTAAACGCTCTTTGACTTCTCTTTTACAGGTCTCTCGAGGGGAGTTAATAAAAGCACAACAGACCGATGATACACTTAAGTCTCTATTTTCTGCCGTAAGTTCCAGAAACGGTACTGATCTGCCATCATCTTATTTTCTTGAAGATGGCCTCCTTTGTAGAAAGGAGACCATGCATAAAGATAACGTGGGGCCTAAAATTCAGATTGTAATCCCTCTGGTATTTCGAGACTCGAGTAATGAAATTGTCTAGTTTACTCACTTGAGAGCTTAATTCCTGTTTGCCGTTCAAAAGTACTCAATTTTTTCGACTCACATTTAACATCGGAGGGTGTTTTTACACTGTCGCCACGTCAGTATAATACACTCTACAGGCATGAGAATTCAATATGTTGGCCCCGAGGAGCGATCTTGGATCCCGGCCCGGTTCATTCTCGACCCTCAGCTAATTCAGGACTACCGTCACAGGGTATCCTCCACCCCAGGACCGTCAGGAGCCAGTCCTGGTCAGGGGGGTACTGTCATACACACTCAAGCTGCGCCCAGCACTAGGACCCGGAAGTAAGACGGGCGCAAAACCAGGAAGTATAAAAGAGGTAAACAAACGATGGCTTACCGCTCAGTCATTGAGTTCGGCCCATGTCAGCTCCAGTTGTCGTTTCAGCAAACCGTGAGTACTCACATGTTGGTTCCGTTGTCTTTTGCTATTGTGTGTGTATCTACAGGACGCGGGTTAAATTTGTGTTTTTCCCTTGCTCCGTTTTTGTGAGAGTCCTTAGACTAAATCGCCTGGCTATCCTGCCTACTCGCTTCTTTCCGCGTTTGGGTTTATCCTCCACGCTACATTGGGCTAACCGCTAAAGCTACGTCTTCTGGTCACCTCAGGTTAGTCCATCTTGACAGAATGACTGAGCCTTCCGCGGTGAACCCAGCGGATTATGCGAGTCTCTGCGACGTTGTGGATCAGCATGCCGCGCTCATCAATCAGCTAACCGGGGATCTCGCTTCTCTCCGCCGTGAGGTCGCTGGGCTCCGGCGGGAGAATGTGGATCTCCGCGCAGCTGTTGATGGCGTCACTGCTCGATCGCACGTCGCGGAGGCCGCGGCGCCGCATCATTCCCCCCCACCCCTGATGTTTTTCTTTCTCTACCAGAGAAGTGGAACGGCACGGATGGGAAGTGCAGTGTATTTCTGACAGCTCTCGATCTGGTGTTTGAGTTCAATGCCACCAAGTACTCCACCGATCGCCTTCGCATTGCTCTTCTCGTCTCGCTGCTAAAAGGGCAGGCAGCTGAGTGGGCCACGGCAGTTCTACAAGCAGATACGGACACCGCCCACTCATACAATGAGTTCACCCACCAACTCAGACTCACCTTCGAACACCCAGCGGGCGAGGTGGAGACCGACACCAGACTCTATCACCTGAGGCAGGGAGGATTGCCCGTGAGCCGCTACACAGCGGAGTTTCGCACCCTCGCCGTTCAGACCACGTGGGGCGATGCAGCGCTCCGGACGTCCTACTACGAGGGCCTGGCTTCTCGAATAAAGGACGAACTAGCCGGGCGAGAGCTCCCTGCGACCTTGGAGGGCCTGATCCAACTCGCTCTCCGGATCGACCAGCGCCTCCTCTCTCGCCCGAGGCCAGCCCCTCGCACCCTGCCACCCGCACCCACCTTCACCGTCACCACTCCACGACCCGCACCCACCTTCACCGTCACCACTCCACGACCCGCAGACTCCGTCACCTACTCCACCCCTGGATATGTCGGTTCTCCACCTCCTGCCGTGGTTGACACAGGAGCCGGGGAACCCATGCAATTAGGACGCGCCTCCTTGACCGCTGCAGAACGGGAGAGTCGCTTCCGTGAAGGACTCTGTGCCTATTGCGGGTCAGCCACACATCACCGGGCCACCTGTCCTCTCAGACCGGGAAACGCCCAGGCCCGGTGAGAGAAGAGAGATACTCGCCGGGTCACCTTCGTCTCTCTGCCATCACCACCAACTCCTCCCGTCTCAAGGTTCAGGTACACCTCCAGGTTGGCCACAAACGAGTCCGAAGTGCTGCATTCATCGACTCCGGGGCAGCAGGTAACTTCATTGACTCCGCATATGCCAAAACCCTGGGGGTAAAACTCGAGGCGTTATCCCAGCCCTTTCGCATCACATCTGTAGACGGTCGGCCCCTATCCACCAGCCCAATCAGCACCCGGACCGAATCTATCACCGTCTCCATTGATCAACATCACGAACAGTTACAATTTTTCGTCACCTCCATCTCCTCACCTCCCATCATCCTAGGACATCCCTGGCTGCTCCAGCATGACCCTCTAATCTCCTGGACCCAGAACCGGGTCCTCCAGTGGGGCGCGACCTGCAACGAACTATGCCTACGGGCAGCGGCTGGGACGTGCTCTAGGGAGTCCGAGGCCCCCGACGTCGACACCAACTCCATCCCTGAGCCGTATCGAGACCTAGCGGAGGTCTTCTGCAGACGACGAGTCACCCATCTTCCTCCTCATCGTCCATACGACCTCGCCATAGACCTCCAACCCGGTACGGTCCCACCCCGCGGCCATCTCTACTCACTCACATCCACCGAGACCCAGGTGATGGAGGAATATGTAAACAACGCCCTGCGCCAAGGCACCTTCAGGCCCTCCTCCTCACCTGCCGCTGCGGGGTTCTTCTTCGTGAAGAAGAGAGGCGGTGAACTTCGCCCTTGTGTCGACTATCGGGGGCTCAACAACCTCACCATCAAAAACCGACATCCTCTGCCTCTTACCAACTCAGCCCTGGACGCCCTCTCTGGCGCCACCGTCTTTACGAATTTGGACCTCCGGAGCTCCTACAACTTGGTGCGCATCAGAGAGGGCGATGAGTGGAAGACGGCATTCATCACCCCCACCGGACACTATGAAACCCTCGTCATCCCATTCGGACTGTGCAATGCCCCCGCCGCATTCCAACACTTCATCAACGACGTCCTTCGGGACATGCTCGGTCGGTGGGCATTCGCTTACCTGGACGATATTCTAATATATTCACGCACCATGGAAGAACACACCCAGCACGTCATGGCGGTTCTAAAGAGATTACTCGCCCACCAACTGTACTGTAAGTTGGAAAAGTGCGCTTTTCACGAGTGCTCCACCACGTTCCTGGGTTTTGTCATCTCGCCCCAGGGTGTGGCCATGGACCCGCAGAAACTAGAAGTTGTGCGTCATTGGCCCCTACCCAAGACCCTCAAGCAGCTTCAACGGTTTCTCGGGTTTGCGAACTTTTATCGTCGCTTTATCCGGGACTACAGTACAGTTGCCGCCCCCCTAACCGCTCTGACCCGTCCCTCCTCGCTCCCTTTTCACCTCAACCCTGCAGCTGTCTCCGCTTTCCGATCACTTTGTCACCGCTTCACCACTGCACCAATTCTCCACCACCCAGATGCCAATAAACCATTCGTTGTAGAGGTGGATGCTTCAGATGTGGGCGCTGGAGCTATCCTCTCACAGCAAGGTCCAGACCAAAAACTACACTCGTGGTTTTTTCTCCAGAAAATTTGACTCCACTCAGCAGCGATACGGGGTAGGGGACCGCGAACTGCTGGCCATAAAGTGGGCTCTGGAGGAGTGGCGTCACTGGCTCCAGGGCGTCAGTGAGCCATTCATAGTCTGGACGGACCACCAGAATCTAATCACCATCCGAACCATCAAACAGCTAAACCCACGACAGGCGCGGTGGGCATTGTTCTTCGAGAATTATAACTTTCACCTCTCATACCGCCCGGGGTCCAAGAACACCAAAGCGGACGCAATCTCCCGACAACTAGAGGTGGACCTCCCCCGGGCGGACCCCGCGTCTGTCCTCCCCTCTTCCAAGATCATCGCCCCCCTGCAACTGGACCTGGAAACGAGAGTGCGCCAGGCACAAGGTACAGAGACCGAACCGGCAGGTGTGCCACCTGGACGACTCTTCGTGCCCGAGGGGATGAGACTAGAGGTTCTCCACTGGGGACATTCCTCCCCAATTTCAAGCCATCCAGGCACCCGACGATCCCTCCAATTCCTCCAGCGGGACTTCTGGTGGCCGTCCATGACGAGGGACGTCCAAGAGTTCGTTCAGGCATGCCCAGTGTGCGCCAGGGCGAAAAACACCAACCAACCATCCCCAGGAGAACTGCAACCGCTCCCAGTCCCTCGACGACCCTGGACGCACATTGCCGTTCACTTCATCACGGGCCTGCCGGCCTCCGAAGGAAAGGACACCATCCTCACGATCGTGGATCGGTTCTCTAAGACCGTGCATCTGGTGGCTCTCGCCGGACTCCCGTCAGCAAAGGAAACCGCAGAACTGATATTAGAGCACGTAGTCCGTCCGCATGGGTTCCCCAAGGATATCGTCTCGGACAGAGGGCCCCAGTTCACAGCCCGGTTCTGGAAGGCCTTCTGCCGTCTGATCGACTCCACCTGCAGTCTGTCCTCCGGATAGATGGAGCGGACCAACCAACAACTGGAGCGCTACCTGAGATGTTTCGTAGAGGACCGCCAGCGCTCCTGGGCACGCTACCTCATCTGGGCGGAGATGTCACACAACCTCCACATCTCCTCTGCCACCAACCTAAGCCCATTTGAGGTATGCCACGGTTTCCAACCCTCCGTGTTCAAACACCCAGAGCCGGAGGTTGATGTACCGTCGGCCCAACAGTTGGTCCGCAGATGTCAGCGGCTCTGGATTACGACCAACCAGGCCATCCAACGTGCCAATGCCTGCTACACCCACCAACATCGCCGCCGACATCCTCCGGGACGACTATACCATGTAGGTGACAAGGTATGGCTTTCCACAAAGAACCTCCACCTCCACACCGAGTCAAAGAAGCTTTCCCCCAGATTCATCGGACCATACCACATCACCCACAGAATCAACCCTGTCACCTACCGGCTCCAGCTGCCTGCGGCGCTCCGGATTCACCCAGTATTCCACCTATCCCAGTTCAAGCCCATCATCACCTCACCCATGATTACACCCACCCCCCCAGCTCCTCCTCCCCGGATCATCGACGGCGGTCCCGCCTACACCGTGCGCCGAATCCTCGACTCGCGCCCTCGGGGCAAAGGTACGCAATACCTGGTGGACTGGGAGGGCTATGGCCCCGAGGAGCGATCTTGGATCCCGGCCCGGTTCATTCTCGACCCTCAGCTAATTCAGGACTACCGTCACAGGGTATCCTCCACCCCAGGACCGTCAGGAGCCAGTCCTGGACAGGGTGGTACTGTCATACACACTCAAGCTGCGCCCGGCACTAGGACCCGGAAGTAAGACGGGCGCAAAACCAGGAAGTATAAAAGAGGTAAACAAACGATGGCTTACCGCTCAGTCATTGAGTTCGGCCCATGTCAGCTCCAGTTGTCGTTTCAGCAAACTGTGAGTACTCACATGTTGGTTCCGTTGTCTTTTGCTGTTGTGTGTGTATCTACAGGACGCGGGTTAAATTTGTGTTTTTCCCTTGCTCCGTTTTTGTGAGAGTCCTTAGACTAAATCGCCTGGCTATCCTGCCTACTCGCTTCTTTCCGCGTTTGGGTTTATCCTCCACGCTACATTGGGCTAACCGCTAAAGCTACGTCTTCTGGTCACCTCAGGTTAGTCCATCTTGACAGATGTGAATCCTGTTCTTGGTTTGAGTCGGTAAAACTTAATTTCTGCTGTAATTAACTCTTTATTGTGCAGCAGGTGTGTAAAGCTGAGCTCCTCGAGCGCTGCTGCAGGGCTGTGATAGGTTGAATGGTCAGGTCACATCTGATTGGTTAAAGAGCACGAGTGACATATTTTTGTGACTTTGGCATGTTGGAGACAACACACACACACAAATCCGGGGACATTCACACACGTAAGTCGATTTTCACATGAACAGTCCATGATACACTCGTACATTTTACACAGTTTTACATCTGTCAATTGTGTTTTGCATTTGTGTAATGTATATTATGAGTATATGCAAAATATTGTGCATGTGAGTTGCTTTTTTTGTGAATATATATATATATATATATATATATATATATTTTTTTTTTTTTCCAATGCAAGTGAATTGGGCTACGCACGTGTGCATCTTGTCTTTTGTGTGAATTATTTACGAGACTGATTTGCTTCTATACATTTGCGGTGTGTGTGTATGTGTGTGTTATGCGTATGTGAGATGTGACTTGTTAGTGTGTGTTTGTGTGTCTGCATGTGTGCATATTTGTGATGTGTATGTGTGTGATATGAGTGTGAGAGTGTTACATTTGTAGTGTGTGAGAGATGTGAGTCTTAACATTTGTCATGTGTGTAACATTTTGTGTGTCTGTGTGAGTGTTAACATTTGTGATGTGTATGTGTGTATAATAGGCCGCAGATGCTGGAAAATAGGCCTCACATTATGATGTCACTGAACATGATGTCACTGAACGTGTCACAATATAAGGCGACACAAAGTTATTAATCAGTTTTCGGCGTAAGTTTAAGGCATCGTCACGGCTGACCCGTTTGAGATATCAAACATCCCTCTAGAATTTTACATCCTCAATGTCTTTAGATCACAGCGTTGCCAGTTTCTCTGAACAAACTGTGAATCTGTGAAGAAAACAACATTTAGAAGAGAAAATATGTTCGCAGGTGTGAATTCTGCTTTTATTGGGAAAGTGGTGGTTTATTACTAAACAAATCTGGGAAATTGTAACAGTTTAATCGAGAATGCCACATCCCCTTACTCTTTCCTTCTGTGTGAGTGTTTGTTTCTTTGAGAGAGAGAGATCAGTTTTCTTTACTCTGGAAGAACTTACACTACATATAATTACAGAAACTGAAACAGAGTGAGTGGGTGGAGCTTTAAATGAGGACGGTGAAGCTAAGCTCCATGTACCGTGACTGTAAGTTAATTTATTTATATAGCACATTTAAAACAACTGATAGTTGACCAAAGTGCTTTACATAGCAGAGCCAAAATAAATTAAAATAATAATAATAAAAAAAAAATAATAATAAAAAAGTTATAAAAATAAATAAATCATTCAAAAACACCAAAACTATCAAATTACCGATACAAAACCACTATAACACATGTTTAAAAGCTTCGGTGAACAGATACGTTTTTAAGTTCAATTAAAACATCTCAACACTGAGCTGAACGGACATGGAAAGGGAGCTTGTTCCACAGGATGGGCCCAGACACAGAAAAAGCATGATCGCCTTTCCTTCTTAATGACTTTTCGGGATTGTAAGCAGAAGTAGATCAGATGATCTAAGTGCTCTGTGTGGACAGTATGGGTGAATCAAGTCATTGATATATAGAGGCGCAACACCCTTGATCGCTTTAAAAACAAATAAAAGGATTTTAAATATGACTCTATATTCAACCGGCAACCAATGTAACGAAACTAAAATCGGAGTAATATGACAAGACTTCTTTGATTTAGTCAGAAGTCGTGCTGCAGCATTTTGAACCAACTGCAGACGGGCTAGTGCCGAGTGACTGACCCCATAATATAGCGCATTTCCATAATCTAAGCGGGAAGAAATAAAAGCATGAATTAACGCTTTAAAGTCATTGAAAGAAAAACAGCCCCTCACCTTCCCCAATATCCTCAAATGATAAAAGGACGACTTCACCACAGCTGATATTTGCTTCACAAATTTAAAATCGGATTCAAATATCACCCCAAGATCCTTCACATGTGATCTTATATAGGGTGACAGCGGTCCCAAGGCAGAGGTTAAGATATCAACAACTGACGGGGGGGGGCGGGGGACAATAAATATAAAATTTCTCATGAGCAATTTTTGAAGGGGACAAAAATAAAACAGTCAAATTGTACTAATAAAGATATGTCCCCACAGTGAAAAACTTTGCTTCTATCATTATTATTGGAGACTGTGCCATTATGGTTATTTTCAAAGTTTTTCTCAGGTTCAATGACAAAGCAGATTTTTCTTCAAAACTATTTATTGCATTGTTTGTTGTTTACAGTCAAGCCATCAACATACAATAAAATTTAAACTTGACTGTTATTGTGAAAAAGATATATAAAATAAGTAATGTTTTGTAACAAAATCAACTATGAAATAATCAATTTACAGTCACTGCTCTATGTAAAAAAAATTAAAAATAAAAACATCTGTCATTATCCCTTCAGTAAAAGCACTACACTTACCCGACACTGTACATCTGATTGACCCTGGTCTACCTGTCCCTCAATCCTTTCTGTCTCCTTTGCCTGTGATTGATATTGTGACATTAGTATTTTCATAAGCACCCATTCTTAAAGCCAAATTGCCTTAATATATGAACTAGTTGTACTTACTTGGTGTTTATGTCACTGAAAAATGATCTTTTGTCCATTTTCCTTTTCTCTGTCATTGACACTGCAAGGCAAGTTTATTTATACTGTAGCACATTTCATACACAATGGTAATTCAAATTGCTTCACATAAAGAAAGTAAAACTATCATGAATAATCCCAACAGTAAAAACAAGGAATTTAATTCGGATTAGGATTAATAAAATTAAGTTCGGATTAGGCACAGTGCTCATTTAGTGAATGTACAGCTCAACTTAATTCTAAATGCAGTTTTTGCAGGGTTTTTTCTACTTACACAATTATTTTAGGTATACATACATATACAGAGTATACTCTCACAATAGAGAGTGCGATTAAAAAAAAAAAAAAAAAAAATATATATATATATATATATATATATATATATATATATATATATATATATACACAAACCCTCGGCTTGGGGGGGACATGTCCCCTCTGTCCCTCCCTCCCCCCCCCCCCCCCCCCCCCGGGATTTACCCTTTTCTTTCATGGGTTTCACTACACACACCATGGAAGCATTCACTTTGAGGGAGAAGACTATAGTGAAAAATAGAAAAATGTAAGAGTAAATAAATAAATATATAAAAATATCGAAACTCAGACTCTCTCTCTCTCTCTCTCTGTGACTTCAGGAAAATGGCTGAGGCCAGTATTTCAGTAGATCAGGATCAGTTCATCTGTCCAGTGTGTCTAGATCTCCTGAAGTATCCGGTGGCTCTCCCCTGTGGTCACAGTTTCTGTAACGTGTGTATTAATGACTGCTGGGATCAGGAGGATCAGAAGGGTGTCTACAGCTGTCCTCAGTGCAGAGACACTTTCACTCCAAGGCCTGTTCTACACAAAAACAACATGTTGGCTGAAGTGGTGGAGAAACTGAAGAAGAAGACTGAAGTCCAAGCTGCTTCTCCTGCTCACTGTTATGCTGGACCTGGAGATGTGGAGTGTGATTTCTGCACCGGGAGAAAAAACAAAGCCGTCAAGTCCTGTCTGATGTGTTTAGTTTCATTTTGTGAAACTCATTTGAAACCTCACCTGGAAGTTCCTGCTTTGAAAAAACACACATTAATTGAAGCTTCAGCAAAACTCCAAGAGAAGATCTGCTCTGAACATAACAAGCTGATTGAGATCTACTGCCGTACTGATCAAACCTGTATCTGTTATTTGTGTACGATGGATAATCACAGAGGACACGACACCACCACAGCCGCAGCAGAAAGAGCTGAGAAACAGGTGAGAATGAGAGAGATTTCCAGGATGAGGTTCTTAATTATAGTTTATATCCAGTAAAATAAAGGTGATTAATTTCAGTCATTCAGTTTTAAAAGTGAAACTCATATATTATATACGTTGATTAAACACAGACTGATATATTTCAAGTTTTTGTTCCTATTAATTTTTATGATTATGGCTTACAGCTAATGAAAACCCAAAATTCTGTACATTAGTAAATTAGAATATTACTTGAGATCAATAAAAAAAAAAAAAAAAAAAGATTTTGAACGGAGAAATGTTGGAGTACTGAACAGGATGAACATGTACAGTACTCAGTACTTGGTCAGGGCTCGTTTTACAAGAATTACTGCAGTAATGAGGCGTGGCATGAAGGTGATCAGTTTGTGGCACTGCTGAGGTGTTACTGTATGGAAGCCCAGGTTACTCTGAAAGCGGTGTTGGGTCTGGTGTCTAACATCTTCTTTTTTACAATAGTCCATAGATTCTCTATGGGGTTCAGGTCGGGTGAGTTTGCGGGACAATAAAACACAGGTACAACAACTGGGCATCTGACATGGATTTTACATTTTCGTATCTTTTCTTTTTTTTTCTTCATCTTCTTCTATACCGCTTTATCCTGTATTTAGGGTCGCGGGGACCTGGAGCCTATCCCAGGAGACTCTGGGCACAAGGCAGGGTACACCCTGGACAGCATGCCAATCCATTGCAGAGCACACACTATGGTCAATTTGGGAACGCCAATTAGCCTAATCTTCATGTCTTTGGACTGTGGGAGGAAACCGGAGTACCCGGTGGAAACCCACCAAGCATGGGGAGAACATGCAAACTCCATGCACACAGAGACGGGAATCGAGCCTGGCCGGGGAATCGAACCCGGACCCTGGAGGTGCAAGGCGACAGTGCTAACCACTACACCACCGTGCCGCCTCATTTTTTTTCATCTGGCTAATTTCAGGACAAACCATTTCATCATAGGAGTGTGTAGACTGGTTTTATGTTATTTTTTAATGATTTTACACAAACTATATCTAAATTAACTAAATCCACCATGTGTGTGATGTTCTATAGTGTATGTAGACAGTATTATGAATGAACTGTGGTTTACTCAGTGACTGAGTGATCCTGCACTTCCCTGTACTCAGACTTCCAGTGGTGAGACCTGAGGTAGTGTCCACCTCTCCTCCCCTCCCCGTCTTGTACACTCAGTGAGAGATCTTCTTGGGCAGTAACCTGCCTCACAAACTAGAATCAGGGCACCAACCATACGGTGGCATGAAAAATGTAACCTGCATTGAAGGAACAGTAAACTGATCACACAAATGTCACCACCATTACAATTTATTTATTATTGTTTCACGTGTGCATTGTGCTGGATTCACCAACATGCTGTTCTGTGTGGCTGCCCATGGCACCGATATCTACATCTGACTGTCAGCTTCTTATCGTTCGACATTTTGACCGAACTAACCACAAGCTTCACCTGTCACTCACATTTGAATATGTCACATGATATAAACATTCATCTAAATTCTACCACTGCATGTGCTCTAGTGCATTATATGATTTAAACATCAATTACAAATTCAAATACAGAGCGAGAGAGAATAAAAAATTAACATAAGCAATGCAGATATAATGTGCTCCACTCCACTCTTGTCTGGATAAGGGTTTATGTCTCATAGATCCAGTGAAGGGAATCTGTAACACTACAGCACACACACACACACACACACACAGAACATTCACAGATCTGAGAAATATGTATGTTTGTATGTAATGAATTATCTTACTATGTGAGTACTTTATAAAAAGCTGAATGTAACTGTTCTGTCCTCAGAGCGAGTTAAAGGAGAAGCAGATGAAATCCCAGCAGAGAATCCAGGAGAAGCAGAAGAAGGTGCAGGAGCTGAAACAGGCTGTGAACACTATAAAGGTGAGCAGTGAGCAGAGACAGAGCTGCTCCTAGAAAGACACAAAACATGGAAAACATGGAGACATTTAGAGTCGCAGTAAGAGAGGGAATGATAGATGAGCTTTAAGTCCTGTGTGTGTGTCCTAAAAGCGGAGTGCAAAGAGAGCAGTGGAGTACAGTGAGAGGATCTTTACTCAGCTGATCAGCTCCATGGAGAAAAAGCACTCGGAGGTGACAGAGCTGATCAGAGATCAGGAGAAGACTGAACTGAGTCAAGCTGAACGACTCCTGGAGCAACTGGAGCAGGAGATTGCTGATCTTCAGAGGAGACTCACTGAGCTGGAGCAGCTTTCACACACACACGATCACATCCAGTTCCTCCAGGTAACACTCACTGTCTGATCTACACACACAGCTGTTCCTCACACACTCTCTAAAACACCTCCTTTTAATGGAACAGTGAATGTCCTCTGATGTCACAAGTGTGTTTTACATCTAATCTGCTTTCTGTAGGCTTTAGCTTCTGGACATCCGTCTCCTCTAGGACAAAGACCATCATTTCAGACATCCAACATCAGGGTCCATCAACATGTCTCATTTGATGGAGTGAGGAATTCTCTCTCAGATCTGAAGAAGAGACTCGAGGAATTCTGTGAGGAGGAATTCAACAAAATCCCTCCACATGGTAAGAGGAGCTGTTCCTGCTGGAGAAACACAATGATGGACGTCTTTACTCGCTCTGTCAAGTCTTATTTCTTAGCAATGCTCCTGCTGACCTTCCTGCAGACAGTTTGAACTAAAATACTGATTTAAAATGAATAAACTGACTATCACTTTAAACTGTTTCCATCTTTTACAACCTGATGATGCTTTTTGTCTTCATTTCCATTTTTCTCTCCACAGCTACAGCAGTTCAGATCTTTTCACCACCAGAGCCGCGGAGCAGAGAAGAGTTTCTGAAATGTACACACACACACACACAAACACACACAGGTTTATTAGGTCTATAGAGTACTGTTGTCTTTAAAAGAAGCTTAGAAAATATTAGAGACAGAAAAGTGATTTGCAGGAATGTTGTGTGATTTAAAATGTAAATTAAATTATTATTAGTTTATTTGTGTATGTCACTGATAGAGTGAAAGAGAGTGAGAAAGACTGATTGAGAGAGCAGAGAAGATTATAATAATAATAATCCATCCATCCATCCATCCATTTTCTTCCGCTTATGCGAGGTCGGGTCGCGGGGGCAGCAGCTTCAGCAGGGATGCCCAGACTTCCCTCTCCCTGGCCACTTCTTCCAGCTCTTCCGGGGGGATTCCAAGGCGTTCCCAGGCCAGCCGAGAGACATAGTCCCTCTGTCATGCACCCTCAATCTGCGCCCGGCACTAGGACCCGGAAGTAAGGCAGGCGCCAAACCAGGAAGTATAAAAGAGGTAAACAAACGTTAGCTTACCGCTCAGTCATTGAGTTTCAGCCCATGTCGGTTCCGGCTGTCCATTTGATAAACCGTGAGTACTCACTATCTTTGGTTCTGCTTCCTGATATTGTGTGTGTATTTATAGGACGTGGGTTAAATTTGTGTTTTTCCCTTGGTCCTCTTTCGTGAGAGTCCTTATACTAAATCGCGTGGTTATCCTGCCTACTCGCTTACATCCGCGTTTGGGTTTACCATCCACGCTACATTGGGCTAACCGCTAAAGCTGCGTCTTCTGGTCACCGAGGTTAGTTCATCCTGACAGAATGACTGAGCCTTCCGCGGTGAACCCAGTGGATCATGCTCACCTCTGCGACGTGGTAGATCGGCACGCCGCGCTCATCGATAAGCTAACCGGAGAGATCGCTAATCTGCGCCGGGGCCTCCAAGACGTAGCGGCCTCCCGTCGCGGCGGCCGCGGCGCCGCACCAGCCCCCCCCCCCTCCTTCTGATGTATTTCTTGTGCTTCCAGACAAATGGGATGGCACCGACGGGAGATGCAGTGTGTTTTTAACATCACTGAATCTGGTGTTTGAGTTCAATTCCACCAAGTACTCCACCGATCGGCTACGCATTGCTCTCCTCGTCTCATTGCTATCCGGGCAGGCAGCTGAGTGGGCCACGGCAGTAATTCGATCAGATTCTGACACCGCCCATTCCTACAATGAGTTCACCCATCAACTCAAGATGACATTCGAACACCCCGCGGGCGAGGTGGAGACCGACACCAAGCTTTACCACCTGCGGCAGGGAGGATCGTCCGTGAGCCGTTATACTGCAGAATTCCGCACCCTCGCTGTACAGACATCTTGGGGAGATACCGCGCTCCGGACATCCTTCTACGAGGGACTGGCTTCCCGGATTAAGGACGAACTAGCCGGACGAGAGCTACCAGCCACCCTGGAGGGATTGATTCAGCTCGCCCTCCGCATTAACCAGCGCCTCCTCTCTCGTCCGAAGCCAGCCCCGAGGACCCTACAGATGTCGCCTTTAAAACTGCGCGTGTTTTCCTGCGAGAGGCCGCAATTTAGCGCGCGGCGTGCCGCGACTTGCCGGAGGCAACATTCGGGAATTTTAAATTAATGTGTTGTGCTTCACTGAATATCCGCCAGATGGCACATGGAAGGACTTTATCTAAAAGCCGGTGGTCCGGGAAAGTCAGTTTCCCTATGTTTCCCCGGTGGCGCGCAGATTCAAATCATGACGTCACTCGCAACCTAACGCTGAGAAGGCGAACGAGGATTTTAACAGATTTTCTCCCGTTTTAAAGTGTTTTTACGAACTTTTTGAATTAAACAAATAACCTATGCAATATAATCGAGTGTCTTTTCGCTTTTTTTTTTTTTTTATATTTGAAGATAATTCATACGTTTTAAGCCGCTGCAAAAGGCTGGTTTGCTGGGCGAGTACTGACATCACGACTACTTTTATTACACCTACATTTGTTTGTTTGTATATGTATGTTATTAATATTAATTTTTTAGAGATTGTGTGTGCGTGCACGGAGAGTTTGTGTTGATAAGTGTATGTGGATAAGTTGATAAGTGTATCAGAAAGCATTAAAATGTTCATTTGAATTAAAATGACACACACACGTCTGTACATACAGTATATCAATTACATATATATCAATTATATCAATTTCACTGAAGCCTATCCCTCGCCATATGACAATTCGCCATTCATTCTCGCATTGATAATCAGCGATATTTTATAAGGAGATTTAGGGATTTAGCTCTACTTAATTTTCTAACGTTTTAAGAAAATTCATTAGTTCGTTCATTCTATTTGAAGCTTCGGATGTTTTTTTTTTTTTTTTAGATTAGTTCTGAACTCGCTTCCGTGAAACTATCGCTAAAACAAGGTACTGAGCCCTCCTGAGGATATAAAGCTTTATTATTGTGTTTGAATAAATAATCAGATCTACCACAGCAGATAATAAACTATGCTATGTCATAACCGAAGCAAACACCACGATTATGCCTCGTTTCGTTCGACGGGAACGTGGTTCACTTGGCCGCGGTGTATTATAAACCTGTGGAATGTTTCACTGTTTATGCTCACATAAGAGGAATAAAAGCGAGTGAAATGTGGAAATGATGTGTGGCAACTCAATGAGGACTAAACCAAAGATTTCGGTAACTCCACTGAGTGTAACATCTGCATAGTGACACTGAACATCTTCACTTTTCCGTTTACCTCTGAAAAAAAAGCTGTATTTTGTTTGTTTATATTTAGAGTTTTTATAACAGTAGAACAAGTACCCGCGCGCACGCACACACATAGACACACACACACACACACACACACACACACACACACAGACACACACACTCCCCTGAGCCCTCGGGAAACATCCAATCACCGTCGGTATACAAATGAGTCAAGACGTAGCCTAACGTGGTGTCGTGTCGGATTTCAGTGGTCACGGAGTGGGAAGACTTTGAAGAAGCTGCAGTGACAGTAAACAGCTGAACAACTTCACTTTTCCGTTTACCTCTGAGGAAAAAAAGCTGTATTTTGTTTGTTTATATCTAGAATTTTTATAGTAGTAAGAGAGAGTTATAGTTTGGTCTGTACTGTAGTTCGCACCCTTGTAGAGAATAAATAAATGGATAACACCTTCATATCCCCTCTCAAGAGTGTCATAGTCCATTGTTAGTTTTAATGATTTGGCTGAAACTAATTATCACTACATAAGTACCCTAACACCATTGATCATGAGTCTCAGCTGAACCTAATTCTATACTTGTAACAGAAAATGTAGATGCAGATTTCAAATGTGTATTTATATGATAGATAGATAGATAGATAGATAGGTGTGTGTGTGTGTGTGTGTGTGTGTGTGTGTGTGTGTGTGTGTGTGTGTGTGTAGGCTCTACGTAGGGGCAAGAGAGGGCAGCGCACCCTCAAATAAATGTCTGCACATGTTAATATATTCCTAAAATGTATATATTACAAGTGATCTGCGGTAGCGGAAAAATCCGCTGAAAAAAGGACAGGCTGAAGCGCACGCGCGCACACACACATACACACGCGCACACACACACACACACACACACACACACAGACACACCTCCCTTGAGCCCTGCGTCTGTCGGATTTCAGCGGTCACGGGGTGGAAAGACTTTGAAGGAGTTTATATATGAATCTAAGGTTGAACTTATCAGCATTGTAAATATATAATACTTTTCAAATAAAATCGATATTACTTTGACCCTGAAGTTTAGTTTAGCACACACAAAAAACAGAAAAGTCATTCCTGGTAACGGAATGTGTAGTTTATTTACAGTAATTCATTAAAAAATGAATATACATATAGTACACAGTAAACACGGGAAAGATTACAAAATGAAAAAACAAACAGTGTCTACTTTATAAACAGCTTAGTATGTGCGTCGAGATGCTGAAATCCCTTGCATGTTTTTGCTTCCAAGTGGAGAGATATTTGACCGATAGCCTAGAACAAAAGATCTATAGGTGTGATCACAACCCCCTCCGACCGACCGTGCCATCAATCACTGACCACCTCAGAAGTTCCCTTCAATGTATGGCTGCAATACTTGTTTTGCAAGTATTTTTAACACCATTCAAAGGCTTACAAGTTCCATTCAACATATAATGATGTCTGCAAATGTTAATATATTCCTAAAATGTATACAGTATCTCACACAAGTGAGTACACCCCTCACATTTTTGTAAATATTTTATTATTTCTTTTCAAGGGAGAACGCTAAAGATATGAAACTCTGATAGAATGTAAAGTAATCAGTGTACAGCTTGTATAATGGTGTAAAGTTGATGTTCCCTCAAAATAACTCAACACACAGCCATTAAAGTCTGAACTGCTGGCAACAAAAGTGAGTACACCCCTAAATGAAAATGTTCAAACTGTGCCCAGTGTCAGTATTTTGTGTGGCCACCATTATTTTTTTATTGTCTTAACTCTCTTGGGCATGGAGTTCACTAGAGCTTCACAGGTTGTCATGGGAATCCTCTTCCACTCTTCCTTGATCACGTCACGAAGCTGGTGGATGTTAGGCACCTTGTGCTTCTCCACCTTCCGTTTGAGGATGCCCCACAGATGCTCAATAGGGTTTAGGTCTGGAGACATGCTTGGCCAGTCCATCACCTTTACCCTCAGGTTCTTCTGCAAGACAGTGGTTGTCTTGGAAGTATGTTTGGGGTCATTATCATGTTGGAATACTGCTCTACGGCCCAGTTTCCGAAGGCAGGGGATCATGTTCTTCTTCAGTATGGCACAGTACATGTTGGCATTCATGGTTCCCTCAATGAACTGTAGTTCCACAGTGCCGGCAGCACTCATGCAGCCCCAAACCATGACACTCTCACCACCTTGCTTGACTGTAGGCAAGACACATCTGTCTTTGTACTCTTCACCTGGTCGCCGCCACACACGCTTGACACCATCTGAACCAAATAAGTTTATCTTGGTCTCATCAGACCACAGGATGTGGTTCAAGTATGCCATGTCCTTAGTCTGCTTGTCTTCAGCAAACTGTTTGCGGGCTTTCTTGTGCACCATCTTTAGAAGAGGCTTTCTTCTGGGACGACAGCCATACAGACCAATTTGATGCAGTGTGCGGCATATGGTTTAAGCACTGACAGGCTGGCTCCCCATCCCTTCAACCTCTGCAGCAATGCTGGCAGCACTCACACGTCTATTTTCAAAAGCCAACATCTGGACATGACGCTGAGCATGTGCACTCTTCTTCTTCTTTGGTCTACCATGGCAGGGCCTGTTCTGAGTGGAACCTGTCCTTTTAAACCGCTGTGTGGTCTTAGCCACCGTGTTGCAGGTCAGTTTCAGGGTGTTAGCAATCTTCTCATAGCCTAGGCCATCTTTGTGTAGAGCAATAATTCTTTCTTTCACATCCTCAGAGAATTCTTTGCCATGAGGTGCCGTGTTAAACGTCTAGTGACCAGTATGAGAGTGTGAGAGTGATAACACCAAATTTAACACACCTGATCCCCAAGGACACCTGAGACCTTGTAACACTAACGAGTGACATGACAACGGGAAGGTAAAAGGGCTAATTGGGCACAATTTGGGCATTTTCATTTAGGGGTGTACTCACTTTTGTTGCCAGCAGTTCAGACATTAATGGCTGTGTGTTGAGTTATTTTGAGGGGACATCAACTTTACACCATTATACAAGCTGTACACTGATTACTTTACATTCTATCAGAGTTTCATATCTTTAGCGTTGTCCCTTGAAAAGATATAATAAAATATTTACAAAAATGTGAGGGGTGTACTCACTTTTGTGAGATACTGTATATTACAAGTTGATAAACTGAACTGAAAAATCACCGTTTCCCATGCAGTGTTTTATTTGTGACGACTTGGCATAATGTTAACTTAACATTAACGGCCACAATTAGCATATTGTTTAGCTGTACATTTACTAAATGAGCACTGTGCCTAGTCCGAATTGTATATTTTTGTATAATCAATATCCATTCTGTTCTAAGTGTCTTAATTAATTTTAAATACAATTTTGAACCTTTTTTTATTCCTTGTTTTTATTGTTGTGATTATTTTTTGATAGTTTTGCTTTCTTTATGTAAAGCAATTTGAATGACCATTGTGTATGAAATGTGCTACAGTATAAATAAACTTGCCTTGCAGTGTCCTAGATAAATGGACATAAGATAATTTTTCAGTGACTTAAACGCCAAGTACAAGTTCACATATTAAGGAAATTTGGCTTTAAGAATGGGTGCTTATGAAAATACTAATATCACAATATCAATCACAGGCAAAGGAGACAGAAATTATTGAGGGACAGGTAGACCAGGGTCAATCAGATGTACAGTGTTGGGTAAGTGTGGTGCTTTTATTGAAGGGGTAATGACAGATTTTTTACAATTTTTGGGGGGTGAACAATTTCTTTAATGTTTTTTGAGTTGTGGCTGTTTAGTAGAAAGTAATAGGCTCACCAATTTACAGTATGATCTTTCAATTTAGCAAGTGTAATGTAAACAAGTTAGTTAGTATGAGTATGGAAAACATCTTTTCCTGCATTTTTTTCTGCTTCAGGAGTCAGTCTGTTCTGAGACAGTGAGAGTAGAGGAAGGGGCAGATTCAGAACCAGGAGGGAGCCGGAGACAGCAGGACAAAGAGATGATATTGCAGCACCAGCACAGGGAGCACAGTTTTTAGTTTAGATCTCATGTTTACATTTTATTGTATGTTGATGGCTTGACTGTAAACAACATAAACAATGCAATAAATAGTTTTGAAGAAAAATCTGCTTTGTCATTGAACCTGAGAAAAACTTTGAAAATAACCATAATGGTGCAGTCTCCGTGCTACAATAATAATGATAGAAGCAAAGTTTTTCACTGTGGGGACATATCTTTATAAGTACAATTTGACTTTATTATATGTGTCCCCTTCAAAAATTGCTCATGAGAAATTTTATATTTATTGTCCCCCCCTACTGTTAAATGAAATTTACGCCCATACTTGAGGCATCCTGGAGGCAAGGGGCAGGTGCTCAAGCACCCTCCGCCCTCCCCCCTCTGCATGTGCCTGTGTGTGTGTGTGTGTGTGTGTGTCTTTACAGTAAAACGTGAAAGCGCGCTCAGTTACAGCTCAGTCCCTCTTCTCACCTTTGATAGGTGAGAAGTTATCAAACCGGTTTCGGATGGGGGAATTGGCACAATTCAGGGGTTTAAAACTATTTAACAAGACTGAGACGTCTCTGCCTAAAATGTATTTCTCCAGCAAAGCATAGAATAAATAGAAATAAAATGCTTAATATTAATAATATTGATCTTAGCTGGATGGTCTAATTCTCAAAACCGTTTAAGAAAGACTTAACACACTATAACTAGAATATTTACAAAACTGAAAGGTTGTCTTATGAATAATAAAAAACAACTCATAACTCAAAAAGATCATATGTTTTTATATTTTTTAGATCACAGACATGAATTAACTATATATATATATATATATATATATATATACTGGACACAAACAGCAAAAAACATGATGAAAAGCAATAAAGTGCTTAGGGCTTTTCATATTTTTTGCTGTTTGTGTCCAGCATTGAATAATTATTTCATCCATTATTTGACCACGGCTGGGAATAAGAGCTGGAATGTTATTATATATATATATATATATATATATATATATATATATATATATATATATATATATATATATATATACACACATATATATATACACATATATATATATATATATATATATATATATATATATATACATACACATATATATATATACACATATATATATATATATATATAGAGAGAGAGAGGTGTTTTGCTGGCGAAAAACATTTTAGGCAGAGACGTCTACTCGGCCTTGTTAATTGTTTTTAAAACCCCCAATTGTACGAATTCCCCCATCAGCGAAATCATGAATGAAAGGTGAGAAGAGGCATTATAATACAGTGGGGGTTCTGTGGGTCTCCAAACTCAGAAGGCTACGTGTCAGCCGATAACTGCTCCTTTGATCTTCTGGTTACAGCGGGGCGCCGACTGCTGATGAGTAGCCTGTACAAGCCAAGCTCTTCCTCAAAAAATAATGTGAATGTCTGCAACAATCACTAACCATTAAAATGTTTTTTTTTTTGTAATTAAACACGAATATATAAATTGTATTTTCTTTACACATAATCAAAGAAATCAAGTAAAAGTTACATAATTATATTTAATGCACAAATTAGATTTATTTAAAATAGCCAAGTAAAGGTAATTAATTCCCAGATAGCAGACACACTTCGCAGAGATAATGCTCCCTAATGCATGTTACAATGACCAAATATGATAAATAAATAAACCACACTCTCAGCTAATAATAAAACAGATTCGTTTATTTTTTTTAAATAAAAAATACATTTAATAACAAGCAAACATTTGATTAATTTATAGAAAAACGAGAAAACAGTAACTTACAAATGAGGTCTCAATTTGAAAAGATGTACAAAACATAAAACACCACAAAAAAGTATTAATCATAGAAACAAAATTAAACACTAACAAACGTTTTGTACTTTATGATTTTTAAATATGTTAGATACGTTGGTCAGGAAACTCCTGAAGTCAGATGCAGACACACTTTCAGTCACAAACTGCTGTGAAAAAAAATAGAGATAGATATTCAATTAAAATTCATGATACTTAATTTAGCAAATGAACAATATTTATACTTTGTTCCTCTCGCTTCACAACTCATGAGAACAGACCGAAACCAGAACCGAACCGGAGATTAAGGAAAAAGTGAGAAGCAAGAATCATGTGTTGAAAGATTAAGCATGCAGGGTCACAGGATGACTCGACTTCTTTTTCTTGTCTGCAATGCGATTTAGACAAATTAGAGCTGCTGTCAATACTGTATGAACATATGTACAGGTTCTTTACAGTTGAAATTTAACTTGTAACTTATTAATAAAATTCGGATTCAGAAAAAAACGTTTATTGCTAGTGCTCTTTTACCATTTAATGCTTTAACACACACGACTCAGTTTGTTCAGAAATGGCATCTCACTGGCGAGGCTTTGTTTGAACACGCCGTTTTCACTCGGGGTGTGGGTAAGAAATACACATCTCGGTGTATTAATCCGCGCGCTCGGTTCGTTATTTTATTTATTTATTTATTTACCACAGGACCCCTGGGGGGCTCCGTAGGTTCAGGTTTTTACACGAAAACGGTGCTTTGTGAATCTCCACACTATTAAAAACTGAAATATTGCTAATTGTACGTCCTGAGATTAAGATGAACATTAATTGGAAGTCATGAAAGCGAGAATCACATCCAAAACAGAAAGCTAAACTTACCTCGAACACGAGAAACTCCAGCTGCAGCCACGCCGTGTTGTATCTCCATGATGATTCCCAACCGACTGATCCACAGCGCGGGCACAGCGTCTCCAAACATGCATGCGCAGTTTAATTTGGACACATTTTCGGGCTTCAGTAGACACACAATACATCAGACTGAAACACGACTGCCCCCTACAGGTAATGAAGGGCATGTTCACAGCTTGCCGCACACAGCCGCGCAAAGCTGCGGCAAGTCACGGGATCCCTTTTCTCGAAACGCGCGTTTTTAATGGCGACATCTGTACCTCCACCCACGCCTACCCTCCAGCTCGACCACCAACCATCTTCACTCCCGCCAGCACTGAACATGTCGGATCTCCACCTCCTGCCGTGGTTAACACCGGAGCCGGGGAACCCATGCAATTAGGGCCCGCCTCCCTGACCGTGGCGGAACGAGAACGCCGGTTTCGAGAGGGTGGGTCAGCGGCCCACCACCGAGCAATCTGCCCACTGCGCCCGGGAAACGCGCAGACCCGGTGAGCAGGAGGAGAGACTCACTGGGCCCCATCCACCTCTCCACCATCACCAACGCCACCACCTCTCGCCTCACAGTTCAGGTAACCCTCCAGTTTGGCCACAAACGGGTCTTAAGTACTGCGTTTATCGATTCTGGTGCCGCAGGTAACTTTATTGACTCCACCTATGCCAAAGAAATGGGGGTGAATATCGAGGCGTTATCCCAGCCTCTTCGCATTACATCAGTCGACGGTCGGCCCCTCTCAACCAGCCCCATCACTCACCAGACCCAACTACTCACTTTCGTCATCGACCAACACCAGGAACAGCTACAGTTTTACCTCACCCCCATCTCGTCTCCTCCCGTCATACTCGGCTATCCCTGGCTGCTACAGCATGACCCTCTCATCTCCTGGGCACAAAACCGGATCCTCCAGTTTGGGCCGACCTGCACCGAACTCTGCCTACGGGCACAGGCTGGGACGTGTTCCAAGGAGTCCGAGGCCCCCAAAGTCGACACCAACGCCATCCCACCTGAATATAGAGACCTGGCTGAAGTCTTCTGCAAGAGGAAAGCCACCAACCTACCACCACATCGCCCATACGACCTGGCGATAGAACTTCAGCCAGGCTCCATTCCCCTCCGCGGCCACCTTTACTCCCTATCTACCGCCGAGACGCAAGCTATGGAGGAGTACGTCGCCAATGCCCTTCGTCATGGCACCATCCGGCCTTCCTCCTCGCCAGCAACCGCGGGGTTCTTCTTCGTTAAGAAGAAAGGGGGCGAACTTCGCCCGTGTGTCGATTATCGGGGGCTGAACAAGATCACCATAAAAAACCGACACCCGCTACCGCTCACCAACTCAGCCCTGGACGCCCTCTCTGGTGCCGCCGTATTCACGAAGTTGGACCTCCGGAGCGCCTACAACTTGGTGCACATCAGAGAGGGTGATGAGTGGAAAACGGCATTCATCACGCCCACCGGACACTACGAGAGCCTGGTCATTCCCTTTGGACTCTGTAACGCACCCTCTGCCTTCCAACAGTTTATCAATGACGTCCTCAGGGATATGCTGGGCCGATGGGTGTTCGTCTACTTGGATGACATCCTCATCTACTCTCACAACCTCCAAGAACACATCCAACATGTTCGGGCCGTCCTAAAGAGATTGCTCGCTCACCAACTGTACTGCAAGCTGGAAAAATGTGCCTTTCACAAGCACTCCACCATGTTCCTGGGTTTTGTCATCTCGCCCCAGGGTGTGGCCATGGACTCACAGAAGCTCGAAGCTGTACGTCACTGGCCCCTACCCAGGACACTCAAACAGCTTCAACGGTTTCTTGGGTTTGCGAATTTCTATCGTCGGTTTATCCGGGGCGGTACAGTACAGTTGCAGCAACACTAACCACATTGACCAGGCCCTCGCACCACCCTTTTCGACTCACCCCTGCCGCCAACTCCGCCTTCCCAGAATTGTGTCATTCACCACCGCACCCATCCTTCTCCACCCCGATGGCAACAAACCTTTCCTTGTGGAGGTGGACGCGTCGGATGTGGGCGCCAGCGCCGTTCTCTCCCAGTGAGGTCCAGACCAGAAACTGCACCCGTGTGGTTTCTTCTCCAAGAAATTTAATCCCACTCAGGAGCGATACGGAGTAGGGGACCGCGAACTGCTGGGCATAAAGTGGGCCTTGGAGGAATGGCGTCACTGGCTCCAGGGCGCCAGTGAGCCGTTCATCATCTGGACCGACCACCAGAACCTCATCACCATCAGGAACCTCAAACAGCTCAACCCACGACAGGCACGGTGGGCACTGTTCTTCGAACAATATGACTTCCATCTGTCATACCGCC
The DNA here is from genome assembly GCA_030522415.1 of Channallabes apus. Taxonomy (NCBI): domain Eukaryota; kingdom Metazoa; phylum Chordata; class Actinopteri; order Siluriformes; family Clariidae; genus Channallabes; species Channallabes apus. The sequence continues at coordinate 54,164,820 of CM060107.1, read as the reverse complement.
CGGGGTCCAAGAATACCAAGGCCGACGCACTGTCCAGACAGCATGATGAGGACCTTCCCCGAGCGGAACCCGTGCCTGTCATCACCTCCTCACGGATCATTGCACCCCTTCAATGGGACTTGGAGACGAGGGTCCGTCAGGCACAGGCTGCGGAGACCGAACTGGCAGGCGTGCCGCCTGGACGACTTTACGTACCCCAAGAACTAAGACCAGAAGTTCTCCAGTGGGGCCACTCTTCTACCGTCGCTGGATACCAGGGAGCCCAAAGAACCCTGTCCTTCGTCGAACGGGCGTTCTGATGGCCCGCCGTGAGAAGAGAGGTCACGGAGTTCGTTCAGGCGTGCCCGGTGTGCCCCAGGGCCAAGGATACAAATCAACCATCTCCGGGAGAGCTCCAACCACTTCCAGTTCCTCGACGGCTCTGGACGCACATCGCCCTGGATTTCATCACAGGCCTGCCGGTTTCCGACGGAAAAAACATCATCCTCACCATCGTTGACCGGTTCTCCAAGGCAATGCACTTGGTGGCCCTCACCGGACTCCCATCAGCTAAAACCACCGCTGAGCTGATAATGGAACACGTAGTCTGCCTGCATGGGTTCCCCAAGGACATCGTCTCGGACAGAGGGCCCCAGTTCACCACCCGATTCTGGAAGGCCTTCTGCCATCTGATCAATTCCACCAGCAGTCTGTCATCTGGATACCATCCCCAGACTAATGGTCAGACGGAACGGACCAACCAACAACTGGAGCGCTACCCAAGATGTTTTGTTGCTGATCGCCAGCACTCCTGGGCCCGCTACCTCATCTGGGCAGAACTGTCTCACAATCTCCACGTTTCATCTGCCACCAACTTAAACCCATTTGAGGTGTGCTACGGTTTCCAACCTCCGATGTTCACTTATCAAGAACCAGAGGTTGATGTACCGTCGGCCCAACAGTTGGTCCGTAGGTGTCGACGGGTCTGGAACCAAGCCAACCTCGCCATCCAGAGAGCCAATAATCGCTACATCACTCAGCACCGCCGTCGACACCCTCCGGGACGATTGTACAACGTAGGCGACAAGGTATGGCTATCCACAAAGAACCTACATCTGCACACGGAATCTCGGAAACTTTCACCTCGCTTCATCGGACCATACCGCATCACACTACGAGTAAACCCTGTCACCTACCGGCTCCAGCTGCCTGCGGCGCTCCGCATTCATCCCATATTCCACACCTCTCAACTCAAACCCTTCATCACATCACCCATGATTCCACCCACCCCCCCAGCTGCTCCTCCCCGGATCATCGACGGCGGTCTCGCCTACACCGTACGCCGAATCCTCGACTCGTGCCCTCGGAGCAGAGGTACTCAGTACCTGGTTGACTGGGAGGGCTACGGCCCCGAGGAGCGGTCCTGGATCCCGGCCCGGTTCATTCTCGACCCCGAACTGATTCGAGACTACCGTCGCCGGGTATCCTCCACCCCAGGACCGTCAGGAGCCGGTCCTGGACAGGGGGGTACTGTCATGCACGCTCAATCTGCGCCCGGCACTAGGACCCGGAAGTAAGGGGGGCGCCAAACCAGGAAGTATAAAAGAGGTAAACAAACGTTAGCTTACCGCCCAGTCATTGAGTTTCGGCCCATGTCGGTTCCGGCTGTCCGTCTGCTAAACCATGACGCGGGTTAAATTTGTGTTTTTCCCTTGCTCCTCTTTCGTGAGAGTCCCTATACTAAATCGCGTGGTTATCCTGCCTACTCGCTTACATCCGCGTTTGGGTTTACCATCCACGCTACATTGGGCTAACCGCTAAAGCTGCGTCTTCTGGTCACCGAGGTTAGTTCATCCTGACACCCTCCAGAGTGTCCTGGGTCTTCCCCGGGGTCTCTTTCCGGTGGGGCGTGTCCGGAACACCTCACAAGGGAGGCGTCCAGGGGCCATCCTAAATAGATGCCCAAACCACCTCATCTCGCTCCTCTCAATGTGGAGGAGTAGCGGCTCTACTCTCGGATGACCGAGCTTCTCACCCTATCTCTAAGGGAGAGCCCAGACACCCTGCGGAGGAAACTCATTTCGGCCGCTTGTATTCGCGATCTTGTTCTTTCGGTCACTACCCACAGCTCATGACCATAGGTGAGGGTAGGAACATAGATCGATCGGTAAATTGAGAGCTTTGCCTTTTGGCTCAGCTCCTTCTTCACCACGACGGACCGATACAGAGCCCGCATCACTGCAGACGCTGCGCCGATCCGCCTGTCGATCTCCCGTTCCATTTTACCCTCACTCGTGAACAAGACCCCGAGATACTTAAACTCCTCCACTTGGGGCAGGATCTCACTCCCAACCCTGAGAGGGTACTCCACCCTTTTCCGGCTGAGGACCATGGCCTCAGATTTGGAGGTGCTGATTCTCATCCCAGCCGCTTCACACTCGGCTGCGAACCTATCCAGTGAGGGCTGTAGGTCGCAGGATGATGAGGCCAACAGAACAATGTCATCTGCAAAAAGCAGTGACCCAATCCTGAGCCCACCAAACTGTACCCCCTCAACGCCCTGGCTGCGCCTAGAAATCCTGTCCATAATAATAATAATAATAATAAAGTACTATATTTTCCTTGTACAGAATAGAAAATACTAAATACCGACAAATTTTAAAAAAATGCATTTTGATTTCTTTAGATTAAAATCTGAATTAACATTGAGACATTTCTCCCTCATATATCAGTGCACACAGACAGCTGTCTCACTCTTTACATGAATATACAGTATTCCGTGAATTAAACCCAACATGTTCACATTGTTCAGTTTGTTTTTCTCTTTTATTTTAGATTTCTGTTATCTGACTCTGGATCCCAACACGGCACATCGTTACCTCATTCTGTCTGAGAAGAACAGAGCGGTGAGAGACAGTGAGACAAAGCAGCAGTACTTTCATCATCCAGTGAGATTTGATTTCTGGCCTCAGGTGTTGTGTAACGAGAGTGTGTGTGGACGCTGTTACTGGGAGGTGGAGTGGAGTGTTGGTGTGTCCATATCAGTCTCATATAAAGACATCAGCAGGAAAGGACAGGGTAATAAATGTATGTTTGGATTCAACAATCAGTCCTGGAGTCTGCGGTGTCGTTCTTCTTCTTCTCTCTGTTTCTATCACAACTACATTGAGACTGATCTCAGACCTCCATCATCCTCCAGAATAGGAGTGTATGTGGATCACAGTGCAGGAACTCTGTCCTTCTACAGCGTCTCTGACATGATGAAGCTCCTCCACAGAGTCCACACCACATTCACTCAGCTTCTGTACGCTGGGTTTGGGTTCGACTGGTCTGGCTCTACTGTGAGATTGTGTGATCCAGAATAAAGTGTGTAGTGTTTTGTGTTGCTCAGTCGTCTGTCTCACTAACACACAATCCAGCTGCACAAACAGCTCAGTAATTTAATACAGCAACAATTAAAGAGTAAATATTAACACTGAATATAGTTTAATAAAAAATAAACAGATGTATTATTAAATGTAATACATGTATTATTATAAAGTTGCATCTGTGTGAAGAGCCGCGGTGAGATTCGGCACATCAGACGTCACTTTAGAATAACTTTATATTTACATTATTGAAAGTTGATCTTTAAAACTGACCACACACACACAGCTAAAAATATATATTATTGCAAAGACTTATTTTTTTTGTAAATCTGCTAAAAAAATCTGTGAAAAAATATTAGAAGTAAATGTTTGTATTGCAGTGAATTTTTAAATCTTCTAAATAAATATCTTTATACCGTATGTATGTAACACCTGTGTAGCATTCCCGTAAAAGCTGAATAAAATCAAAACAAACAAGACATTTGCCTGTTAATGGTATGAATCGTAATCAATGTTAATAATAAACATATACAATCAGAGCTGGAAAGTAATGAATTACATTTACTCGCATTACTGTAATTGAGTAGATTTTTTTGCGTACTACTTTTTAAAGTAATTTTTAAAATCTGTAATTTTACTTAAGTATGTTTCGTTTAAAGTATTGTACTTCACTACATTTTAAATCATATTTGGTCATATTTAAGCAACCACTTTGATTTCAAGCACAACAAAGGAACAGATTTATTATGTGAAGGTGTTCCATTCCCCTTTTTACTCAGATATTAGTTTTTTTTACCACTACATATTTTTATGTGTGATAATATATATATATATATATATATATATATATATATATATATATATATATATATATATATATATTTAATATTGTGCTTCTGTAGTTTTAGAGAGTCCTAGTGTTTTAGACTGAAGTTAGCTAACGAATGTCACACGTCGGTCCACTGCATATATTTACATTATTTGGAGATAAGTATATAAGTATATATAGTAATAGTTGTTATCTTAACTTATATCTGTGGTTTGAACAAAACAACATTGTAATAAGATGCTTGATAAAATGGCTGGTGGTACATCAGTAATTATGCAGATATCTTTATTCAAAAGCAGTGTTCGAGTCTCCATGGTTATAATATTCTCTCTCTCTCACACACACACACACACACACCTAAATCCTGCTAAAAATTAACTGAGTTTCTGCAGTATTAACTTTAAATTGATCTGAAACTTGTGTATAATTACCAAGTTTTGAGGTTTCATGAATTAAACATTAGACTGTTTTTACAGGGGTATCGTACACAAATACATGATAAAATAATGGAGTACAATATGAAAATGGTCTTGAAATTAAATAGATATTTGTATATACTTTACAAATACACACACACAAACAGACACACATACAGAATTGTCGGAAACCGTAAATTGATGAAGTTATTCTAGTACTGTTTACTAGATCAACGAAAGTCACAAGAGCAGAGTCTTGGGTTTAATCTTACGGTTCAGTTATGAAACAAGCACCAACTTCAGCAAGGTATGTAGCTTTGTTTGTTTACTTGCGTTCCGTTTTCATCCATGGGTTCGCGTCCCGCGAAGGGAATCACAGCGTTGCTGATCGGTTGGCGCGCTGTTGTAGAGATGACGTCTGTCGGGAAAGCCCTTCGGTGAGGCGTTGATTGCCTGGTTACCGATGGCTGCGCTCTGGAACTTCTCCTGCGGGTTTCCTTTGTTGCAGGACTTTGGAGTTCTGGCACGAAGTCTCATTAAGAGTTCTTGAAGAGCGGATGATGCCAGCAGCAGCGGCGAGGCGCCGCAAGGGCGGAAACCCGAGCTGCTTGGAAGATGTTGTAGGTTCCAGTCGTGATATTTTTCTCTTTTTTTTTAACTATTAAGGGTTTTTGTCCCTTCGTGGTCAGTCCGTCCCACGGGTGATTGGTCCAATCGGATGTGGTTGCAGGGCTTAGCCACGTCTCACGTGGTTCCTCCTGTTGTGCATAAATTAGCCAGGTGTTACGGCTGTCACGTGTGACCCATCTGGTTGGAGTTTTTAATACTTTTTATGAAGTAATTTTGCATGAGCTTTGTTCATGCTACCAATTTCCCGTGTTCACCAACATTCTTGAAATAAAGCCAGCTTGAGATTGACACCAAACATTACATATCTTACCCACTCATCCCTTCCTTTATCTAATAAAAGGGGTTTGTAAATGCTGATAACACCTTTAAAGTTATGCAGAATAATCAAACATATACACAAGAAAAAAAAAACGTACTGAGTAAATATATGCAAATACGCTTTGCCCTACTGGCACACTTTAAAGATGTTTAAAATAGTGTCCATGCCTTTGTTCATTAAAAGGCATGTCTTACCAAGAAAGTCAAGAGAGTGTCTAGGTGTGACGTGGTCGTTCTCCCCCCAGCTCAGGGTGAAGCTGTAAAACTGTCTGCTTTGTTTTCCAGATTGCCAAATTACACCCTTGGTTTGGGGTCTACTTCAAAGCATCTGGCCTTATGAAGTTTCTTGCAGCTTCGTCTCACAGACGCTCATATCTGATCGTGAATCAGATAAGCTTATCGGGATGGCGACATGCATGCTGGGAGAAGGTCTCTGGACTGTGGTCCGTTGATTGCTCTCTCTGTGGGAGCCCTGTTATTCGCTACATACAGTACTTGATGTTAACCTTTTTAAAATGTTAACATCTTAATGATTTTTTTTTTATTGATTTGCAGTTTTTATTTCTGGTCCTTAATAAAAGGTGTGCTCTCTCACTGTACGATCTGGTACGAACAGGTACGATCTGCTACATCTACTAATGGAAATGCTGTTTCTTACATAACCAATGCATTTGTTAGTTCTGAGTAGCTTGTTACTTTTTTGTTTTCTTTAGTTTTAAGTGGCTGTAGCAATTGATGATTATATTTTTCCCAGATCCCATTAAAGTCTTAAATTTAAGAGTCTGAATGTGATGAACAAACATTTGTTTTTGTGTGCTGTGCTGCAGAACATGAAGAAAGTCTAGAATTGGAAGAAATGTTTTCTATTTGTCACACAGAAGAAAGATAAGGGAAGGCAATAGAGAATAAATTTGCAGCAAATTTGGGCTGCCCAGGGATGAGCATTAATTCCCTCAAGCACAAACCTGTAGATAAGTGGCAGCCGGCCTACAATGTTAACACTAGAAGCGCCGCGCCAGTGAGACCTACTTATAACGCGGTTCATCGGTCATTTGACCGCCTATTGTTTTGAATAGGAAGCTGTTGCTGACGAATCAAAAAATTCAAATTCAAATTTTATTTGTCACATACACAGTCATACACAGTACGATATGCAGTGAAATGCTTACACGACCTCCAGTGACCTTAAAAGAGAATTAAAATCTTATAGTAAGAAATAAATATGAATAAAAGAAATACGCTAGGAAAATTAAAACTTAACTACAATAAAAATAGAAATAAAAATAAAAATAGAAGTATATATAAAAATAGAAGTATAGCTGTACATAAAATAGAAATAAAAATAGAAATATACTGTACAATAGAAATTTCTTTTTTAAATTGAAATTTGGTGGAGGAAGTATGGTGTGCAATTATGCATAGAAAAAGTATCTTATTAAGGTGCCTTATTAAAGTGTCTTTGTGCAAAGGTCCAGAATGTAAACATAAACATGTGAGTTCCGATGTAAGTGTAGATGTGCATGAAAGTGTCCATAGTGTCCATTGACGTCCTCAAATTACCTTATTTGGCAAAAACCTTCCTTATAAAAAGTCAATGCCGCCAGGGCACTATAGAATATTTGAATACGTTATCATGGATCCCGTGAAGAGAGGAAAGAAAAAAAACTTCACAGACAACGAAGTGAAAGTGCTTTTAAATGAGGTACAATCTAATAAGACAGTTTTGTTTGCTGCTTTTTCAGGCGGAATGTCAAAGAAAAAAAAAGACTTGGCGTGGGGACAGGTTATTAATGCAGTAAATGCCATCTTACCTGTATGTAGAACTACTGCAGAAGTCAAGAAAAAGTGGTTTGATTTGAAAGTGTCCTCTAAAAAAAGAATTGCAGCCCACAGAAGAGACATCGGTACCACGGGAGGAGGCCAGAGTCTTACTTCAGTGTCACCATTGGATGACAAGATCGCGGGAATTATTGGTGAAATGTCAATGAACGGAGTAATCCCCGATGGTGACACAGAAAGTGCAGTCCCATCAAGTGCAGGAGAGGCCGAGCCATCCGAAAATGGTTAGTAGGTTTTCAAATGTTTGTGTTGCGATATATTATTCATAGATAAATAACACTCGCATTGCAAATCATTTGGATTGTTCATTTAACATTTATTTTATAGATCTGCCAGTTTTGCCAGGTCCTGCTCCGCCTGCCACTTCAGCGCGTCCGATGCGTTTCGAGGCATGAGTCCTGACTGATGCGGTTCTGGAAACCATTTTTATTGGCAATATTATGCAGCACACTGCATGCTTTAACTATATAGCACACCTAAAGCAAATTTATATTGTATAATAAATAAAATTATATATACAGTATATTATAAATATTGTAGTTATAAAATATAATTAAAACTTAATTTAAATATTTAAACATTCAAAACCTTGTTGGGTTTGTATTGCAATGTGCCTCCTCTGCCTGACAGACACAGCCATCGAGCCTTCAGCAAGCCTATTGCACGGTCTACTGTGCTTCATGTGCGCTCATGTGCTCGGTTGTAATTCAGCTCCTTTTGGGATACAGGGTTTGCCACTGGAGTCATCAGCCAGGATTTAAGGGCATATCCTCGATCCCCTACAATGATGTAGATTAAAATACAGTACACTAGATGGTGTTGAGAAGTAATCAAATTTTACAATTATTAAAAAAAAAATTTTATTAATCGTTACACACTTACCAATAAGCCAGCCATCTCCAGCAGCTCTTTGCTGAAGACGAAGTCCCACGATGCTGTTCTGCACAATGAAGGAATCGTGTGTCCCTCCCGGGCTGTTCACAACGACATTTAGCAGGTTCAAGTGTGCATCACAGATTACCTGCACGTTAATAGAGTGATAGCCTTTTCTATTTACAAATGCAAATTCATCAGCAGTAGGAGCTTTCAGGGCAACATGTGTGCAGTCAACTGCCCCTATTACACTTGGAAATCCTGCGATGTTATAGAAGTCGGTCATAATTTTTGTCCTTTGCGCTGCGGTCATTGGAAACGTAATGTACTGTGATGTAAGTGATATAATTGCATGTAAAACATGTGGCATAATTCGGCTCACGGTGGGTTGAGAAATACTAGACCTGTCACCAATTTCCCTTTGAAATATGCCTGTGGCTAAAAAGCCAATAGTAGAAAGAACCTGAGTGTGCACGGGGACTGCACTGGTGCGCTTTGTCGGCCCCTCCAAAAGTTGCGAGAACTGCTGACACAAATCAAGCAAAATTGCCCTGAAAACGCAATCTCTGCGCAAAAGTGCTTGTTGCAAACCTTCAAGAAGCGCAAGGTCTGCCATTGTAGCATTTCCAAAAGCAGTTCTTCAGTTGTGGATTTTATATTATTCACAGTTCCAGATAACTCAGAATCACTTGTTGTATTCAATTATTCAATTGATCAATTTGTCAACGCTGTCAATTAGTCAATTTGACATTTAAGTGGTGAAGTATAAGGGCACTGGGTTTATATGTGAGTACAGTTCTCTACCACTAGGGGATTCTGCTTACGCACAGTCAGGAGTTCTTCTAAATGTGCGCACATTTTCACGCACACGTACAAATTAATGAATCGCATTCTATTAGTAGAATTGTGCGTACGCATGATGTACACATAAAACCGAGCGTACGCACGCTTGATAAATGAGACCCCTGGTCGTGATGTTTCCTGTCAGGATGCTCTCTATGGTGCAGGAGTAGAAATTCCTGAGCACCTTGGAGGGCAGTCTGAAGTCTCTCAAACGTCTGAGGTGGTACAGACGCTGCCGGGCCTTTTTCACCACAGTGTTGATGTGACAGAACTATGTCACTGCGTGATATGAACACCGAGGTATCTGAAGCTGTCCACTCTCTCCACTGGGCTCCTGTTGATGACGGGGGTTTGCTAGGTCCTCTCCTGCTTTGTACTAAAGTCCACTATCAGCTCCTTTGTCATACTGACGTTCAGGAGGAGATTGTTCCTCTGGCACCAGTTCACCAGATTTCCAAACTCCTCCTGGTAGGCCGACTCATCAGCAAACTTGATGATGGCGGTGGAGTTGGTAGTGGCCACGCAGTCGTAGGTGTATAAAGAGTACAGCAGGGGGCTCAGAACACAACCCTGGGGGGCTCCAGTGCTGAGAGTGAGGGAGGCTGAGACATGACCGCCCATCCTTACTGCCTGTGGTCTGCCAGTTAGGAAGTTGGAGATCCACTGACACATAGATGAGGTGAGTCCCAGGTGCTCCAGCTTGGTGGTGAGTATGGAGGGAATTATGGTATTAAATGCACAGCTGTAGTCGATGAATGGGACAAAGGAAGAGAAAAAAAATGGCAGAAGAAAAAAACAAGTCATATTTTGCATTATAACCCAAAGTTTTTGGCATGACTTTCTTCTGCCATTTATTCTCCTCCTTTGTCCATCTAGGGGCTTCGCACTATAACAAAAAGGAACACTCTACTTAATTTTATATCTTTTTGAGAAAATTCATCAGTTCGTTCATTTTATTTTAAGCTGAACGTCTCGGATGGAGCAGGAGCAGCGATGTAGTTCTGAACTCGCTTCCGTGAAATTATCGCTAAAACAATATTAAATTTGAATAAAACAAATGTGCCACAGCAGATAATAAACTACGCTATGTCATAACCGAAACAAACACCACGATTATGCCTACTTATTGAATAATGAGGTTTAATTCCTCTCTACATTCAAAAAAAGGAAGTTCGCTACCGGTTACATGTACTAATATGTGTTTTGTACATAATAATTTCATGTTTCCAAGATGAACATGAATAATTTATGTTGTATTTGCCTAAAATTCAACAACTTAACATGTATTAGATTCAATCATGTTGAGATATCTTATCACTATCTTATTAAAGATATCTTATCACTATGAAAAACAGAATTATCAAAGCAATTATATTAAAGCAATAATATTAAACCTATACCAGGCATGATGATTTTTTTTTGTTTGTTTGCTGTTTTTTCTATAGTATGCTGAGCAAAATAAAAAAAACATTGGTTAGTTTTCCACTGCTGCGTCCTGTGTGTGCTTTACAATGCCAGACAACATTCAAATGCAAATTTTTCACCCTCCCCCTATACATTCAGGACCTCTCACCACTTCCCCAATCTGAGGTTCTTATGCCTCAGACTTTCAGTCAGTAGCGGACTGGGACCAAAAAGTGGCCCTGGACTTTCTGGCCCACAGCAGCCCACATCATAATACACTGGCTCATTAATGTAGAGATATATTTTAACACCAGTTACTAGTATAAAAAAAATAACACAATACGGAAAGCAATGCTATTTAAACATATTATTTGAAGTATCACTGAACATACATTGGGTCATATCAGTGAAACAAAGAAACAAAGGAAAGAACATCAAGACAAACTACATATAAATCTATAAAGACAATATTTTAAAAAGAATGGCAATAAAACTGAACAGGTAAGCTGAAATAAAATCAGTAGCAGCATTACTTTTTAATTAATATTGTCTACCATAATAATTATTAGCAGGAGTTAATGCTGCTACTAATTTTATTCCAGCTTACCTGTTCAGTTTGATTGTGATTCTTTTCACTTGGCTCTGGTAGATCAGGGGAGACGTGTTGGTCATCATCAGCAGGCACTGGTTCATCATCACTGACCTGCTGCACTTACAGTTTACACTGATGAGTGGTAGATCTTACACTGCATCACGATGATACCCCCTGCCAAATGTTCATGATATCTCACAAACAAAAAGGCAAATTTGTCTTTTCCTCATAAAGTGTTTAGGTCAAATTCCACCCATACACGTGTGACAAATATGCAAAGAAAAAAATCAGGAAGGGGCAACTACTTTTCCATGGCACTGCACATGTAGTCAGATTGTTCCACTAGGATGAAACTGTGCCAGGTGGAGTTAAAGCACTTTTAAAATCACACTAACTTTACACTGATCTGAATAACTTTGAATAATGAACTTATTGTTCTTTCCTTTCTTTCTTTTTTTTTTTTTTTTACAAATATGACCCAATATATGTTCAGTGATATTTTTTATTTACATTTTTGTTTGTTATATTTCTATACTAGTATGTGGTTTAAAAAAAATAATCTCCACTTTAATGAGCCAGTGTATTCTTCTTCCTCTTTTTAAAAGGCAGAATCTGTTCATTTGAAGCATTTGACTGCATTTACCTCTAAAGCTTTTTCTTATTTTCGTGTACTTTTCAGCTCCACCTTTTCTTCTTCCTCCATTTCATTCATTGAAATTATTAATTTGCTCAAACAACTTCGCTGCATGGAGGGATATATAGAGGGAGTGAAACATGCGCATGCGCAGTAACAAACACAGTTAGCTTCTCCGCTTTGTTTTTGATGTTGCTCGCGGCAGTGTAACAGCCGTTAATTCGTATAATGATGAGATGGACAAACTTGTCGATGTCCGTTCTTTATTTTGCTGCATATTGTCAGGTTATAGTACAAACTTTCGGGTAGATCCTGCTATTAAATCAAACTAAAAACGAGTGAAAAGAATACAAAACTCAGACTCTATATCCCAGATACTCATCTCGCGTCCAACTTCACACACACCGGACCACATTACCCACAATGCATCTCCCGCACTGGACTACACTCCCGTAAACAGCTGTCGTAAAATCAACCTCTCTCTCTCCTGCAACAACACGCTCTTTGTCGGCGGCGCCCGCGCACTCCTCCATATGATTAGGAAAGAGATGCAATATTATGGTTTCATAATAGAAAAGAAATACCTTTTATTTGGGGTTAAGTGACTGATGTGCCTAACATCTTTCAGCTGAGCCTCGTTTCACTGAATAATCCACCACACACAATCAGTATAATGACACACACACACACACAGTCGTCACTCCCCTAAATTTAAAGAATACAAACTGGTTGCGTGCGAGTTTGCTGTTTTTCCTATAGTATGCTGAAGCAAAATCAAAATAAAACATTTTATTTTGTTTTATTTTTATTTTGCTATAATTAAAATTAAAAAATTTAAAACAGTATCACGCAGGGATCGAACCCGGGTCGCCCGCGTGAAACGCCGCGGACTTACGCTCACTCCGTAGGCTCCCTGAATAGGCGGGAAAGGGATGGAGCCATGTATTCGTGCCGGCAGGAAAAAAAAAAAAACTAAACAGATCTTACAGATGAGGACTCAGATTAATGTGCAAAAATATATATAATAAAACTATATAAGTCTACATAGCCTTTATAAGACTCTACCTTAAGCGCACTTAAAACATTTTATTTAGTTTTAAAATAAAACAATTTTAAACCATCATCACTCGGGATTCGAACCGGCACTTTGTAGTTCTCTGGCCGAGCGCTCTAACCGCTACACCAAGCAGGCACTTAGAGACAATGCACCCCAGAGACGTTAATAAACCACTCGACTTCTTTGAAAGCAAGCTCTAGATAAGTGACGAAGTAAGCCTGTTATAATAATAACTTGGTGTTATTTGATCTTATTGGTTTAGAAATTTATATTTAAATAAAACCCTACACACTTCTTTTCTAATTACACGTGATAAAATCTAAAGGCTCACTGTGTTAATATTTATTGTGCTTAAATTTGATCTTAATAAGATTTGATTTCATTTGAATTCTACATTTGTACTGTAATTTTAGTTCTGTGATTATGAATTCGGTCAACTACAGTGTTTCACTTGATGTTATCGGCTACTACGTGTATTATTTAATGGAACGCGTCTCATTAATGCGGCAGAGAATGAACTAAGGCATGAGGCGTCAGTCTGTAGTTATATAGCGCCACTCAGTGGTAAAAGCCAGCAAATGCACATGCCGTAATGCGGCGGCGACGTTAAATACGACGCTCCGATTAGGTGACCACTGTAAGCACCACTGTCTCTGCTCACCCTGTCTGCACGTGGATCCTTCAAACCCTCTAGCGGGCCCTGACAGAATAATCTGGCCACAAAATGGATCCAGCAGAGGCAGAGAGGGGCATTAGAGAGTCAAGGAGCACTCCTACGCACCCACCATCAGGAAATAAGACAGATCACAAACTCACTTCAAACCACCACGGAAACACTGCAGTCTCTCTCCGCTCAGATTTGGAACCAACAACCTCCTGCACACACTCCTCAGCCCCCCCCCTCCAACACTCTCTCCTGGCCCAGAGCCCAGCCTGCCAGCACTGCCCAATTATGATGGAGATCCAGCCACCTGCCGCTCTTTTTTATCTCAGTGCTCCCTCGTCCTGGAACTGCAGGCCACATCATTTCCCACGGAGCGTTCCAAGGTGGCCTATATCATCACCCTCCTGTCAGGAAAGGCGAGTGAGTGGGGAACAGCATTGTGGGACGCCCAAGTGAGGAAGGTCTTTACGGGATATCAAGCGGCTGGTCACATTCTTCAGCTACATCAGGGAATTCGTTCCGTTTCTGATTATGCCATTGAGTTCCGGACCCTGGCTCCCTCTTGTGACTGGGACGAGAGGGCCCTCTTTGACTGTTTTCTTCATGGGCTCTCAGACCCAATTAAGGACGAACTTGCGGCGCGGGAGCTGCCCTCGGACCTGCAAGGACTCATCGACTTTACGACCCGCATTGATGACCATAAGCCGGCACGCCGAAAGGAGCAGCAGCCTTATCGTGAACCACGAACCCCAACACTTACCTTGGCCACACCCCAGCCACCCCCTGAGCCCATGCAGATAGGCCGTGCACGCATCTCGCCGGAGGAGCGTCAGCGCCGTAGAAATGATGGCGCCTGCTTCTACTGTGGTCAGGCCGGCCATATTGTGCGATCCTGTCCACTAAAAGGCCAGGCGCCCCCCCGTAGTTCTGGGGATGCAGGGCGGCCCAGCATCTGTTTCTTCCCCGGACCAGCGATCATGATTCTCCATAACTCTGACCCACGGCGATCAATCATATGCCACTTATGCACTAGTGGATTCTGGGGTTGATCAGAATCTAATTTCCTCTTCCACTGTTTCAAACTTCAAAATCCCCCTCACACCCCTGCGTCAACTCTTTCCGGTTCAGGCTCTTGATGGCAGCAGACTTTCCCCCATCACTCATTGCACCAACCCCATTACTCTGCAGTTTTCAGGCAACCACACTGAAACGATTACCTTCCTAACCATTCAAAATTCCCATGCACCCATCGTTCTGGGCCTCCCTTGGTTAAGACTGCACAACCCACACATCGACTGGATTAAAAGGAGAGTCCTGGATTGGAGTCCCACCTGTCTCTCTTCATGCTTACATTCAGTACCAATGGGCCGAAGTTCACCCACGCCACAAGAGGAAACTCCCGACCTAACCAAGTTACCCACGGAGTATCATGACCTTCGACAGGTAATTAGCAAATCACGGGCCACCTCCCTACCCCCACATCGCTCCTATGACTGTGCTATCGACCCAGGCACCTCGCCACCTAAGGGGCGACTGTCCTCTCTCACCCGCCCCGATAGAGAGGCAATGGAAGAGTACATTAAAGAGTCACTCGCAGCAGGGATCATCCGCCCATCCTCTTCACCAGCAGGGCCTGGGTTTTTCTTTGTTGAAAAGAAAGATAGGTCCCTCAGACCCTGTATTGATTATAGAAGGTTGAATGAGATCACGGTTAAGAACCGTTACCCTCTCCCTTTGATGTCATCGGCCTTTGAACTTCTCCAGGACGCCCGCGTCTTCACTAAGTTAGATTTAAGGAACGCCTACCACCTTGTCAGGATACGGGAGGGCGATGAATGGAAGACCACCTTTAACACACCTACTGGCCATTACGAGTACCTAGTGGTTCCGTTCGGCTTAACCAACGTGCCGGCAGTGTTCCAAGCTCTAATCAATGATGTCCTCAGGGATTCGTCTTTGCTTATCTGGATGATATCTTGATTTTTTCACGTTCGGTGAGGGAACACAAGCACCTTGTGCATCAGGTTCTGCAACGGCTCCTGGAGAATAAGCTCTCCATCAAGGTAGAGAAATGTGAGTTTCATTGTACTTCTATGTCCTTTCTAGGATACTTCATCTCCCCTGCAGGCATCCAGATGGACCCCACCAAAGTGAAGGCAGTCACTGATTGGCCAGTACTGTCCTCGAGACGCGAACTCCGGCGGTTCTTGGTATTCGCTAACTTTTATCAACGCTTTATTCGAAGCTACAGCATGGTGGCAACCCCACTCACGACACTTACGCCCTCCAAGATCCCATTCCGATGGAACCCCCAGGCTGATAGAGACTTCAAGGATCTTAAGGTCTGCTTCACTACAGCACTCATCCTTATTTTTCCTGTACCATCCCTCCAGTTTATCGTGGAAGTAGACGTGTCTGAGACCGTAGTAGGGGCCGTTCTGTCCCAGAGATCCACAAAAGACGCTAAAATCCACCCATGCTCCTTCTGCTCCCGCCAACTCACACCCCCTGAACGCAATTACGATATCGGGGACCGTGAACTCTTGGCGGTCAAGTTGGCTCTGGAAGAAGGGAGACACTGGTTAGAAGGGGCGGACCATCCCTTCCTCGTATGGACCGACCATAAAAACCTGGAGTACTTGAAGATGGCAAAGAGACTTAACTCACGCCAAGCACAATGGTCACTGTTTTTCTCCCGTTTCCAATTCACACTATCATATCACCAAGACCATCAAGCCTGATGCCCTCTCCCGACAATTCTCCACCCCTCAGGATACATTCATAATGGAGGCTATTCTTCCTCCTCACTGCCTGGTTTCAATGCTTCGATTTAACATGGAACATCTGGTTCAGCAGACCCTCGAACGAGAACCCGGCCCGTTCAAGCACCGTTCAACCCAACAAACTCTTCGTCCCAGCTTCTGTGAGATCACAGGTGCTAGACTGGGCCCACAGTTCCAGACTGGCTTGCCACCCTGGGGCTGCACATATGCTCTCCCTCCTACACCAACGCTTTTGGTGGTCCACCATGAAAGAGGATGTCAAGAGCCTTGTGGCCTCCTGCGACACCTGTGCCAGAAATAAGACGCCCAACCGCACCCTTAACCCTCTGAGGTCCGCGAACGCATATATGCGTTTTGAGGTGTTTTCCCATGATCACGCCAATAAGAACTTAAATTACACTTTCAGTTTTGATCGTACAGACAAGATCTATATATTAATCGAACCTGTAAAGTGTCTACTTTTTTTTGTATGCACACATGTTAAAAATAAAACTTTGTGCATTAATAAAATAAATAAAATAAACCGGGTGCGCTTTCAGCTGTCTCAGTCTCCGTGAAAATCTTTTTGAAACACGTCACTAAAATGAACTGAAACTCCGCGAATACTGCACACACAGACATGAGAAATATATCTTTAGAAAGCTTAAAGGGTCTACTTTTAAATGATGCAAGTCACAGTGAAAACAAATAATCAGTTTTTATGTAATCCGTATGAAAGTAAGGAGTGGGACAGATTCTCCTGTATCGGCTCATTACAGCTAATGCGCTCCCACCTCCCTGCGCGCGCGCTGTTCATATGGAAATTAACTGAGGTGAGTCAGGAAATCATCTACACGCCCCTATGGCATAAAACAACAAGCTTCATCATAGAGTTACTTACTTTTTCTGCATTTGAATGATGGCACGCTACACAGGTGGACGCACTTCAGACGATTCTGGACAGCGATGAAGAATTTACTTTCTCATCAGAGGAAGAGCAAGACTCAGACGAGGAACGGCTTTATTTAGAACAACGTCTGGACTCAACGGAGGATGTAATTCCTGACGAGTAAGTCTTTTATTCTCATCATCATTGCTCTATATTTTATATGTACATTTGGAAAATACTAAATACCAGCAAGAGTAAAATTGGTTAAAATATGAAACATGCACGCTACTTACAAGCCCTGTCTAAAGTTTTTATATATTTATTTATATATATATACACGTGTTTTATATTGTTTATACAGTGTTTCAAATGGTCAAATTGTTCACCAGCTGTTGTTTGTGAATGATTGTATGCGCGTCCATTCTTCAAGTTTCAATTTTGGTTTTTGTTTAGGACTGTGGCTGTGTATCACCGGCACCGTGCACAAAAAAGTCACGTGAGTGTCGTTCAGTTTCGAGTTCACTGGAGAACCACGAGTAAGTGCACATTCAGTATATCATAGATGTTAGTTATATATAACTATATTATATAAATATATAATAGAATACTGTATATTCATCATAGTAAACTGTAGTGTATTGTAGAAAAAATGTAGTACAGTATTGGTAAAGTCATTTGTTCTGGTAATTACAAAGAGCTGTTGTTGTTTTCTATATTATAATATATATATATATATATATATATATATATATATATATATATATATTTATATATATACACACATGTTTATATATATATATATATATATATATATATATATATATATATATATATATATATATATATATATTATTGTTAGCTATATTTTCTGTTATAGTGACTGCAGTAATGCTGCTAAAAAGTCAACTTTGATTGTTCCTAATAAACTGTTTAACTGAACTCACAAATGAATCTCAAGATTTTTTTGTGACATTCTCAAATAACCTAAACACTGAAAATATATAATCTTATTTTATCCTCAGATTCTTTCTTGTAACTCTCCTCTCTCAGTCACATACCTGTCTGATGGCTCATTATGCAGATCAGTATGCAGGCCTTTGTCTTCTCAGGTGTGAATCACTGCATTAGTAATGATAGATCACGCCTTTTCGCATAGACCCTTTACACTCAAAAAGTGACTTAAAGAGTGTTAATCACTATATTGTTTTCTGTGAGCAAGTAAACAAGATAATTTTCACATCATTTTGAAGCAAAAACACTAGTCCACCAGCCCTTGTGAAACAATGTCTTGTGAACAAATTGTCTGTATGAGTTTCATGGCCTTATTTCAGCTACTTTTTTTTTCACAAAACTAACAGTACTAACCACGCATAATATTTTTTTCCTAAAAAATGCAAACACATACATTCATTTTGGTCACATATTATTGTAGAACAGTTTGTACTGATTACAAGAAAAATACAGATTGGTCAATAATATATTATAAGTGGCTGAAAAAAGCACAAATATCAGAGCATGTCCAAACATCTCAAGGGCCCCAAAATCACCTCGGACCTCAGAGGGTTAAGGGTCTCCTTCGACCCCTCCCCATCCCCCACCGCCCCTGGTCACACATCTCCATCGACTTCATCACTGGCCTGCCCCCTTCCCAAAACAACACCTGCATTTTAACTATCGTGGACCGCTTCTCTAAGTCGGCGCATTTCATCCCACTACCCAAACTCCCATCGGCCAAGGGAACAGCCGAACTCCTAATTAATCATGTCTTTCGACTTCACAGACTTCCCGTCGACATGATCTCAGACAGGGATCCCGCAGTTTTATGCCCAGTTCTGGAAGGCTTTTTGTAACCTTGTCGGCGCCAACCCCAGCCTCTCATCCGGATTTCATCCCCAACCAACGGTCAACAGAACGAGTGAACCAAGAGTTGGAGAAATCCTTAAGGTGATGGCTTCTTGGGATCCATCCTCCTGGAGTCGCTTCCTACCCCGGGTTGAGTATGCCCACAACTCGCTCCCTACCTCCTCCACAGTCATGTCCCCCTTCCACTGCTGTCTGGGTTTTCAACCACCCCTCTTTCCTGTCGAAGAAAAGGAAATAGCAGTACCCTCAGTCCAAACCTTTGTCCGTCGCTGCAAAAGAACATGGCAACATGCCCGGCAGCAGCTCCTACTTTTCAACGCCAGGCGAATCGTCATCGGTCACCAGCTCCCAACTATCGTATCGGCCAAAGGGTCATGCTGTCTACGCGGGACCTCCCACTCAAGACCACGTCCAGGAAGCTCTCACCAAGGTTCATCGGACACTTCACCATCAACTGAATTATAAACCCATGCTCTGTCCGACTTGCTCTACCCCTCTCCATGCGCAGGATCAACCCCACATTTCACATTTCTCAGATTCGTCGTTTAGTCTCCTGCCCATGCACCTCCAGGGTCCGGGTTTGATTCCCGGCCAGGCTCGATTCCCGTCTCTGTGTGCATGGAGTTTGCATGTTTCCTCCCACAGTCCAAAGACATGCAGATTAGGCTAATTGGCGTTCCCAAATTGACCATAGTGTGTGAATGAGTGTGTGTGTGTGTGTGTGCTCTGCGATGGATTGGCACACTGTCCAGGGTGTACCCTGCCCCGTGCCCAGAGTCTCCTGGCATAGGCTCCAGGTCCCCGCAACCCTAATACAGGATAAAGCGGTATAGAAGATGAATGAATGATAATACTTATCAGTGGTGTTTTATGTTTTGTACATGTTTTGAGACCTCATTTGCTGGTGTAAAACAGTGTTTTTATTAAATATAAAATAAAAATCTCGTTTTATCCCGTTTGTCTTTTGCTTCCTTCCTTCACAGAATTCTGTTGAGTAGGGCTTGAAATTTTAATTTACTTGAGTTGGATCAACTTAATTTACAACAGAAAAATTTGTTGTACCAACCCTATTCATTTATGTTAATGTTGTGTCTTTGCTTATCCTGACTAAAGACGCTGAATTACGATACGAGACAGTCCATTTGCACACTTCAGTTTATTACCTTCTCCACCATCCTATACGTAATCTCTTTTTATGTGTCTCTTTGGTTTTGTTTGTGGTATCCAGTCACCATTCAGTTGTATTATTTTATTTGTATAGCGCTTTTAACAATTGACATTGTCTCAAAACAGCTTTACACAATCAAAAGAATTATTTAAGTTTGTATGGAATGTGAATGTGTATGAATCAAAAATATTCAGATAGTACCTGGTGAGCAAGCCCGAGGGCGACAGTGGCAAGGAAAAACTCCCTGAGATGGTAATAGAAAGAAACCTTGAGAGGAACCAGACTCAACAGGGAACCCATCCTCATCTGGGTGAAACAGATAGCAGGAAATTATCTGCATTTATACAGTGTTAAGTGTTAGGTTCAGCTATAATATTCATTCATTCATTCATTTTCTATACCGCTTAATCCTGTGTTCAGGGTCGCGGGGGACCTGGAGCCTATCCCAGGAGACTTCGGGCACTAGGCGGGGTACACCCTGGACAGGGTGCCAATCTCAGCTATAATAGTTGATGTTAATTGATGTTAAAATGGAGTCCAGTAGTTATTGGAGACTCAGATAGACTTGTAGAAAGTTCCAGTCCTGAACTTTTGAATTGTCAAGTCCTTAGAGTTACAGCTGACAACACCAGTCGAGGCCAGAACCATCTTCTAAGTAGAGAGAATGATCCCCAGACACCAGACGCATCCCAAAGAGACACACGGGGCATCCATGCGACGAGACCTCCAACCAGAAACGGGGCACCAGGATGGATCAGACAGGTCCGGAGGGCAGAGGGAGTCTGGATCATTGGCAGCTCAGGAATGACATGTGTAGCTCGACAGAGAGAGAGAGAGAAAGAGTGGAAGGGGGAGACAGAGGGAGAGAGGAAAGAGAAAGAGGTGGAGAAAGAGAAGAAGAGGAGAGATGGCAATTAGGTATGGTCACAGTCACAATGTATAATATGAATGTATATTTACTGTAAATCTAGTGGTGCCTTCGGGTTTGGCTTTCTGTAAGGCATCAATTTCTCAATTTTGTCCATCACAAGTTCGGTTGGTTCCGTTTCTATTTCGGGTTTGTTTGCCACTGGATTGTCCATAGTGTTCTTACTGAGGAATTCCTTCCTGAATGTGGTATTCCTTCTACTGTATATTGTGTTCCACCTGGGTCTTCAATTGTCACAGAATTTCATTCTCTGGACACAACAGCGAACGGGACTGGGCTGAATGAGGTTGTTAATTTGTCTGTCTTTTCCTGTCTCACTAAAACTTGGTCTCCAACTTCTAGTTGTGAGTATTTTGCACCACGGCGGTGATCGGCATATAACTTGTTTTTTTCTTTTTGTTCAGCATCACGATCCCTTATCTCTTGATCGTTGCGTGGCATGATAAAATCATGTAGTTTTCCTCTGATTTTCCGATTGAAAAGTAGCTCTGCCGGACTTTTCCCTGTAGTGTTGTGGTCAATAGCTCTGTACATTGCCACATATTTGCGGAGTTCCTTTCTCCAGTCTAAACCTTCTGCCTGAGCGATTCTTATGCGCTTCAGTATTGATGCCTTCTGCCTTTCTACCTCACCATTAGCCTGTGCCCACCTGGGTGTGGTCTTTACATGCCGGATACCGTTGGTTTCACAGAATTTTCGGAACTGGGTAGACATAAACTGTGGTCCGCAATCTGATCGGAGGGTGCAGGGTAGTCCATGATGACTAAAAACCTCTTCCAGACAATCAATGACTTTATCGGCTGTAGTGGACTTGAGTATTCGGTATTCATAAAAGCGACTGTAATAGTGAACTACCACCATTATGGATTCTCCAGTTGGCAGTGGGCCTAGTAAATCAGGAGCTAGATCCTGCCAAGGCATTTTCGGTAACTGTGTCATTCTCAGAGGTTCTGGTTTATCTGGTCTCATACTGTAACTAATTGACATCCGTGACATGATCTTACGTGCCTCTCTGCATCCTTGTCCATAGCAGGCCACCAGACCTTACTTCTGAGGTTCTGTTTGGTGCCCACTATGCCCAGATGACCTTCATGGGCTAGGTTTAAAGTTCTCGCACTGAGTGTCTGTGGTATTACAATGCGTATACCCCTCAACACTAGCTGTCCAATCACTCTTAATTCATTAGCAATAGGGATATACGGTTTGCATTCGCTGAAATCGCCAGTCTGTATGGCCTGTCTGACTCTCATCAGCTCGTTGTCTGCTGCTGATGCTTCTTCCACAGTTCTGGTTGTAAGCGCACTTGGAGTAGCATTCACAGCCACAAATTTGACATATTCTTCTGCTTTGTGTTCGTGTGTTTGTTGTCCCTTTCTTTTACAGATGAGGCAAGAAAGTGAATCTGCTATATTTTGTTTGCCAGGAATGTAAACAATACGAAAGTCATATGGTTGTAATCTTAGCACCCACCTCTCGATGCGAGCACATGGTTTTGATCGCAGGCCATACTGTATATCGCTTCCAGTGGTTTGTGGTCCGTGATTAAATCAAACTTTTGTCCATATATGTATGGGTGGAGTCTTTCGCATGCCCACACCAATGACAATGCTTCTCTCTCTGTTTGTGAGTACAGTATCTTTGCTCACATTCAGTTAAGCTGCGACTGACATAACATATGGGGACATTCTCTCCTTTCTGTTCTTGGATCAGCACCGCCCCAATGCCTACTGGGCTGGCATCTGCAATAACCTTAGTCAATGCCTTTTTGTCAAAGTACGCGAGAGTTCCTGCTTCAGCTAGTTTTTGCTTTAAAGTTTGGAATGCTAGTCTCTGTTCAGAACCAAACTCGAATTAAGTGTCTTTCTTGGTCAGCCTCCTTAGTGGTTCCGTAACGGAGGCAAATTGTGGGATACAGCGGCTGCTATATCCTACTAATCCCAGGAAACTTCGTACTTCCGATGCAGTCTCTGGTTCTCTCGCATTGACTACATTTACATTTACATTTACATTTAGGCATTTGGCAGATGCTCTTATCCAGAGCGACTTACAAAAAGTGCTTTAAAGTTTACACCACTGGATACATACTTACACTGGGTTAACTAGGTTAATAACTAAGTGCCATTAGTCCAACACAACTGGGAAGAGGGATTTTTTTTTGGGAGGGGGGGGTGGGGGTGGACAGAAAAGAGCCTGGATGAATGCCGCCCTCGATCCCTGAGAGATGGTGGGATGAGGCGAGCAGTGCTGGAGGATCGGAGGGAACGTGGTGCAGTGCGTGGTGTGATTAGAGCAGAGAGGTAAGTGGGTGCTGGGCCATTTTTAGCTTTGTAGGCAAGCATCAGCGTTTTGAATTTGATGCGGGCAGCTACAGGAAGCCAGTGCAGGGAGCGGAGGAGTGGGGTGGTGTGGGAGAACTTGGAGAGGTTAAAAACGAGACGTGCTGCTGCATTCTGGATCAGTTGCAGAGGACGAATCGTGGACAGAGGCAGGCCTGCCAGTAGTGAGTTGCAGTAGTCCAGTCTTGAAATAACAAGGGACTGAACAAGCACCTGAGTAGCCTGTGAAGAACGAAATGGGCGAATTCTTCTGATGTTGTAAAGAAGAAATCTACAAGAGCGAGTAACGTTAGCGATGTGTGGGGAAAATGACAGATGATTGTCCACGGTTACCCCAAGATTGCGGTCAGTGGCTGAAGGAGTGATTTGGTTGACTACAGCCTGAACCCTTTCAGCCGTGGTACCGATCCCTTTTTCTGAGAGCAGCATTCCCATGAACACCAGCTTATTCATGTTGTATTGACACTTTTCTCCATTTAGCATCAAGCCGCAATTCGCAAGCATTTTTAAGACTGCATGTAGTCTCTGGTCATGTATCTCTTGCGTAGGAGCATGTATAATAATATCATCTGATATATTCTCTACTCCCTCAATTCCTGCGAGGGCTGAAGAAACTTCATGCTGATACTGTTCACTGGCCGATGACACTCCGAAAATCAGTCTCTTGTATCGGTATGTACCATTGTGTACAGCAAAAATGGTGATACCTCTGGACTGTGGGGTAAGCTCTAGATAGTGGTATCCCCACTTAAGATCTAGTTTGCTGAAGACTGAGGAGCCATTCATGCTCTGCAGGAGCTCGTCTACAGTTGGAATTGGATATCGGCCACTGCCGGAGTCCCTGCTTGCACTCTACAGTAAATATACATTCACATTATACATTATGTGACTGTGACCATACCTAATTGCCATCTCTCCTCCTCTTCTCTTTCTCCCCCTCTTTCTCTTTCCTCTCTCCCCCTGTCTCCCCCTTTCACTCTTTCTCTCTCTCTCTCTGTCGAGCTATCCATGTCATTCCTGAGCTGCCAGTGATCCAGAATCCCTCTGCCCTCCGGACCTGTCTGATCCATCCTGGTGCCCCGTTTCTGGCTGGAGGTCTCGTCGCATGGATGCCCCGTGTGTCTCTTTGGGATGCATCTGGTGTCTGGGGATGATTCTATCTACTTAGAAGATGGTTCTGGCCTCGACTGGTATTGTCAGCTGTTTCTCTGAGGACTTGACAATTCGATAGTTCAGGACTGGAACTTTCTACAAGTCTATCTGAGTCTCCAATAACTACTGGACTCCATTTTAACATCAATTAATATAAACTATTATAGCTGAACTGCCTGCCACCTAACACTGTATAAATGCAGATCATTTCCTGCTATCTGTTTCACCCAGATGAGAATGGGTTTCCTGTTGAGTCTGGTTCCTCTCAAGATTTCTTCCTATTACCATCTCAGGGTTTTTTTTCCTTGCCACTGTTGCCCTCGGCTTGCTCACCAGGGACTATCTGAACATTTTGATTCATACACATTCACATTCCATGCAAACTTAAATAATTCTTTTGATTGTGTAAAGCTGTTTTGAGACAATGTCAATTGTTAAAAGCGCTATACAAATAAAATTGAATTTAATTGATTATTGCTTTATTTGCTTGCCTCATATCCAAATATAATCTAATGTCTTTGTCAGGTTTTGGAACAATCACTACCGGGTTCACCCATGGGGTGGCAGTAGTCACTGGTTCAATAATGTCCAATTCTAGAAGCTGCTGAATTTTCCATTCTATTGCTTCTCTCAGATGGAATGGAATTTGCCGTATTGGTTGAGCTATTGGAGTCACTGTCTCATCAATGTATAAACCAATTTGTTTAGTGTTGAGTTTTCCAACACCTCTGAACAGAGCTGGGTATTGCTCCTGAATTTGGTTTGTCATATCATTGATTGTTGCTATGTTGAGCCCAATTCTCAGTGCTCCAAGTTTTATTGCTGTCTCTTTACCCAATAGGGACTCTCCTTTTCCTTTGATTACCACAAATTCAGCCTCTGTGCTATGTTTTCCGCATTTTATCTCACATGTGAAAGCTCCTTTTATGAATAGAGGTTCTTTACAGGCGTATGCATATAGTTTTTGTCAGATTTGTATGAATGACACACAATTCTTTTGCTTTCCCATGTCTCTTCGTCTATAATATTGCTTGTTGCCCCAGAATCAACATGTCTAATCCAACTCCACCAACAGTAAATGTGTACTTGTTTGGGTTACAGTCTTTCACCACAAATGCGTATTGATCTTCATGAGCTTTGCTCGTTTCTCCACCGGCATATTTAGCTGTCTGCCTAGTCACATTTTTGGTTTTACACATTTTGGCAAAGTGGTTACAGTAGTACCTCTGCATTTTCGGCATTGTTGGCCCTTTGCTGGATAGGTTGGGTCTTTGGCAAGATGATCCTGTCGTCCGCATCTGTAACATAGTTTCTCATTTTATTCTCCTGGATGTCTTGTGACTGTTTTTCTGTAATTTCCTCTTTTCTTTACAACTTGATGTACTGCTTCTTTCCCATTTCCAGGCTGACTGATATGCATTGCAGACATTTGTAACTCCACACATTCCCATTGCATAGCAATTTCAAGTGTACGCGTTAGTGTTAGTTCAGTTCCTTCCGCTAATAATTTTCTCTTTACGTAATCTGAACCACATTTGCTTAAAACAGAATCACACAGCTGGTTATCTCTGTCCACACCAAACCCACAGGCTTTAGCAGCTTGTCTGAGTCGTGTTACAAATTGTTGTATAGTCTCACCTGTATTTTGTGTGATTTGATAAAAGGACTGTCTTGCCAACGCGGTATTACAGTAACTCGGCGAACGAAGTAAGAATTCAGAGCAGCTACCGCTGCATCGTATTCTGTTACAGTCCCGGTGTTTTCCAGCGTCGAAAATATATCCTGCACGTCTGTGCCAGCGTGATGGGGTAATAGTGCCCTTCTCCATTGTTTAGTGTCATCATTTGCATTTTGTCCTAATAGTAATCCTTTTCCATCCGCGAACAATTCAAACGCTGACAGCCATCTTGCCCAGCGTGTGAAATTGCCGGATCACTGTAGCAGTCGAATTTCGGCACAGTTGGGGTGGGGTCCATCCTTCGAGTTTAGATTTGCTCTCACTCACATTTAAGTTTCTAATATCTACTAACTGTCCTCGTCGCCATTGTTGTGTCTTTGCTTATCCTGACTAAAGACGATGAATTTACAGTAATCAGACACGAGACACTCCATTTGCACACTTCAGTTTATTACCTTCTCCGCCATCATATACTGTACGTAATGACATCACACGTATTGCACGTGATACACGACAGTTAACAGTATATTAAATTATGTTGGACGCAGCTGTAGTACAGTAAATAAGTTAAATGAACCTAATAAAAAATTATTTGACTGAACCTAAGAACATTAAGTTGGGCCAACAAAATTGCTTAATACTGAAAGAAAGCCATTAAATAACGTGGAAATTATTTCCATGATTTAATTAAGTTCATTCAACGAGTAATTTTTTTTGAGTGGTCAGATGAGTCAAACCCTGAATGTGTGAAGATATGGCCACGTTTACACTTCCACAGTTTTCTTACGATGTCGAGTTGAGCCTCATCAAGGAAGTGCTGACTTTCAGAAGAGGCTGAAGTTGTCACGGTATGCCAGGTCACGCCCACGTCTCGAGCCAAGCCATGATCTCCTGTGACTCCATTCCACACTCCAGTCCACTGCTTCCGTTTTCCCACCTAATTCACCGGCTCGAGCTCACCTGTTCATCTCTATCACTTCGCTCCAAATTAAAAACTCTGATTGTCTTGATTGACAAACATGTAATGAGGGTGAAGTGTTTATAAAGATGATAATCTGGTTAACTGTGTTATTGTCGGCGAAGTTCATTAATGAAACATAAACGGCGCATGTGGCAGGGCTTACAAGCCATCACACACTACAGGACGACATTACCTGCTTGTTACGGTGATGGCTCCCTCCCAGATGCGTTGAACAACTTCTACTCTCGGTTCGACAGGCAGAATGATGTGGCAGCGAGGAAGACCACCCCTCCTCCGAACGACCAAGTGCTGTGTCTCACTACAGCTGATGTGAGGAAAACTCTATGCAGAGTCAACCCACGTAAAGCTGCTGGACAGACAACATCCCAGGCAGGGTGCTCAGAGAATGAGCAGAACAGCTGTCAGATGTTCTCACCGACATCTTCAAGATCTCTCTGAGCAGCGCCGTCGTTCCCACATGCTTCAAGACCACCACCATCGTTCCCGTGCCCAAGAAGTCTTCTGTGTCCTGTCTCAATGACTACCGTCCCGTTGCACTTACACCCACCATCATGAAGTGCTTCGAGCGGCTCGTCATGAGACACATCAAGACCCTGCTGCCCCCCTCACTGGACCCACTGCAATTTGCGTACCGTCCTAACCGCTCAACCGACGACACCATCTCCACTGCACTCCATCTTGCCATCACACACTTGGACAAGAAGGACACATACGTTTGAATGCTGTACATAGATTTCGGCTCAGCATTCAACACTATCATCCCCCAACAACTGATCAGGAAGCTAAGCCTGTTGGGCCTGAACACCTCCCTTTGCAACTGGATCCTGGACTTTCTGACCGGAAGGCCTCAGTCAGTACGGATCGAGAACTGCACCTCCAGCACCACCACACTGAGCACTGGGGCTCCACAAGGCTGTGTGCTCTGTCCCCTGCTGTTCACACTGCTGACTCACTGCTGACTCAGCAACACACAGTTCAAATCACATCATTAAGTTGGCTGATGACACGACCGTGGTGGCTCTCATTAGCAAGAACGACGAGTCAGCATACAGAGAGGAAGTGCAGAAGCTAACGGACTGGTGTAAAGACAACAACCTGTCTCTAAATGTTGACAAGACAAAGGAGATGGTTGTTGACTTTAGGAGGACACGAGACGACCATTCTCCGCTGAGCATCGACGGCTCATCTGTGGAGATCGTCGACAGCACCAAATTCCTGGGCGTCCACCTGGAGAAGGACCTCAGCTGGTCCCTCAACAACAGCTCCCTTCACAAGAAAGCCCAACAGCGTCTATTCTTTCTGAGAAGACTGAGAAAAGCCCAGCTTCCACCACGGATCCTGACCACCTTCTATAGAGGAACTATCGAGAGCATCCTGAGCGGCTGCATCACTGTCTGGTTTGGGAATTGTGCCATATCGGACCGCAAGACCCTACAGCGGATAGTGAAGACAGCAGAGAAGATTATCGAGGTCTCTCTCCCCTCTATTGAGGACATCTACACCACACACTGCATCGGCAAAGCCACCAGCATTGTGGCTGATCGGACACACCCCTCTCACACAGACTTCACACTCCTGTCATCTGGAAAAAGGTACCGAAGCATTCGGGCACACACATCCAGACTGTGCAACAGCTTTTTTCCACAAGCCATCCGTCTCCTCAACAAAAAGGGACTGGACTGATAAACACACACACACACACACACGCACACGCACACACACACACACACACACACACACACACACACACACACACACACACAAACATTATCACTCAGCTTAACTCAACTAGCTCAAATCATTGAGACTGGACTGACTAATCAAAACAAGCGCAAACACACTGACCTACACAACCAAACTATCATACATACCAACCTGTAAATGCTCTTTTGCACAATATTACTGGACTACTTTTGCACTAACTTCTTTACTTCCTAATTTTTGCTGCTACACTGAGGAATGTTTACTGTTTCTCCACTACCTCAAATCATCACCACAACACCTTATTATGTTACGTTGTGTTTTTGTCGCTTTGTTGCTTTTGTTTGCACATTTGCACATATACTTTGTTGTCTGTTGTCTGTTGAAAAAACAAAAAGTAACTATCTAAAGAAGACTTTTTCTACAGGGTTTTTTTTTAAACAGACAACATTCTATCTGTCTTGTCTCTGCTAGCCAGCTAACTAGGCCTCTTTAGTTAGCTAGTTTAGTTTTTTCTGTTAATTTATGTTGTAAATTTATGTTGCATGTAGCACCTTGGTCCTGGAGGAACGTTGTTTCGTTTCACTGTGTACTAACTGTATATGGTTGAAGTGACAAAGCCTACTTGAACTTGAAATAAAGTAATAACTTAGACGTGAATCCTGTTCTTGGTTTGAGTCGGTAAAAGTACATTTCCGCTGTAATTAACTCTTTATTGTGCAGCAGGTGTGTAAAGCTGAGCTCCTCGAGCGCTGCTGGAGGGCTGTGATTGGTTGAATGGTGAGGTCGCATCTGATTGGTTAAAGAGCACGAGTGACATATTTTTGTGACTTTGGCACGTTGGAGACCACACACACACACACACAAATCCAGGGACATTCACACACGTAAGTCGATTTTCACATGAACAGTCCATGATACACTCGTACATTTTACACAGTTGTACATCTGTGAATTGTGTTTTGTATTTGTGTAATGTATATTATGAATGCTTTATACATGAATGTGTTGCTTTTTTTTTGTGAATATATAGTTTTTTCTCATGCATGTGAATTGGGATACGCACGTGTGCATCTTGTCTTTTGTGTGAATTATTTACGAGACTGATTTGCTTCCATACATTTGTGGTGTGTGTGTTAGTATATGTTGGTGTTATGCGTATGTGAGACGTGACTTGTTAGTGTGTGTGTGTGTGTGTGTGTGTTTGTCTGCATCAGTGCATATTTGTGATGTGTATGTGTGTGATATGAGTGTGCGAGTCTTCACATTTGTCATGTGTGTAACATGTGTGTGTGTGTGTCCATGTCTGTGTCTGTGTGAGTGTTAACATTTGTAATGTGTGTGCATGCGTGTGTCTGTCTGTGTGCATGTGTGTGTACGTGTGTGACAGAGAGATGTTTGTTAACATTTGTGATGTGTACGTGTGTAAGGCAGCAGATGCTGGAAAATAGAGTTCACATTATGATGTCACTGAACGTGATGTCACTGAACGTGATGTCACAATATAAGGCCACACAGAAAGTTATTAATCAGTTTTCGGTGTAAGTTTAAGGCATCGTCACGGCTGACCCGTTTGAGATATCAAACATCCCTCTAGAATTTTACATCCTCAATGTCTTTAGATCACAGCGCTGCCAGTTTCTCTGAACAAACTGTGAATCTGTGAAGAAAACAACATTTAGAAGAGAAAATATGGTCACAAGTGTGAATTCTGGTTTTATTGGGAAAGTGGTGGTTTATTACTAAACAAATCTAGAAAATTGTAACATTTTAATCGAGAATGCATCTTACTCTTTCCTTCTGTCTGAGTGTTTGTGTCTTTGAGAGAGAGAGAGAGAACACAGAGATCAGTTTTCTTTACTCTGGAAGAACTTTCAGGTTCTGTATTTATACTGTAGTGTAACAGAGTGAGTGGGTGGAGCTTTAAATGAGGATGGTGAAGCTAAGTTCCATGTACCGTGACTGTAAGTGTAAGTATGTGCTGTAATGTGTATTAAAGTTATTAATCTTATTAAATTCAATGTGAAGATCCTCAATTCTTAAAATGTGAAGATCGTTAGAACGTTATCATTAGAATAACTCTATTCAGACAGAATATGGAGCTTAAAGTCCTTCACTACAGTTAAACAGTGACAGACAATAATATAGTCATAATACCAATAAAGTTATTAATTACTATTTAAATTCTTAACTGGATGAATAATATTTTAGCTGCTTTTACTAATATTATGTGAATGTAAAATAAGAGTTTTCAAATTTCATAAAAAACTATTACTTATATGAGATTTTTTGGTTTATTATGAAATATATTTGAACAAAGCATGTTGTGTACTATACAGTACTATTCATGCACGTAAATTTCAGCAATTTTTGCAGGGGACACAAATAATACAGTCAAATTGTACTAATAAAGATATGTCCACACAGTGAAAAACTTTGCTTCTATCATTATTATTGGAGACTGTGCCATTATGGTTATTTTCAAAGTATGTCCATTTTCCTTTTCTCTGTCATATTATATATGACACTGCAAGGCAAGTTTATTTATACTGTAGCACATTTCATACACAATGGTATTTCAAATTGCTTTATATAAAGAAAGTAAAACTATCATAAAAAATAATCACAACAGTAAAAACAAGGAATTTAAAAAAAGGTTTAAAATTGTATTTAAAATTAAGACATTTAGAACACAATGGATATTGATTATAAAATACAGTGGTGTCAGTTCGGACAAGGCACAGTGCTTATTTAGTAAATGTACAGCTAAACAATATGTTAATTGTGGCCGTTAATGTTAAGTTAACATTATGCCAAGTCGTCACAAATAAAACATTGCAATTTTTGCAGGGTTTTTTTCTACTTACACAATTATATTCGGTATACATACATATACAGAGTATACTCTCACAATAGAGAGTCTTTTCTTTGTCTTTCGGCTGTTCCCTTTCAGGGGTCGCCACAGCGAATCATCTGCCTCCATCTAACCCTATCCTCTGCATCCTCTTCTCTCACACCAAGTAATTTCATGTCCTCTCTCACTGCATCCATAAATCTCCTCTTTGGTCTTCCTCTAGACCTCCTGCCTGACAGTTCCAACCTCAGTATCCTTCTACCGATATATTCACACTCTCGCCTCTGAACATGTCCAAACCACCTCAATCTGGCCTCTCTGACTTTATCTCCAAAACATCTAACATGAGTAGTCCCTCCGATGAACCCATTCTTGATCCTATCCATCCTTGTCACTCCCAAAGAGAACCTCAACATTTTCAGCTCTGCTACCTCCAACTCTGCCTCCTGTCTTTTCTTCAGTGCCACTGTCTCCAAGCCGTAGAGCATCGCTGGTCTCACCACTGTCCTGTACACCTTTCCTTTCATTCTCACTGATACTCTTTTATCACACAACACACCTGAGACTTTTCTCCACCTATTCCAACCTACCTGTACTCGTCTCTTCACCGCCTTTCCACACTCTCCATTGCTCTCGACCGTTGACCCTAAGTACTTAAAGTCCTGCACCTTCTTTACCTCTGCTCACTGTAGCCTCACTGTTCCTCTTGGGTCCCTCTCATTCACACACATGTATTCCGTCTTGCTGCAGCTAACGTTCATTCCTCTGCTTTCCAGAGCGTACCTCCACCTCTCCAAATTTTCCTCCACCTGTTCCCTGCTCTCGCTACAAAGCACAATGTCATCTGCAAACATCATAGTCCATGGAGACTCCTGTCTAACCTCATCTGTCATCCTGTCCATCACTAGAGCAAACAAAAAGGGGCTTAGAGCCGATCCTTGATGCAGACCCACATCCACCTTGAACTCTTCTGTCACACCAACAGCACATCTTACCACTGTCTTACAACTCTCATACATGTCCTGCACCACTCTAACATACTTCTCTGCCACTCCAGACTTCTTCATACAACACCACAGCTCCTCTCTCAGCACCCTGTCGTACGCGTTCTCTAAATCTACAAAGACGCAATGCAACTCTTTATTACCTTCTCTGTACTTCTCCATCAGCATCCTCAAAGCAAATACTGCATCTGATGTACTCTTTCTAGGCATAAAACCATATTGCTGCTCACAAATTCTCACCTCTCACCCTCGGATTGGGGGGGGGGGTCATGTCCCAGCCGTCCCCCCCGGGATTTACGCCTGTTGAGTCTTTTATGGGTTTCACTACACACACCATGGAAGCATTCACTCTGAGCGAGAAAAAAAAATAGTGTAAAATAGAAAAATGTATGAGTAAATGAATATATAAAAATATCGAATCACAGACTCTCTCTCTCTCTCTCTCTCTCTCTCTGTGACTTCAGGAAAATGGCTGAGGCCAGTATTTCAGTAAATCAGTTTTCAGTGGATCAGTTCATCTGTCCAGTGTGTCTGGATCTCCTGAGAGATCCGGTGTCTCTCCCCTGTGGTCACAGTTTCTGTAAGGTGTGTATTAATGGCTGCTGGGATCAGGAGGATCAGAAGGGCGTCTACAGCTGTCCTCAGTGCAGAGACACTTTCACTCCAAGGCCTGTTCTACGCAGAAACAACATGCTGGCTGAAGTGGTGGAGAAACTGAAGAAGAAGACGGATGTCGAAGCTGGTTCTCCTGCTCACTGTTACGCTGGACCTGGAGATGTGGAGTGTGATTGCTGCACCGGGAGAAAACACAAAGCTGTCAAGTCCTGTCTGACGTGTTTAGCTTCATTTTGTGAAACTCATCTGAAACCTCACCTGGAAGTTCCTGCTTTGAAAAAACACACATTAATTGAAGCTTCAGCAAAACTCCAAGAGAAGATCTGCTCTGAACATAACAAGCTGATTGAGATCTACTGCCGTACTGATCAAACCTGTATGTGTTATATGTGTACGATGGATAATCACAGAGGACACGACACCGTCACAGCCGCAGCAGAAACAGCTGAGAAACAGGTGAGAATGAGAAAGATTTCCAGGATGAGGTTCTTAATTATAGTTTATACCTAGTAAAATAAAGGTGATTAATTTCAGTCATTCAGTTTTAAAAGTGAAACTCATTATATAAGTTGATTAAACACAGACTGATATATTTCAAGTTTTTGTTCCTATTAATTTTTATGATTATGGCTTACAGCAAATGAAAACCCAAAATTCTGTACATTAGTAAATTAGAATATTACTTGAGATCAATTAAAAAAAAAAAAAAGAGTTTGGACACAGAAATGTTGGAGCACTGAACAGTATGAACATGTACAGTACTCAGTACTTGGTCAGGGCTCCCTTTGTATGAATTACTGCAGTAATGAGGCGTGGCATGAAGGTGATCAGTCTGTGGCACTGCTGAGGTGTTACTGTATGGAAGCCCAGGTTACTCTGAAAGCGGTGTTGGTTCTGGTGTCTCACATCATCTTTACAATAGTCCATAGATTCTCTATGGGGTTCAGGTCAGGTGAGTTTGCGGGACAATAAAACACAGGTACAGATTTTACATTTTCTTATCTTTTTTTTTTTTTTGATCTGGCTAATTTCAGGACAAACCATTTTTTTTATGATTTTACACAAACTATATCTAAATTAACTAAATCCACCATGTGTGTGATGTTCTATAGTGTATGTAGACAGTATTATGAATGAACTGTGGTTTACTCAGTGACTGAGTGATCCTGCACTTCCCTGTACTCAGACTTCCAGTGGTGAGACCTGAGGTAGTGTCCACCTCTCCTCCCCTCCCCGTCTCGTACACTCAGTGAGAGATCTTCTTGGGCAGTAACCTGCCTCACAAACTAGAATCAGGGCACCAACCATATGGTGGCATGAAAAATGTAACCTGCATTGAAGGAACAGTAAACTGATCACACAAATGTCACCACCATTACAATTTATTTATTATTGTTTCACGTGTGCATTGTGCTGGATTCACCAACATGCTGTTCTGTGTGGCTGCCCATGGCACCGATATCTACATCTGACTGTCAGCTTCTTATGGTTCGACATTTTGACCGAACTAACCACAAGCTTCACCTGTCACTCACATTTGAATACGTCACATGATATAAACATTCATCTAAATTCTACCACTGCATGTGCTCTAGTGCATTATGATTTAAACATCAATTGAAAATTCAAATACAGAGAGAGAGAGAATAAAAAATTAACATAAACAAAGCAGATATAATGTGCTCCACTCCACTCTTGTCTGGATAAGGGTTTATGTCTCATAGATCCAGTGAAGGGAATCTGTAACATTACAGCACACACACACACACACACACACACACACACACACAGCTCTGAGAAATATGAATGTATGTATGTTTGTATGTAATGAATTATCTTACTATGTAAGTACTTTATAAAAAGCTGAATGTAACTGTTCTGCCCTCAGAGTGAGTTAAAGGAGGAGCAGATGAAATCCCAGCAGAGAATCCAGGAGAAGCAGAAGAAGGTGGAGGAGCTGAAACAGGCTGTGAACACTATAAAGGTGAGCAGTGAGCAGAGACAGAGCTGCTCCTAGAAACACACACAACATGGACAACATGGAGACATTTAGAGTCGCAGTAAGAGAGGGAATGATAGATGAGCTTTAAATCCTCTGTGTGTGTGTGTGTGTGTGTGTGTGTGTGTGTGTGTGTGTGTGTGTGTGCGTTGGTGCGGCCGGACTGTAAGGACAAAACACCTGAATACATACCGACACTATAAGGACACATAGTAACTATAAGGACATGGCCCATGTCCTTATAATTCTGGCAACGTAGAGCGGTTTATTTATGTTCGCTGAGCTCCCTCCCGCTTTTTGGGAAACTGTCCCAATATTTCCGCCCACCCGTTTTTTTTTTGTATCAGTGTATGCCCCCAGTGTATGACGCGCCTCTATCGGCAACTCGCGCTATTGCAGCTTTCATTTCCGCCGCGTTTCATTGGTCGAGCTGCGGAATCGTCGTCAGCGATTGGCTGCTTTTCATGTCCGTCAAAGTCAGCGCACTTCCTGAATCTGCGGAAGGCTCGTCAGCGATTGGCTGCTTTTCATGTCCGTCAAAGACCATGCGGACTTGGTGTGCGGTGGAGAGTTTAGTAATTAAGATAAATTAACTTAACTGCAGCGACCCAGATTGTCCTCATAATTAAGGGTTCGTTGGCTGTTTGTGTGTGTGTATAAGTTTAAATGTCCAAATTAGAACCCGCCTACTCCCGCCCCGTCCTTACAGTGTTGTAGAATGTCCGGTCGTTATATTTCTGGACTGCTTCATTAGAATATAATTCTGAGCAGACAGAATTTTACCCCATCCCACAACAAGCAGTTTAATATTACCTACTAATCTCTATGACAAAGGATAAGGTGTGTCCCTATAACTCAGTGTGGGTACTTTTTACGAAAAAGGGCCTGATAAACCACCCGTACCTGTATGTGTGTGTGTGTGTGTGTGTGTGTGTGTGTGTGTGTAACAGCTGAGTGCTCAGACAGCAGTGGAGGACAGTGAGAGGATCTTTACTGAGCTGATCAGCTCCATGGAGAAAAAGCGCTCGGAGGTGACGGAGCTGATCAGAGATCAGGAGAAGACTGAACTGAGTCGAGCTGAACGACTCCTGGAGCAACTGGAGCAGGAGATTGCTGATCTTCAGAGGAGACTCACTGAGCTGGAGCAGCTTTCACACACACACGATCACATCCAGTTCCTCCAGGTAACACTCACTGTCTGATCTACACACACAGCTGTTCCTCACACACTCTCTAAAAATCCTCCTGTTAAAGGAACAGTGAATGTCCTCTGATGTCACAAGTGTGTTTTACATTTAATCTGCTTTCTGTAGGCTTTAGCTTCTGGACGTCCGTCTCCTCTAGGACAAAGACCATCATTTCAGACCTCCAGCATCAGTGTCCATCAACATCTCTCATTTGATGGAGTGAGGAATTCTCTCTCAGATCTGAAGAAGAGACTCGAGGAATTCTGTGAGGAGGAATTCAACAAAATCCCTCCACATGGTAAGAGGAGCTGTTCCTGCTGGAGAAACACAATGATGGACGTCTTTACTCGCTCTGTCAAGTCTTATTTCTTAGCAATGCTCCTGCTGACCTTCCTGCAGACAGTTTCAACTAAAATACTGATTTAAAATGAATAAACTGACTGTATCACTTTAAACTGTTTCCATCTTTTACAACCTGATGAGGCTTTTTGTCTTCATTTCCATTTTTCTCTCCACAGCTGCAGCAGTTCAGATCTTTTCACCACCAGAGCCGCAGAGCAGAGAAGAGTTTCTGAAATGTACACACACACACACACACAGGTTTATTAGGTCTATAGAGTACCGTTTTCTTTAAAAGAAGCTTAGAAAATATTAAATACAGAAAAGTTATTTGCAGGAATGTTGTGTGATTTAAATTGTAATTTTAATTATTATTAGTTTATTTGTGTATGTCACTGATAGAGTGAAAAAGAGAAAGTGAGAAAGAGAGAGAGACTGATTGAGAGAGCAGAGAAGATAATAATAATAATAATAATAATAAAGTACTATATCTTCCTTGTACAGAATAGAAAATACTAAATACCGACAAATTTGAATGAATAAATTTTTATTTCTTTTAACATTGAGACATTTCTCCCTCAGATATCAGCGCACACAGACAGCTGTCTCACTCTTCACATGAATATACAGTATTCTGTAAATTAAAGCCAAACATGTTCACATTGTTCAGTTTGTTTTTCTCTTTTATTTTAGATTTCTGTTATCTGACTCTGGATCCCAACACGGCAAATCGTTTCCTCATTCTGTCGGAGAAGAACCGAGCGGTGAGACACAGTGTGAGACAGCAGCAGTACTCTGATCATCCAGAGAGATTTGACTCCTTGTGTCAGGTGTTGTGTAAGGAGAGTGTGTGTGGACGCTGTTACTGGGAGGTGGAGTGGAGCGGTCCTGTGTCCATATCAGTCTCATATAAAGACATCAGCAGGAAAGGACGGGGTAATGAGTGTGGGTTTGGACGAAACAGTCAGTCCTGGTGTCTGGTGTGTTCTTCTTCTTCTCTCTGTTTCTATCACAACAACATTAGGACTGATCTCAGAGCTCCATCATCCTCCAGAATAGGAGTGTATGTGGATCACAGTGCAGGAACTCTGTCCTTCTACAGCGTCTCTGACACGATGAAGCTCCTCCACAGAGTCCACACCGCATTCACTCAGCCTCTGTACGCTGGGTTTGGGTTCTACTGGTGGTCATGTGACTCTACTGTGAGATTGTGTGATCCAGAATAAAGTTTGTAGTGTTTTGTGTAAAATTCCTGCACATTGTCACATTGTTGCTCAGTCGTCTGTCTCACTAACACACAATCCAGCTGCACAAACAGCTCAGTAATTTAACACAGCAACAATTAAAGAGTAAATATTAACACGGAATATAGTTTAATTAAAATAAACAGATGTATTATTAAATGTATTAAATGTATTATTATAAAGTTGTATCTGTGTGAAGAGCCGCGGTGAGATTCGGCACATCAGACGTCACTTTAGAATAACTTTATATTTACATTAATGAAACTCTGACATTTCTATAACAATTAGATGTTTAAAACTGACCAAACACAGCTAAAAATATATACATTATTGCAAAGACTCTTTTTTTTTTATCTACTAAACAAATATCTTTATACTGTATTATATGTATTTAACACCTGTGTAGCATTTCCATAAAAGCTGAATAAAAACAAAACAGGTTTGCGTGTTAATGGTATGAATCGTAATCGATGTTAATAATAAACATTGTAACTAGCGTGTGGTATTTGGAGAAGGTATAGAGGCAGAGGTGATCTTAAATAAAAAGAGTCTTTAATAAAGGAAAAATCAAATACAAGTAGACATCTACATGAAGGAACTAAGGAAGAGCAACACGGGGCATAAGGGAGACAAAAGGCTAAGCAAAACAGGGGCTAAACTAAACAACCATTAAACTGAAGTTACATTAAGGTTAAACATGGACTAAACACAACAGGTTAAGGAATAACACAAAAGAGACTTGGAGAATACTCGGGCAAGGGGACTAAGACTATAAGAACATACAAACTAGACTAAACATCACATTAAAGAAACAGAACCTGACTCTTTCCAAAACATGACATTAGGCAAAACATAAAAGAACTAAACATAATATTCAACTATCAAGACACAGATCTAAACAAGATAAGGAGCTGCACCTGACAGGAGAGCTAGGAGGAATGGCATAACACCAAGACATGAAGAATTCACAGAATTCTTAACCTAAACCGACCATTAACGAAACACCACATTAACACAACAGATGCCAGACACAGATCAACTGAACAAAGGGCTATTTATAACCAAACTGATTAGCTACCTCGAATCAGGTGATTGTTCCAGTCACCTGACCGAGGTGCACATTGGGAAATGGAGTTCAAACTAAAGAAATACCCAAAGGGACACAAAATGGAGTCTCTGCGTCTGGCTCCCTCTAGGGGTGAACTGTGACACATATACAATAATCAGAGGTGGAGAGTAATTAATTACATTTACTCGCATTACTGTAATTGAGTAGATTTTTTGTGTACTCTACTTTTTAAAGTAATTTTTAAAATATGTAATTTTACTTAAGTATGTTTTATTTAAAGTATTGTACTTCACTACATTTTAAATCATATTCGCTACTGAGTAAAAAAAATAAATGAATGAAAATTTTAAAAATAATACAAATAATAAAACGGGGAAGGAAATAAATTGCACCCCAGAAACCACTGCAGTGATTGATGGAGAACAAACGCGCTAAATTCACAAGAACGATGGAGACAAAACAGATGCCAGTGATACAGACACAGCTGAAAGTGAAACGCCAATAGTCTTATGAAGCAAAACCCTGGTCATATTTAAGTGGACACTTTGATTTCAAGCACAACAAAGGGAACAGATTTATTATGCGAGTGTGTTCCATCCCCCCCCCCCCCGCTGTCAAAAAAAAGTAACTCAGTAACTTTTACTCTGAGTAAATTTTTAATGAGCTATTTTTTACTTTTACTTGAGTATATTTTTATAAGGGCAACTTTACTTGTACTTCAGTAAAAGTTCACTAAAGTAACAGTACTTTTACTTCAGTACACAATTTTAATACTCTTTCCACCTCTGACAATAATTTATACATACAGTGGTGTGAAAAACTATTTGCCCCCATCCTGATTTCTTATTCTTTTGCATGTTTGTCACACAAAATGTTTCTGATCATCAAACACATTTAACTATTAGTCAAAGATAACACAAGTAAACACAAAATGCAGTTTTTAAATGAGGGGTTTTATTATTTAGGGAGAAAAAAGGAATCCAAACCTACATGGCCCTGTGTGAAAAAGTAATTGCCCCCTGAACCTAATAACTGGTTGGGCCACACTTAACAGCAATAACTGCAATCAAGCGTTTGCGATAACTTGCAACGAGTCTTTTACAGCGCTCTGGAGGAATTTTGGCCCACTCATCTTTGCAGAATTGTTGTAATTCAGCTTTATTTGAGGGTTTTCTAGCATGAACCGCCTTTTTAAGGTCATGCCACAACATCTCAATAGGATTCAGGTCAGGACTTTGACTAGGCCACTCCAAAGTCTTCATTTTGTTTTACTTCAGCCATTCAGAGGTGGATTTGCTGGTGTGTTTTGGGTCATTGTCCTGCTGCAGCACCCAAGATCGCTTCAGCTTGAGTTGACGAACAGATAGCCAGACATTCCCCTTCAGGATTTTTTGGTAGACAGTAGAATTCATGGTTCCATCTATCACAGCAAGCCTTCCAGGTCCTGAAGCAGCAAAACAACCCCAGACCATCACACTACCACCACGATATTTTACTGTTGGTATGATGTTCTTTTTCTGAAATGCTGTGTTACTTTTACGCCAGATGTAACAGGACACGCACCTTCCAAAAAGTTAAACTTTTTCCCAAAGTCTTGGCAATCATTGAGATGTTTTTTTAGCAAAATTGAGACGAGCCTTAATGTTCTTTTTGCTTAAAAGTGGTTTGCGCCTTGGAAATCTGCCATGCAGGCCGTTTTTGCCCAGTCTCTTTCTTATGGTGGAGTCGTGAACACTGACCTTAATTGAGGCAAGTGAGGCCTGCAGTTCTTTAGATGTTGTCCTGGGGTCTTTTGTGGCCTCTCGGATGAGTTGTCTCTACGCTCTTGGGGTAATTTTGGTCGGCCGGCCACTCCTGGGAAGGTTCACCACTGTTCCATGTTTTTGCCATTTGTGGATAATGGCTCTCACTGTGGTTCGCTGGAGTCCCAAAGCTTTAGAAATGGCTTTATAATCTTTACCAGACTGATAGACCTCAATTACTTTTGTTCTCATTTGTTCCTGAATTTCTTTGGATCTTGGCATGATGTTTAGCTTTTGAGGTGCTTTTGGTCTACTTCTCTGTGTCAGGTAGCTCCTATTTAAGTGATTTCTTGATTGAAACAGGTGTGGCAGTAATCAGGCCTGGGGGTGACTACAGAAATTCAACTCAGGTGTGAGAAACCACAGTTAAGTTATTTTTTAACAAGGGGGGCAATCACTTTTTCACACAGGACCATGTAGATTTGGAGTTTTTTTTCTCCCTTAAAAACGTAAACCTTCATTTAAAAACTGCATTTTGTGTTCAATTATGTTATCTTTGACTAATAGTTAACGGTTTTTGATGAGCAGAAACATTTAAGTGTGACAAACATGCAAAAGAATAAGAAATCAGGAAGGGGGCAAATAGTTTTTCACACCACTTTAAGTACTCACATGTGTATTGGATAAAAACATATCCCGCATTCGGATTTACATAACATATATTG
Source organism: Channallabes apus (assembly GCA_030522415.1). Taxonomy (NCBI): domain Eukaryota; kingdom Metazoa; phylum Chordata; class Actinopteri; order Siluriformes; family Clariidae; genus Channallabes; species Channallabes apus. The sequence continues at coordinate 54,123,137 of CM060107.1, read as the reverse complement.
CTTTTAGCGTTAGCATTAGCTTTAAGCATTCAAGCTTTGGCTGACAAAATGGCTGCTGTTACCTAGGCCTAGCCTCTCTTCTTCTTTTATTGAAATTACCTAATTAGCCCCCACAGCGCCCCCAACGGCCGGGAACCCGTTACCAGGCAACCACCTGTTACACCCAAAAGGCATGACTACGCCATAAAAGGGTTTTAAATTACCCACATGGACGGTGAATGGTCCTACTTTCCTTGGCGCTCCTGGGCCAGGGCTATGTTGCTCCGGACGATCTGGAACAGGGCTTCCTGACGCTCCACTGTGGAATAGGCAGGATGATCAGGTGGGATGGTTCGATGTACTGTAGCATTCGCTCCAGTGCTCCCTTCAGCTTGCGTCCCAGTGCTATCTCCGCTTGGGTGTAACCAGTGCTTTCCTGCCAGGCCGAGTTGATGGCAAACCGGAACTCTGGAAGCCATTGCTCCCACTGCTTGTGGTTTTCTTTGATGAATGCTGTGATCATGAATTTTAATGTCCGGTTAGTCCGTTCTGTGATAATAGTTTGGGGATGATATGCGGTGGTGAGCTTCTGGGTGACGCCCCAATGCCAACAGATGGGTTAGGGTTAGGGAAAACGAGTTAATATGTTGGCTATGTTGGGAGCCTTTGCGGTCCATAACGGAAACATCTCGACCCACTTGATGCAGTAATCCACGACCACCAGCAGATGTTCGTTGAGCCGGGATGACCATGGAAATGGCCCCATAAGATCTACTCCCAACATGTAACCAGCTTCCACCATGGGTGTGCTTTGTAGTAAACCTGCCAGCTTACTTATACAGGGTATGTATTTCTGACAGATTACACAGTTTCTGCAATACTCCCGGACGTCACGGCATATCTGCGGCCAGTAGGCGACCTCCAGCAGTCTCTGCATAGTCTTCATCTGCCCCAGATGACCACTAAGAGGGTTATTGTGAGCGTACTGCAGATATTGAGGCCAAAGTGATGTTGGGATGACCAACTGAAGGAGACTACACCCATCTCGCTTAGGGATCTGGTGATACAGGAATGATTTATTACGCAATATTGTATCTTCTTCACATCAGGATCTAACTTTGCCTCTCTCCACAGTGCATGAAGTGCCTCATCCTCCTTTTGGGCCTTATCCAGCTCCTCCCAGTCACAGGGCAGACCCCACTGCAGATCATTGCCTTTGTGCACAGTCAGATCAGTGTCAGAATAAAGTTTCATGTGTTTCATTGAAATGTTTGCGAACCCTTATAATACAGCCTTCATGATTAGTAAGCATTCCGTGAGTATGTGTACAGTACATGATGTGAATTAAAAAAAAGTAATAAAACTAAATTCTTTATATTTCTGCTACTTAATATGTGTCAAATAACTCCAATGTATTTAATATGATTGTTGTAAATATCTATTTTCCACAAATGACTTTTGGTGGAAACAGATCTTCAATTAATGTTTAAGTTTTCTTTAACACACTTCAAAAAATCTGAACTAGGGTTTACTAAAAAAAAATATGGCAACAAAGTGACACCTAACATATTTAAGTAAATTTTACTACTATAATATTGAGTAGGAAACATAGAATAAATTATTTAACTGTAAGACAATATATATATTAAATTGTAAATTAAATCAAGTCTTTTATTGTGTTGGATTTTGATTTCAATTACATCCAAAGATGCTTCTCCTTCATTCACTTTTGGTGAATGTAGCCCTAGCCAGGAGGAGTTGATGTCATCAGGCGGTATCCAATGATCATTGGGTGTTGATGATCACCCACCCTCAACATTGGTGGGTCAGCAGTGGTGGCCAAATCACTGCCCATCAACTCCCCCTGGCTTCCAGCTAAGCTCCTCTCTCCTGCTCCATAACCAGCAAGAAGCCCTCTCTGCTGACTCCCCCATCCTGCGAACAGTCATCTTTCTCTCCCTCCCCGTCACCCCAATGGCTGTAAGCATCCTCCATACTGACTGGGCGGGGAATCCTCTACAGCCAATGCTTGTGCTGGTTAACATAAAAACAATAGGAATAGCATTTAACATTTGTAACATTGACATTTATTTGCAAACACGATAAACATTGTCCAACATTTTTTAAGTGCAGCATCAGAAGCTGGGAGAATGGACAGTAACTGTACTTTCTGTATCAAAAAAGAATATACTGCCAAATATGTTTCATCTGAAACATCAAGAGTTTAAATTTTAACATTAAAACTAGCAAACAACATTATGAGACTGTTACAATGGTGGGCCGTATTCATCATAAAGAAACATACAATATTCTGTTACTACACGTGTCCCCTTTAATGTAATGGTTTATATTGAGCTCAATTCAAAAGGTAAACCTAAGTTAATTCCTAACCTCTAGAGCAACTGTTAACTGCTGCAGTCAGACACTCAGTGTCAAGGTCAGCTAATCACTTGTTAAAGTGGGGAAGGGGAGCTAACGCTAACACTCTGAAACACTGACTAGCCCGATTGCCTCTTTAAAGAATATTATACTATATAACACACATTGTAATAAAATTCACACACCGAACTAACTACCATGCTAAGTCCGACTTTTAGCCAAATAAAAACAGACTGAGAGGACGTCTTTGCTTTAGAACAGACTGAGAGGAAATAGTTTAACTGAATTTAACCACACAATAAAATGTGTATATTTCACAACTGTCTGTAAAGAAAAAATTTAACTGCTACAAAATTATTTGTACATTCATATTACTAACTTAACAAATCTCAGATAAAGTGACAAATACATTTTTAATTTGGAATCTCACATTAAGAAAAATGCATATCCTGCAGCATCCTTTTCTGGATGTAAAAACTTGGGCGGAAATTGCATGGCAGTAGAACCTAAATGAGCAAAATTTACAAAAAAAAAATTATTTTGACACGGCCAGAAAATTTTTATAAAAATTTCCCCATTTTTTCCTTGCTAATTTTAATAAATAATCAGCATTTGTTTAAATCAGCTTACTTTGACTCCAGAATGCAGTAAGTAAATTTTATTATGTACTTGTTATTAATATTAATTTAACAATTGTTAATTAAGCCCAGTCCCACTTTTTACAGTGCAGTACTTTTAATAATTTAAGAGGTGTTACATTATAAACAGCACATGCTTGAATATAAAATAGAAACTTTTCTCTTTCTGGTTTGCTGGAGATGAATTAAGAAAAAAAGATTTCCCGAAATGTATATGTCATACACAACACACACACACACACACACACACACACACACACACAAGTCACATAATGCAGGGAAAATATTATCTTTAATATTAGTACACTGCGATGGATTGGCACCCTGTCCAGGGTGTACCCCGCCTAGTGCCCGAAGTCTCCTGGGATAGGCTCCAGGTCCCCCGCGACCCTGAACACAGGATTAAGCGATATAGAAGATGAATGAATGAATGAATGAATATTAGTACATTGAAACATAGATGGCGGCACGGTGGTGTAGTGGTTAGCACTGTCGCCTTGCACCTCCAGGGTCCGGGTTTGATTCCCCGGCCAGGCTCGGTTCCCGCCTCTGTGTGCATGGAGTTTGCATGTTCTCCCTGTGCTTGGTGGGTTTCCTCCGGGTACTCCGGTTTCCTCCCACAGTCCAAAGACATGCAGATTAGGCTAATTGGCGTTCCCAAAATTGACCATAGTGTGTGAATGAGTGTGTGTGTGTGTGTGTGTGTGTGTGTGCTCTGCGATGGGTTGGTCCAGGGTGTACCTTGCCTCGTGCCCCGAGTCTCCTGGGATAGGCTCCAGGTCCCCACGACCCTAAATACAGGATAAAGCGGTATAGAAGATGAATGAATGAATGAATGAATGAATTAAACATAGATAACATATGGAAATTATAAGTGGTTTAAGTGCCTGACTTGTAGTTTCCTGTTAAGGACAACTTCTTTTTTTCCATTTCCTAATTGTGATTGTAGTGACACTGATACACTACAAGGAAACTGAGCTTTTCCTTCAAAATAAAAGCAAGGCTGATATTTTATATGAACCAACAATAATATAAGTGTTGAACCAATATTTGATATCTGGATATTGATTAATAATAATAAAAAGTTATTTGGATTTAAAATAGTTAGTGCAGACTTTTTTTTTAACACTGGCAGAAATAAAATGTGAAGTGGTTAACATGAAAATTGCTTCAGTTTATGGAATTTTTACAATGCTTCCAATTATTCATCTATTTTAGACTAGTTTATATACATTAACTTCATTTTTATTCGGACGGCTCAAACTTGCACCTATTGCCACTCCACTCCTCAGACAAGTAATGCATCAATCAACTACAACTCATAACTCATCTATTTTAAATACCTCTAAAATTACCAACAAATCATGACGCAGTGATTAATGCAGTCAATGATGACACACAGCTGGAACCCAGTTACTGACTAATTGAATAGGTGGAGACTCCGGATCCAATTAGGGACTAAAGACACAATAAAAGGCCACTGTTGCTAGCTGTTTGAATGTGGGTGTGTATACTTTGGGAATTATGGTGATCTCTGTAGTAAGGCTGGGCCTTGTGGGAGTTTTTCTTGCTTTAAACTATGTGTGCAGTGGATCTGCTTCTGTACAAGATGTAAAAATGGCATTTCAAGATTCTAAGTTTCCAGTGAAGCTCAATGTGCAGCCATCTGCCCAGTTTAATGTATGCCAAGTGCAGGGTTTTGAAAGGGTTCCTTGTGGATTACCTGGTATTCAGGCTGCCCAATGTACTGCCATTAACTGCTGTTTTGATGGCCAGCAGTGCTATTATGGGAGAAAAGGTAGGATTTTAAATCTGACTTAATTTGGCTTTTTGGTTAAATATCAAACTGACTCCTGTTTCTTCCTTGGTGTTGCCAGTGACTGTCCAGTGTACCCTTGATGGCCAGTTTATCTTGGTGGTGGCAAGAGATACAACCCTTCCCAGGATAAGCCTGAATTCCATCAACTTGTTGGGAGGAAATGCTGCACCCTGTGGTCCTGTTGACTCAAATGTGGCCTTTGCTATATACCAGTTTCCTGTAACGGCTTGTGGAACAACAATGAGGGTTTGTAAATATCCCCCCCCCCCCCCCCCCCAAATACATAGTCTCTTAATTAACTGTCCTACCTACTCTGTCCAGGTCCAAGGTGGTTATGTGGTCTATGAAAACAAGATGGTCTCTGGCTATGAAGTTGGAGTTGGATCCCGAGGAGGAATCACTAGGGACACTTACTTTGAGTAAGTTTAACTAACTCATGGTAGGGGATGGTTTTGGGGCCTTCACTAATCTGTGGCTTCCTTTGCAGGCTTTACTTCCAGTGTAGATATGCTGGTGTTAACTTTGCAGCTGTGTCATTTGAGCCTTCTGCTGCAGCCAATCCTATGCCCCTTGTTGCCTCTGGACCACTCCAAGTAGCAATAAGGCTAGGAAATGGCCGCTGTGCCACAAAGGGATGTAATGAAGGTGAGAAGCTTCTGTCTGGATCTTCATGTGCAATCTGAAAACAGGAATTGATGCTCTACCTCCCAACAGAAAAAGTGGTCTACAACTCGTACTACATGGCTACTGACTACCCTGTGACTAAGATTCTGAGGGAACCAGTGTTCGTTGAAGTTTACATCGTGGGAAGAAACGATCCGAACATTGTGCTGGTTTTGGGAGACTGCTGGGCGACTGCTTCCCCTAACCCCTACAGTGGACCACAGTGGGACCTTCTTTTGAATGGGTAAGTTCTTCCTTTCTTGGTGTAGGTCAGTGACTGACCAGGAAGTGACTACCTGTTTGTGTACTCCAAAGGTGTCCTTACACAGGTGACCACTACTTGACCAAGCTGATCCCAGTTAATGGAACATCTGGACTTGCATACCCTACCCATTACAGACGCTTTGTCCTGAAGATGTTTGCCTTTGTGAATTCTGATATGACTCCAGTGCAAGAGACGGTAAGGGTCTGCTTTCTACTTGTGCTCTCAAGTATAAGCTTGCTACTTATGAAACGGGTTCTGTTGCTAAGGTTTCTCTTCCTTCACAGGTCTTTATCCACTGCAGTACATCTGTATGTCTTCCATCTGCACAAGACTCCTGTCAACCTGTGTGTGCCAGAAGAAGTAGGTACTCTTGTACAACTGTCTGCTTCTTCACTTGACTGGCTTATTGACTTCATCTTCCTCTTTTTAGGAAGAGATGTTTCTGCAGAAGAACGTGCTAAGAACCTGGCAGTAGTATCTAGTGGAGAAGTGATCTTCACCCAAAGTTTCCCACCTAGCTCTGATTAAAATTGTGCCAAATAAAAGGTTTTTGCTTTCAAATTCTTTAGATGTTTCGTCTGTGCTGTGAAGTGTCTCCTGAGTATGACAAGGTTACCATGGGAGTGTTTTCCAGTAAACTGCATATAACTAGTATGTTTAAACATGACTGACTTGCTATTCTCTAATGGGACCAAGATTTTGTTTGGGTACTTGGACTGACAATTGCTAGCAGCGTCTGTTACACCTCATACCTGCTTCTAATTGAGAGAATTGTGATTTCTTGTATTTAATCCGAATGATATTAAATCTAAAGTGTGACCTCCTTTGAGTGGGTCCTACTACAGTGATTTACTCCTCCTGAGTCCAGTATGGACATGCATGCTGTTCTTAGAGGGTCTTTTGGATTCTCAAAATGAATATTGAAGTCTCCAGCAATTCATTGTCTACAGAAATGACCAGATTTGAGAATTTGCATAGAAATTCAGAATATGGTTCTGGGGGTCTGTAAATGATAGCAGGATCAACTGATCAGACTTAATATTTGTAGCTACACTTCTTACTATAGAGAACTTCAAATGCATTAGTCAGATTATCATTGTAAATAACTGCAATGCCTCCTCCTCTGCCAGTTAGCTGAGGTTGGTGTATGTAGCGGTTATCCAGGAGGATGAGCTTTATTTAAAACTGCATACTTGTTCTGTTTAATCCAGATTTTTGTTAAACACAGTATATCAAACCCCTGATCAGTGATCATTTCTTTACTTTAGATGTAAGATCTAATATTTACCAGTCCTAGCTTCAGATCAGAGGTGTTGGTTGTGTCTTCAGTGTGCTGTGAATTTGTGGTCTCAATATTAATTTACTAAAACAGACTTTTTGGGGTCTTTGTAAATTTTTGTTTAGAACTTCTAGCCAAGTACTTGCTGTTGCAAGAAAAAAAAAAAACAATCTCTTGGCTTTACAATCAACACAAATATCAAAAGCCAAGCTCGAGCTATGCTCTAAATCAGTTGAACTTCAGGCCCTCAGATACATACAGTATAGAAATCGCACCAAAAGCCATGCTGCCATCATGTGCAGGATAAAGACTTCCACTCTATTACTAAACATAGAGAAACAAAACTAATATCCAGAGTAATTGTGGAGATGAAGGGACACATGGTCAGCAACAATACACTCAAATAACTCGTTGAATGAACATAATTAAATTATGGAATTTCCACCTGATTTAATGGCTTTTGTTCAGCATTAAGCAATTTTGTTGGCCCAACTTAATGTTTTTAGGTTCCATCAAAGTAATGTTATTAGGTTCATTTAACTTATTTACTACCGCTGCATCCAACATAATTTAATACTGTGAACATAAATGAATAGCGTTGGTACAAGTTGATCCAACTCAAATTTAAATTTCAAGCCCTGGTCAACAGAATTCTGTGAAGGAAGGAAACAGACAAATGGGATAAAATGGAGATTTTTATTTTACACCAGGAGCAACTTTCAAATGAGGTCTCAAACATAAAACACCACAAATAAGTATTAATAAAAAAAAAAACACCAACAGAAACGTTTTGTACTTTATAACTGTACGTTATGACTTTTAAATATGACCGTTAGATCGGGTTGGTTAGGAAACTCGTGAAGTCAGAGGCAGACAGGACACTTTTCAGTCACAAACTGCAGTGAAAAAATACAGAGATAGATATTCAATTAAAATTCATGATACTTAATTTACCTGCGATGGATTGGCACCCTGTCCAGGGTGTACCCCGCCTAGTGCCCGAAGTCTCCTGGGATAGGCTCCAGGTCCCCCGCGACCCTGAACACAGGATTAAGCGGTATAGAAAATGAATGAATGAATGAATGAATGATACTTAATTTAGCAAATGAAAAATATTTATACTTTGTTCCTCCCGCTTCACAACTCATGAGAACAGACCGAAACCAGAACCGAACCACAGTTTAAGCACGCGCATATAACCGTCTGTATTTTAAGTGTGATTAAAAATACAAGAAATAACTTAAACCAACATAACGTGACTAAACATCACTAAACAACAGGTGACATTTATGTTCATTATTTCGTTTCAATTTAGAAAGATGGGAATTAATTCCTGCTTACCTTTTCCACACGCCCGCCAACGTTTGTCTTCTCAACACACTGTGTTCTCTTCTCGCGATGTCTTCTCGCGATATTCCGGTTTTGCTATTTCTCGTAGATCTCGTTGGTTTATCTCAACATGATTGAATCTAGTACATGTTAAGTTGTTGAATTTCATGCAAATAAAATAACTTTTATTATTCATGTTTAGCTTGGAAACATGAAATTATGTACAAAACACATATTACATTTTAGTACATGTAACAGGTAGCCATGTTCATTTTTTTGAGTGTACTCCAGTCGTTTGTGGTCATGATTTAAGCCTTGATAGACTGGGATTAAGAGCCCAAAATGTGTCACAAAATACATTTGTTTGTGTTTGTAGTGTGATACAATGTGGAAATGTTTAAGGGGTATGAATACTTTTGCAAGGCATTGTATACTGTATATTTTTGTAGCACTATTCTGTCGTGTTCATAGAATGTTTATGTGTGTGAGATCAGACTTTATCCTCATTCTGATGATTAATATGGAGAGATATCGCGGACAATATTCAAATGCAATTGCAAATTCCGAGCGCACACTGACTGCAAAATTTCAAATGAAAAAGCAAAGTCCATTTGCATTTGTATTTCCCAGGTCTTACACATCATGAACCTGTCATATTTAAATAGCAAAATCAATCACCACGTTTGATTTTTCACTTTCTCTGCGCCTCACGTCAAGCCGGCCAAAATTCAAACGCAATCGCTAATCCATTTGCAATTGCACTTCCAACACGTTACACAGAAACCTGTCAATCAGCGTCAGGGGCGGGTCTATACTGTGGGGCGGGATTGTATGGGGAGTGACGTCACTCGCAGTCGCTGACCAAGAGGGGGATGTTTGAGCAATGGATACTATAATGGATACTAATAAAGAGATACTCTTATGTCCACAATTATATTCACTGCTGAATTGGTGGTGTTATGGACACGTTATGGGGGTACTTACACTGCCTCCTGGTTGTGTCAGAAGTTTATAACACACTACGGTCTAAATTCAAAATGGCGGCGAACACAAGGGAAGATTCAAGTGGTATGGCCATACAGTACACAAACGTCAACCAGATAAGAAGTGCTGTCATATTTCATGGCTTATTCTGATTTAGATATTTATAAAAGCCTTGTATATTTGTCATGACATGCACATTTGAAAAAAAAAGTGTAAAACTAGCATCTTTGTAGGTCTCTAAACATGACGTACACATATGTGTACTTATAGACTGAAGCTCCTCGAAACAGCTAATATACTAGTAAACATGCACATGTAAAATGGGAAAAAAGCTAGCTCTGATGCAGCTAAAAAGCTGTACATCGCCCCAATAAAATAAATAACAATTAAATAACTAAATAGATACATACATTCTTAACCCTTTCATGGATGAATTTTGGGAACCTCTGTCAAGAGTTTTTATTCCTCTCTAGGCTTACGAATAAAATGCAAATGAATTTTTTTTCATAAACCTATTTTTCATGGAGTTTTAAATTTATGTCCACTCAGTTGGACACCATGCGTTTGAACTCTACAAAATATAAAGACACTAATTGCTGCTAACACATCTACGGTAGAGCTCATTGAGCCAAACAATTTTTGTGCTGCGTGTCTTGGGCTCGGCTCAACTCAACAGGAAGTCAGTTATTTTAGGTTGTTCGCAAAAACGCACCTAATGGATTTTGATATACTCCTCCTAGGGAATTTATATGATCGCCACTTAAACCGGGCCGATGTGATCTAAAACATTGAGGATGCAGAATTGTAGAGGGATTTTTGATATCTCAAACGAGTCTATAACATTATATTCAGTGACACGTTTAGTGACATCACGTTCGGTGACATCACATTTAGTAACATCATACTATGCTGCTTATTTCCAGCATCTATTCTACACACGTATACATCACAAATGTTAACACATGCACGCACACACACACTAACGCTCTCAACATATTTAGGGCCCAAACTGACATCAGCCCTAAATAGTGTTGACGTGTGCAAGTCGTTTGCTGCACCTGGGCGGTACAAAAATAGCTTTTTGTAGGTCTTAACCCAAAGAACACACAGATTGTGCAGTGCGCCCGGGTGGCAATGGTGGAGAGTGTTTGGGCACGTCATCATTGCTTGCAACTATATTAGTATGAATTGCAGTTAAAATACAGCCAGTGATGCATGGCGTCCAATATAGTGGACATGGGATTAATTACAAATTTATCCATATGTAACGAGATAAATGTTACACAGATATAAATATGAGTTCTGAAGTTCTGTAAGTAAATCCTGCGTTAATGTGAATGCGCTTCCTATCGATTACGCCGGGGGCGCTGTTTCCCACTGTGTTCGAACAGTCTGCAGCAGAGCTGTGGAGAACTGCTGTGGGTAAGTTGCAATCTGTTGTAGCTCCACAATAAAAGTTAAAAATATAATTTCACAAGAAATGTCAGGCACTGTTTGAAAGGTACTCAACAGAATAGGTATTGATTCATCTGTCAAGTGTATTTTTGTTCAATATCTGTGGTATTTTGATTCCGTTTTGATGTACCTGGTTTTGCCATGTGCTAATGTGCTAATGAAATGCAACGTGTTCTGAATAGGTGGAGTTGTAGCATTTTTGAGCTTGCCGTTTTGTCTCCTACTGCTCTGTGTGCAGGTAATTATTTATTTATCATATAATGTGTATAAAGTTACTCTGTAGTATTCTGTGCATTTTCTGTGGTTAGGTAAATGTTTGGTGCCATTAGTTTTTTTTTAAAGCACTCAAGAAATGTCCTGTTAATTCTCATGCATACAGAGTTCTACAAAATAGATGATGTAACCTGTGTAATTTATGTAGCATGCTTTACTTTATATTCAGACTTTCTATTATATTATTCCTGTATGATTAAAATGTCCTATACGATCACAAAGCAATATTGGAAAAAAGAGACTATATTGAATTGGTTAACCTAGACTGTTTTGTTGTCTTGAAGAAATTCACATTTCAGATTATTTTACTTTTGTTACTTTTGTTGTTTTATTTCATGTTAAGAGCAGCAGAGCTGTGGAGAACTGCTGTGGGTGGAGTTGTAGCATTTTTGAGCTTGCCGTTTTGTCTCCTACTGCTCTGTGTGCAGGGACCAAATAAATTGCAACATCATCCAAGTCCTGAGTGTGTGTGCTGATGAAGGGTGGGACAAACCGGGTCAGAGAGAGAAAAATCTAGAAGGTCACACATACACAAAGTAAATGTTTGAAAATTTTAACAAGTATATTAATCCTTAGATGTTATTTGATGCTAGCATTTTTTTTTTTATCCGGGAGGGGTATCCTGCTATAGAAGGATTTACAAGATATTCGTGGCATGTTCTGCATTTCTGACTTGTGGTGGCCATCTTGGATTTGGGTTAGAAAACAATGCACTTACCATGACTGGCCAATAGGTGGCAGTGTATGGGATGATGCACAAGCATCCACTGTCGCAGCCTTTGTGTTCAAGGCAGAAATAGAGTTTTCATTCTATTATTCAAAGGTGACTTTATTGTGTTTTATGGAAATTCAGACCATGAATCCACATATGTGGACATAAATTTTCTCTAAAAGTACATCATATTAAAAGATGATACTTAGGTTTTATTCTAATTAGGTTCCAATAAGCCCAAATAGCAACGGGAAATTAAGAGGTTAAGTTATCGATTTGGTAGAAATATGAATCCGACTACTAAAGACAGATTCACAAGTAATCTTCCAGATCTGTCCCAATTTCTTAGTAGACCCCTAAATTCAGACAATCTAGACGATGCGACTAGCAGTATGGGCACTATTTCTATCAGTAAATTAGACACTGTTGCTCCCATCGTATAAAAAAAAAAGTCAGAGATAAAACACTTGCACCGTGGTACAATAGTCATACTAACGCCCTAAAGAGAGCAACCCGTAACCTCGAGCGAAAGTGGAGAAAAACTAAATTAGAAGTTTTTAGAATTGCATATAAATATAGTACAGTGCGTCCGGAAAATATTCACAGCGCAAAAAATTGGAATGTTTCTGCCGATTAATTGGAGTCCACTTGTCATGTCCAATCACCTGAATTTACCACAAGTGGACTCCAATTAATCGGCAGAAACATTCCAATTTTTTGCACTCCAATTAAGCTGCAGAAGCATCCCAAGGATGGTCAGGGGAAACAGGATGCTCCTGAGCTCAATTTTGCAAAGTCTGTGAATACTTATGTACATGTGCTTTCTCTATTTTTTTTTGTTTTGTTTTTAAGAAATTTTCAAAAATCTCAAGTAAACTTTTTTCATTTTGTCATTATGGGTGCTGTGTGTAGAATTCTGAGAAAAGAAAATTATTTAATCCATTTTAGAATAAGGCTGTGACATAACAAAATGTGGAAAAAGTGATGTGCTCTGAATACTTTCCGGATGCACTGTAGTATGTGCAGCTATAGACGGGCTCTAAAAGCTGCTAGGGCCGAGCACCTGAGCCGACTGATAGCAGGAATCGAAAACAATCCCAGGTTCTTATTTAGTACAGTGGCCTGCCTAACAAAACCTATGATGCCTGCAGAGAGTATCCCATCACAGTTTAGAAGTGAAGACTTTATGGACTTCTTCTATGAAAAAAGTCGATAGTATTAGGAGGAAAATAATGGAGGTTCAACCTCTAATAGCATCTCATGATCCAGTCCAGTGTAACACTTCACATTTAGATTTTCAGTGCTTTACAGGTATAGGACAGGAAGAGCTGTATAAACTTATCACCCCGGCTAAATCAACAACATGCTTGTTAGACCCAATCCCAACCATATTTTTAAAAGAAGTGATGCATACGATTGGAGAGCCACTTCTAAACATTATTAATTCTTCATTATATCTAGGTCATGTCCCTAAACCTTTCAAGATGGCAGTTATTAAACCTCTTCGTAAAAAAATCTAATTTAGACCCGAATGAAATAAATTGCAGATTGATTTCAAACCTTCCATTTATATAAAAAAAATATTAGAACAGGTAATATCAGCTCAAATATGCACATTCTTGCAGGAAAACAATATCCTTGAAGAATTTCAGTCAGGTTTCAGGCCCCATCATAGTACAGAAACTGCACTAGTTAAGATTCCAAATGACTTTAGCTTCGGACCAAGGCTGCGTCTCAATACTAGTCTTACTTGATCTTCGTGCTGAATTCTACACGATAGATCATAATATTCTCATAAATCGCTTACAAAATCACATCGGTCCTACCTTTTAATTCCTTTTATATCCTACCTGTCTGGTCAATACCATTTTGTAGATCTAAATGGAGAACTGTCTGGTGTAATGCCAGTTAAATACGGGGTCCTTTGCTGTTCTGGGAAAATATGACCTCTGCTGTTCTCAATATACATGCTTCCCTTGGGTAACATCATTAAAAGACATGGGATTAGTTTCCATTGTTATGCTGATGATACCCAATTATATATGTTAACTAAACCAGGTGAAATACCCAAGTTGTCTAGATTAACTGAATGTGTCCACACTCGAAAAAATAGGACTTTGGTTGAACATGATTCAATAGTGGACAGTGGTTTCACATGGTTACACCACATTATCTTAACAACATTGGATGATAAACCAACTTGAAAGATTTGTGTTCATTTAACATGAACAGCTAACTTTGATTTAACATTATTTATTTCTATTTAACTTACATTTTTTGTTGAACTTCAACACTTCATGCTATATAAAATGTATTCCTTGATGTTAATCCTATATGTTTATATCGATTTCAATGAATCCCATTTAGTCATGTTACTGCAACTTGATTTTATACCATAATGAATAGCAGCCCTATTTTCCCATGCTTTAGTGACCCTTAAAGGCAACTCCAGAGGCAGTAAATATGTACAGTAATACATCCTTTTTATTAGGGAACAACTTATAACAGTTGCCATACTTTCAAAAAACACTAACAATCTAATTCACACACTCAAAAACACTAATTTTTTCTTGTCAACAAATTCCACACAAATGCCTGTAGTGAATTCACCGACATTTGTAAGGGCCTTTATTCACAACAGCATTAATGTCACAAGCATTTTAATAACAATTGGCACTGTTTGAAATTCAGCACAGAAATTGAGAAATTGATAATATTATGGTCCAACAATACAAAAGACATACTGTACACAATATGCAACATATTACATTTTTTGTTTTTCTTTTTGAACTTTTTCAAATTTACTGTCAAATTTGACACATTTAAAGGTGGGGGGGGGGCGCATTGTGTTTAACAAAGTTGGTTATCTTCAACTTTTCTTTCAACAGTATTCTGGACATGTTTTACATAAGAAAAAAAATTGTGACCCACAAAAAAAAGTTCTCACTGTATGAATCTTAAAATAAATAAATTTAAAAGGAAAATGCACAACCTTGTCCTTAAGGTCAATAATACCAACTAAACATTAGTTAATTTACCATATTAACATAAAATTAACACAATTCACCCTATTTTGAGGTTATCACCTCTGACAACCACCCTCTCTTCCCCCCCTGCACTCCAGGTCTGTGAAAAGGATGTTCGCCAGATCTTTCTGAAACCAAAGAGGAGGACAGCTCCAGGTCCAGACGGCGTGACCCCAGCCTGTCTGAAATCCTGTGCTGACCAGCTGGCGCCCATTTTCACACAGATCTTCAACAGATCACTGGAACAATGTGAAGTACCTTTGTGCTTTAAATGTTCCACAATCATCCCCATTCCAAAAAAACCTAAAATCACAGGACTTAATGACTACAGACCAGTCGCCCTAACATCTGTGGTCATGAAGTCATTTGAAAGAATGGAGTTGGCCTATCTGAGGGACATCACAGGACCCTTACTGGACCCCCTGCAGTTTGCTTATAGAAGAGGTCTGTTGATGATGCAGTCAACATGGGACTGCACTTCATCCTTCAACATCTGGACAAACCAGGGGCTTATGCAAGGGTCTTGTTTATAGACTTTATCAGCTTTTAATGCGATCATCCCAGCACTGCTTCAGACAAAATTAAACCAGCTCTCTGTTCCTAGCTCTATCTGTCACTGGATCACCAGCTTTCTGACAGACAGGCAGCAGCTAGTGAGACTGGGAAAATTCATGTCCAACAGCCAGACCACCAATACTGGGGTCCCTCAGGGATGTGTTCTCTCCCCACTGCTCTTCTCCATCTACACCAACGACTGCACTTCCACAGACCCCACTGTCTTCTGCAATTTGCAGATGACACTCATCGGCCTCATCCAGGACTGTGACGAGTCTGCATACAGAAGGGAGGTCAAGCAGTTGGCTGTCTGGTGCAGTCACAACAACCTGGAGCTGAACACGCTCAAAACAGTGGAGATGATCATGGACTTCAGAAGAACCCCACCTGCACTTCCCCCACTCACCCTCATGAACAGCACTGTGACAGCAGTGGAGTCATTTCGGTTCCTGGGCACAACCATCTCTCAGGACCTGAAGTGGGACATTCACATTGACTTCATTGTTAAAAAGGCCCACCAGAGGTTGTATTTCCTTCGCCAGCAGAAGAAATTCAACCTGCCACATGAGCTGCTCACACAGTTCTTCTCAGCCGTCACTGAATCCATCCTGTGCACTTCAATAACTATCTGGTTTGGCTCAGCTACCAAAGCAGACATCAGAAAGCTACAAAGGACGGTTCGGACTGCTGGAAGAATTATTGCCACTCGCCTGCCCACACTGCAAGAACTGTATATATCCAGAGTGAAGAAAAGGGCACGGAATATCACTTTGGACCCCTCACACCCAAGCCACCTTCTATTAGAACTTTTGCCGTCGGGTTGACGCTACAGAGCACCGAACACCAGGACATTCAGGCACAAGAACAGTTTTTTTCCCCAGGCAATCTACCTCATGAACAGTTAAACATAATTCTAACTGTCAATAAATATGAATGCAATATTGTGTACAAAACCACTGTGCAATATCCTGTATAATACCACAGATTTCAGATATTTATGTAACCTATTTATAAGTATCTCACACCCTACTCCATTTGATGTCAACCATTTTTTTTTTTTTTCTGTTGTGCTGTTTTGTCTTGTCATTTGTATTTTTGGTTCTGGAAGCTCGGTCACTAAAACAAATTCCTTGTACGTGCAAGTGTACTTGGCAATTAAAACTCTGATTCTGATTCTGATTCTTTTGTGCTATCAAATACAGTGGAACCTTGGATTAAGAGCATAATTCATTCCGGATTTGTTTTGTATTCCAAAACACTCGTAAACCAAATTTAATTTTCCAATAAGAAATAATGGAAACTCAAATTATTCGTTCTACTGCCCAAAAATAAATACATAAAAATAATTAACACAAAAGGTAAAGCAAAAATAAATCAAATTAACCTGCACTTTAACTGTAAAAAAAAAAAAAAGTAAAAATAAATGCCGACAGATAAGTGTTTCCGTTTGTGCATGCAGGCGCTGTGTGAGCGCATACTAACGGAATCACTGCTGTAAAGTAAGACAACAATAAAAAAACAAATTAACCAGCTCCTCAACTTTGAAAACAATCGCGACAGAGCAGAGTTGCTGTGTGTTTGTTTGGGAACCTGAGAGGAGTGGGGCTTTTAAGCCGAGAGAGAGTGTGTGTGTGTGTGTTGGTGTAAGTGAATGAGCGCGCACACAATGCTTGTTTTTCAAGTCAAAATTTATTAAAAATCTTTGCTCGTCTTGCGGAACCACGCTACTCATAATTCGAGGTTCCACTGTACAGCTTTTTTCCCCAAGTTTTTGCAAAGCCTAAATATATTGCATCCAAAACAAAAACATCCAAACATTTTCAATAAGTGCAAAAAAGGCCTTCACGTGGAACTCAACAAACTCAAGTGCTCGATGTTGGTTTACTCATAAGGTTTGTTTTTAAGCATCTGTACCTTTGGTGAATGTCTGGTAGAATCCAGCTGGAGGAAGATCTTCTGTAGTACCTCAAAGAATATTTTCAGTTCGTGAGGTTCATTGCATATATTACACCCATTAAGAGAGCACATGCAGTAGCGATTTCTCCCAAGTTGTGAAGCACTTCAACAGCTGGATAGGTAGTGGCATCACCTCCCTAAACATTGATGCTTAGGGATGCCAAATACTATATGTTCACTCTGTAGCATGGCCATCAGTATCCTATTGCTACACACAAAAAAAAGTAAAAATGAAATCACTAGACTAATACAGTATTAGTATACTAATAAAGTACACCTGTGATCTGATGCCATCTAATAGCAGCTTTAAATTATAATTTTTGAAGGCTAAATGGATATTGCAGTATTCTGAAAAGCCCAACGAGACCATTTCTTCTGCAGTAATTATTAGCATTACCTACCAGATATTCTTTAAAGAGACTGTCCGGATTTTCATTTAGGTAGACACAAAATCAATTTAAAGTTAATACTGCAGAAATTCAGTTTATTTTTAGCGGGATTTCGTTATCACCCAGGTGAGAATGGGTTCCATACAAACTTAAATAGTTCTTTTGATTGTGTAAAGCTGTTTTGAGACAATGTCAATTGTTAAAAGTGCTATACAAATAAAATTGAATTGAATTGAATATTGATGCAAACATAACACACAGGGCCAACCAAAGCGGTCTCATCAGCTTCTTTGTCCATGTTCACTGTGGTTTGTTTTTGTCTGAACGCTTGTTGGTGCTCCAGTATAATCGGTCCGCCGAAACTCATCCAGTGAGAAACGTTCCGCGGTGCAAAAATAAGTGTGATTAAAATGCGTTTAAAAAAATGTAACGCGTTATTTTTGTGTAATTAATTAATCGAAATTACCGTGTTAAAGTCCCGGCCCTAATATATATATATATATATATATATATATATATATATATATATATATATAATGTGTGTGTGTGTGTATACATACACACGCAAATATTTCTATACATGTACTGTGTGTGTGTGTATATTTACTTATACATAATTATGCACAGACTAATATAATGCAATGCAACTTGTATTTTGTATGCAATTATTCTGGATTAATTATTGACAGCCATACATTAATGTCTTGAAAAGTAATATGAAAAGTGTGATTATGAAACAGATCAACATTTAAGTCCTTTTTTCACATATTCAACCCCCTTTTGACACAAAGGTATTAAATGTATGATGAAAACATTTTTATGTTGGTTCAATTCACTTGCAATGTGAGGACCTGCAGAACTGAGAATTTAAATACACCTTCTACTTGGACACGTCATCAGGGAAGAACTCGAGGTCATAGGGTGTTTCGGGTCTTCATACACCATCGCCCGGGCGACCCAGCCGGGGGTGCTCAGTCCCGGGCTTGTGTCCAAAGGCGTCTTTAATGCAGTAGACATTGCATTCCGTTGAATTTGCTTGCCTTTTCTTGCTTCCAGCGCCTCGTTAAGGTTCTTTCTGTTCGTCTCATAGAGCGCCATTAGGCTCTCCAGCCAAGTGCTGGGAGCGTTGTCCTTGTTGTTCAAGTAGCCTGTTGCTCAAGTCGCACTTAGTTTGTTTTATTCAATTCAATTTTATTTGTATAGTGCTTTTAACAATTGACATTGTCTCAAAACAGCTTTACACAATCAAAATAATTATTTAAGTTGTACGGAATGTGAATGTGTATGAAAAGTCCTTCAAGGAGCTTTTAAAGATCTTCCCCAGACTCTTGACCGGTTTCTCAGTCACCGATGGGATCGTAGTCTCTCCCAGGGCAAAGCGGAAACGGTCGGACACTTTACCCTTCTTCAAAACCAGGGACCTGGACTTAGCAGGCTTGAAGCTCATCCTTGCCCAGGCCACCTGCACCCTGGAACAGATGTTGTCATTACTGTTAAATCGTCCATGAAGGCTCTTATGGGGGGCTGACGGGTCCCAGATCTTGACTTGGGTCCTCTGCATTCCACCTCAGCTGACTTAACAATCATGTTCATGGCCAATGAGAAGAGGGATACAGATATTGCGCAGCTGGTGATTATCCCTTTTCCGAGTTGATGCCAGGAGGATGTTATTTGGCCTGAAGAGACTCGCGCGCTGAAGTTGTGGTAGTAGTCCATAATGAGGTTGCGGATCTTGACATAAACATGGTGTCTTACCAGTGCGGATTCAACCAGCTTGTGTCGAATAGATCCGTAGGCATTGGCCAGGTCGAGCCAGAGAACTGCCAGGTCTCCTTTTCTTTCCTTGGCCTCCCGGATCAGCTGTGTCTCCACACCTGTGTGCTCCACACATCCAGGTACTCCTGGGACTCTTCCCTTTTGGACTGAGGTGTCAATATTGTTGTTCTTCAGGAGGAAGTCTGTCAAACGTTGGGACACGATTTTGAAGATGATCTTACTTTCGACACTGAGCAGCAAGATGATACGAAACTGATCAATGTTGCAAGAACCCTCCTCCTTCGGGATCCAGGCTCCCTCAGCATACCTCCATTGCGCAGCGACTTTCCCCCTCCGCCAGATCACCTTCAGGATCTTCCAGAGACGTCTAAGGAGCTGCGGACACTGCTTGTAGACCTTATAGGGGACCCCACTGTCACCAGGAACAGAGCTGGATCTTGCAGCTCTCACAGCTTCTTCCACCTCCTTCAGCGTGGGTTCAGCGCTGTTGAATTGGGTCCATGGTTCAGGTGGCGCCACCAAATCCCTGCACGGTCTGAGGTAAAGGTCCCTCAAGGTGTCACTGAAAGTGGCGTGGAGATGGTTGTCAATCTCCTCTACCGGGCAAGCGAGGTGGCCACTTCGCTTCTGCCCCAGTAGTTTCTTGGTAAAGCCGAAGGGATTGCCAATGAAAGCACTCCACTTCCGAACCCTTTCCTTGCCCTTCCTTCGGTGCCATTCCACTCTCCTCAATGAAATAAGTCTCTTGCTAATGATGTTTGCGAGTTCTGACAGGGTCGTCCTTTCTTCTTCCTTGGCCATCTTGAACTGACGTCTCAAGGATTTTAGTTCTTGCCTTAGCTGACTGACCTTGACTTCTCGCCGGTTGAGCTTCACTGGATTTCTATGTCCTCGTCTTTCCACAACACCAAACCGCTCTACTCCCATGCTCATTATGATTGTACAAATTGTCTGGAGCTTCTGGTCGACACTACCCGATGAGATGGATTCTAGGCACTTATCGACATCCTGATCCAGCTCGAGCCACTCTTTATTGTTTGCGGCAGGCCACTTCACCCTGCGTTCCGATTTCCTGCTTTGTAGGGGGATTAGTGTTGCTTGGAGGTTCCGGGTACTGTGGGGAGATTCCCGGACCTGGCTCCTCCTCCGTCTCACCAGGTTCAGCAGCCAGCATGACAGTAACTGCCACCCCAGCTGCCATCCCTGAGCGTAGCTTCATTTGGTCCCTCCTAAGGCAGGCCATCTTTGCCTGGTGGATTTTCAGACCCTTCAGGTTTTTGCAGACCTTGCCGCAGATACAGACTGCACTCGTATTCCATTGTTCATTTGCTTGGGTCGTTACCGGTAATTCTGTCCGATTTGGATGCTCATTCTCCCCCCCTCTCGGGCATCCCTGGGGGTATGTTTCTGTGGGGTTTTTCGAAGCTTATTGTGGGTGCTCCCTCTCAGGAGCTGCAGGTCGGGGGGCTAGCCCTCCCTGCTCCAGTTGCCGTCTTTCCGAGCTGTCTGCTGTCTCTCTAGCCATCGCCACTCTGTTCGTGGGTGTCATCCAGACTTTCCTGGAGGTCACTGGCTGTGCCAGATTGGTTAGAATTTAAATACACCTTCTGGTGCTACTTGGACACATCAGTGAAGAACTCGAGGTCATAGGGTGTTTCAGGTCTTTAATCTTCATACACCCTCGCCTGGGCAACCCAGCCAGGGGTGATCAGTCCCCGGCTTGTGTCCAAGTAGCCTGTTGCTCCACGGGTTCCCCCTGCGGATCCACACCCACCGTGAGGCTCTCTCTGCGGCCTCTAAGATGTTTGTGGTGGCTTTTTTCAATTGCAGTCCTCTCACTCCATAAAGTTTAAGGGTTTGCAGCAGTGAATAGCCTGCAAAGCCTCGGCACCCGACCTCGACTGGGTCACAGCAAAATCTCCAGCCGCGGTTCCGGCACTCTGAGCTTAGCTCTGCGTATTTAGCCCTCTTGCATTTGTGTGCTTCTTCAATGCGGTCCTCCCAGGGGACTGTCAGTTCCAGGATGACCACTTGCTTGGTAAGCTCTGAAGTTAATACCATATCTGGGCAGAGAGAAGTGGCTGTGATGTTGCCTGGGAACTTGAGCTGTCTACCTAGGTCAACTTGAAGCTGCCAATCGCGAGTGGTGGAAAGGAGCCCCCCCTGTACGGATAGACCGGCGATGTTGTACCTTCTGCCCTGCTCTGATAAAGGTGATAGTTTGTTGGGGAGCTGCCTGGGTCTTGCTGTGCTGGATTGCTGTTGAGATGGTTTCTGTCAAGGCTTTTAGCACCTGGTTGTGGCGCCAGCGGTACCGCCCCTCCCCTAACACTTTTGAACAACTGCTCAAGATGTGCTCCAGGGTGCCCCTTTTCTGGCACAGCTTGCACTCGGGAGTATCTACCAGGCCCCAGGTGTGCAGGTTGGCTGGGCTTGGGAGGATGTCATAGACGGATTGGACAAGAAACTTGATCCGAAATGGCTCGGCTTTCCAGAGCTCTCTCCAAGTGATTTTCTATTCTGTTCTTTAAAAATATACATCTTTTTTGAGAAAAAAAAACGGCATACGGCAAGGTTTTTTTTGGACAATCCTTTCTAATGATTTACATCTGTACATACATACATACATGCATGCATGCATACATACATACATACATACATATACTGGAGTTTTTTTTCTTACCAAGGATGCATTTCTTTGACCCCCAATTTATAAACCATGTGTTAGAATATGCATAGTCATTAAATCAAAGGATGTGTAATTATATCTATTTCAAACTCAATGAAATCTAATTAAAAATGTCAGTGCAAATTGTGGGACATTACCTGTGCATCAATTTTAAGGGAAGATGATTGTGAGAATAGGACTTCGAGAAGGACGTTCCTTTACCATGCGCAAAACTCCAGTATCCTTCAGTCCTTTCTTCAACTGTTGCATCTGTTTCTCTCGCAGGCTGATGACTTAAGGAAAGTCAATTTTTGCAATTTTTCATGAACAAGTACAAAAAGGATTTAAAATAACAAGATGTTTTAAAACTTACAGCATGGTGAAGAATGCTTTGGGCTAGCCACAGTCTGTTTTCTGCAGTGACACAAGGCAGATCCCAACTGACAGCCAGGTCATTTACTATCGTTTACACACTCATCATCAGCAAGTTTATTTGGTTTTTGCAGCTGTAGTAAACAGAAAATTATAATAATATTTTCATTTCAGAGTCATTTTTGCTTACACAAAACAATGGTCGGAGGTAGGTTTATGATTGTACATACCAGATGGACAATTTCAATGACTTCTGCGTCATTGCAATCTTGAAGTTCAATAATGACCGCCTCATTCATTTGTTCAGTTATTATTCCAAACATAGCAGGACTATGTCCAGTCAATGAGGGACCACCATTTATAAATGAATGGCCAATCATGCGTCCAACAATGCGGAACAAGTCACTATCCAGCAGGTTAGTTCGGGAGGTTGATGGCACTAGATGGTCTTCTTGACCAATGAAAAATAGAGTTTTGTTGTCTTCAGTTGTCTGAAGTTAGAAAAAAGAACATTTTTACAAGTTTTGGCATATAATATGACTATATAGATTTTTCACACAAAAACATCAGTTTTCTTTTATTTTACAACCAAGTCACATAAGTTCAATTAAAGTGAAGGAGAGTAAGTACTGAAAGAATGTGTATATTTGCTAAACCATATAAACATTATAACGTAATGCTTTCAAATATTACATTACTTACCAAAATCTAGGGCAAACCCAAACTGCACACGAGAAATAACCTGAGATAGAAAGTAGCGTTTCATGCCATCCCCTATAGCTGAATCACCTGAGGAAAGGATATCAATATACATGCAATGAAAACCAAGTGATATGCCAATCTGACTACATGTACGAAATGTTTAACTAAACTATTAATTATACCCTTGAGTACAACAGAGAATGGACAAGCCCAGTTGCCAGGTTGTGATTTATAGAATGTTAATGTTGTCTTTCTCTTTCCTGGGTACTGCTGCACAGGTTCAGGCTTGCAGTTAGCTCAGAAAGAATTTCAGCCTTTTCCAAAAGCCCCCTTCTGTATAGAAGTGCAGCCCGAAACAGGTTTGGCTCAAGTTTCCACTCTGAGAAGACAAAAATACAAAAGTAATACAAATTGTCGCTATTCACAGGACATGGTCATATTTTGGGAGTTTTTTTTTGCTGAATTTATGCCGAAAAAATATGCTCATTGTTGTTCAGATTGCATGAAACAACACCTAAATCACCTTCATTTTCACTGTCCCTTCCTTCTCTACTGCTGCTCCTGGAGTTTTGCTATCTGCTGCTGCTGCTGCTGGGGAATTCCTCGCTGCTGTTTCTAGTAGTATCCTCTCTGCTGCTTCTGGAGATTTGCTGTCTCCTGCTGCTGTGAAATTCCTCACTGCAGCTATTGTGAGAAATTTCATTGCTGATGTTGCTTCTATTAATATCCTATGTGCTACCATTACTGCTTGATTCCTGCTTGGAGACCTCTGTAACATTTTGGTGTTCTCTTTCTAACCTGCTTTTAAAAAATTAAATAAAATAAAACAAAGAAAATGACAACAAATGTAGTCCAAGGTATAACTAATCCATTTAAATAATTTTTCTTCTTACACTTTTAATATATTTTAACATTCCATTGTTTAGTCAGAAATTTTTACACATTACTTACATTTCACAATGGCCAACATGTTTCTGAATTTCAGCATCAGAATTTTTTTGTTGGCTGTACAAACAAGCTATCTGTGGCCCTTGTCCTGTTTTTCCCTCTGAAAACTTTTCAATGTATAACAGAAGAAGTTAGACATGGCAAATCTTAACATACATTGTTCATGCTTCATCTATCCAGTTTATCTACCTCCAAGCTTAGATCTTTCTGAAGAGGTCTGATGTAAATCATGCCAACTCCAATGCCAAGTGTACTGTTGCTCAAGTACTCTGCTGAGTATGCATCATCAGGACAAGGGATTATCTCCAATGACTTTGAGCGGGTAGCCTTAAGAAGTTCATAGCCTCCACCATCTTTCAGCTTCGGAAACTGTTTACAGAGGTAATCTGTAAACTCCTCTGGCTGACAATATTTATCTGAAAGGCAAACAAAATGTGTACAGCATCTATTGTAATTGGAAACATACAGTACTCATTCATTCATTCATTTTCTGTACCGCTTTATCCTTATATACAGGGTCGCGGGGACCTGGCTCCTATCCCAGGAAACTTAGAGCACAAGGCGGGGTACACCCTGGACAGGGTGCCAATCCATCAGGGCGCGCACACACACTACGGGCAATTTGAAACGTCAATTAACCTAACCTACATGTCTTTGGAATGTAGGAGGAAACCGGAGTACCCGGAGGAAACCCACCAAGCACGGGGAGAACATGCAAACTCCATGTACACAAAGACGGGAATCGAGCCTGCCCCGGGAATCGAACCCGGACCCTAGCGGTGCAAGACGACAGTGCTAACCACTACACCACCGTGCTGCCACATACAGTACTGTGTTCTAAAAATAAGCATCATTAAAAATTTTAATTCTGCATTGACATTCGATATGAAGAAACCATTTTATTTCACAATGTTACAAGGTACCTGGGAAAATATTAGTTTTTTTCCCCAGGTCAGCTCTCTCCAGCTTCATCTTCTCAGATGGGTTTGGAACCTCACAGTCTCTTCTTTTAGACAAGCAAAAAAAACCTGTGGGTATATGTTATGGTCTTCGATTTCTTTGCTGACACAGCTGAACTGCATGATCTCTTCCGTAACCCCACTCTGAAAACGTGCATATGGGGCAAACAACCTTCTCTCTTCACTATGTTCACCTTGGAAACATTTTAAAGCAAGAAAACAACATTAATATTTTAACACAGTAAATATTTTGCAATAATTTAAATAACCATACATATATAACACACCAGTTTACAACCAGCTTGATGCACGACTCAGAGAAAGTGAAAAAGCAAATGTGGTAATTGATTTTGCTATTTAAATATGACAGGTTCATGACATCTAAGACATGGCAAATGCAAATGGACTTTTCTTTTTCATATGAAATTTGGCAGTCAGTGCGCATTCGTGAACGGTAATGCAAAGTTTGCAGTTGCATTTGAATTATGGCACTCATGGTGCGTCCACATATGGGAAACGCAATTGCAAATGCAATTTGCAATTGCATTTGAATATTGTCCGCGATATCGCTCCATACAGACACTTACCATCAGCCCCTCCTTCTCCTATTCGCAGAAAGGCGTGTCTAGATTTGATAGTAAACTCCGCCCATTAAGTCCCCATTTATTCATTTGCAGGGTGCCACCATTAGAAGGCGCTTTAACACATTAGCACACACATCAACGTATGACATGATACTAACAGTTTTGAAGTAAAGTTTGGAATCAGTGTGGGCCTGGCAGTGTTTTGACAAATTTATAACAGATGCAAGAATACAAGGAGCAAGGGTCATGACTAACATTATTACTGTATATATTAATAGCAACTAGCTTTTACATCTCCATACTATTCGGCTTCGCCTTTTTTTCCTGCAATTTTTGGAGAACGCACGAGTTTCCTCGTCTAAGAACAACAAACGGATTTCATCTCCAAACAACTAAACTCCGACAGAGAGGTCCGTTATAATGTCTACCATTCAGGTCGTTCAGTGTGTAGAGTGCAGGATGTTTAGACATTCTTCCTCCGTCATTAGTGATCATTTTAATTGTGATAGGTGTGTGTTAGTGAGCACTCTGACGGAGAAGATATCAGCGTTAGAGGAGCGCATCCAGACTTTAGAGAGTGTGAGAGCAGCGTTACTCCCATAGCGGACAGTCTGGGTGCCACAGGCGGAGATAAACAGCCCCCGACTCCGGCATTAGAGCCCTCACAGCGGGGCGAGTGGGTGACGACTTGGCGGCATACTCGTTCAGCCAAAGCTAACCGGAGCACACCTCCTCTGCGCTTCACGTGTCCAACAGGTTTGCTCTCCTCAGTGATGCACCCACTGAGAAACCTGAAACAGCTCTGGTTATAGGAGACTCTATACTGAGGCACGTGAAATTAGCTAGACCTTTAGGGGTGCCAGCGGCAGTGGTTAGGTGTATCCCGGGATCCACAGCACCGGACATAGCAGGTAATCTTAGGGCTCTAGGACAGCACAGGTTCTCTAAGATAGTGGTACATGCTGGAGCTAATGATGTACGCCTTCGTCGGTCAGAGGTTAGTAAGAGTAACTTTACAGAGGTGTTAAAATTAGCGAAGGCGATGTCCGATGAAGTAGTATGCTCTGGTCCCATCCCAATGAGACGTGGCGACATAGCTTACAGCAGGTTATGGTCGCTGAACCGCTGGATGTCCAGGTGGTGCTCCAAAAATAATGTGGGCTACATAGATAATTGGAAGACCTTTGAGGGCAAAGCTGGCCTGTTAGGGCGGGACGGTGTCCATCCCACTTGGGAAGGTGCTGCTCTCATTTCCTGTAGTATAGCTCATAGTCTCAGTAGAGGTCTAGTTAATCAATGACAATCCAGAGCCCAGGCCAGGGAGCAGACAGGCTAAACCAACCGTCTGCTAGCTGCATAGAGTCGTCATTCAGGGTTCACCATATTGAGACTGTGTCTGTTCCCCGAGCTAAGCAAAAATGTAGAAAGACTCAGAAAGTCTGTTTCAATAATCTAATTAACATAAAGACCACAAACTCCGATCATACTGAATGCGCAGCCGGCACCTCTGATCTGAAGCTAAGATTGTTAAATATTAGATCTCTCGCATCAAAAGCGGTTATTGTTAAAGAAATTATCAAAGATCAGGCATTTGATATATTCTGTTTAACTGAAACATGGGTTAAACAGGACGAGTACATTTAGGCATTTGGCAGACGCTCTTATCCAGAGCGACTTACATTTTTATCACATTACACATCTGAGCAGTTGAGGGTTAAGGGCCTTGCTCAAGGGCCCAACAGTGGCAACTTGGTGGTTGTGGGGTTTGAACCTGGGATCTTCCGAACCGTAGTCCAATGCCTTAACCACTGAGCTACCCCTGGCCCCATACATATGAGTATGTAGCTCTAAATGAAGCTAGTCCTCCTGGATACAGCTACATACACCAGCCTCGGCTAACTGGTAGAGGGGGAGGCGTCGCAGTTATTTAAAATGATAATAATCTGTCTACCGTACAAAAACATGGACACAAATTTAATTCATTTGAAATTCTTTATAGTAACATAAGTGTATTTAAGTATATTAAGTCAGCTCAGTCGATTCCACTAATTATAATTTACAGACCTCCAGGGGTTTATTCTGAATTTCTTAGTGAATTTGCAGATTTCATCTCAAACCTAGTCGTTTCTGTAGACAAAGCGTTAATTGCCGGAGATTTTAACATTCATTTTGAGAATACAGAAGACCCTCTGAGA
This sequence comes from Channallabes apus, assembly GCA_030522415.1. Lineage (NCBI taxonomy): Eukaryota > Metazoa > Chordata > Actinopteri > Siluriformes > Clariidae > Channallabes > Channallabes apus. Next base: position 54,095,232 of record CM060107.1, on the reverse strand, counting down.
ACAGCATTTATGTCCATACTGGACTCCGTAGGCGTAAATCAGTGTGTAGTAGGACCCACTCATAAAGCAGGTCACACTTTAGACTTAATAATATTTTTCGGATTAAGTACTTCGGATGAACTGTATCAGTCAGGATTTAGACCTCATCACAGCACAGAAACAGCACTCGTTAAAGTAGTAAATGACCTCCTATTGGCCTCTGATCAGGGTTGTGTAACTATGCTTGTATTACTCGACCTCAGTGCAGCTTTTGACACCATTGATCATGCCATTCTTCTTCACAGATGAGAAAATGTAGTAGGAATTAAGGGTACAGCCTTCTCCTGGCTCAGATCCTATTTGACCGATCGTTATCAGTATGTAGACTTAAATGGTGATTATTCTGCATGTTCTCTACTGGAGTTTGGCATTCCGCAGGGTTCAGTTTTAGGCCCACTGCTTTTTTCCCCTTTACATGCTTCCTCTGGCCAACATAATCCGTAAGCATGGTATTAGTTTTCATTGTTATGCTGACGACACACAGCTATACGTCTCAACAAAACCTGATGAGAAAAACCATCTTACTAAAGTTGAGCAATGTGTGCAGGACATAAGAAATTGGATGCTAATTAACTTCCTTCTGCTTAATCCGGATAAGACAGAAGTTCTAGTCATAGGACCGCATACAGCTAGAAGTAAAATCTTAGATCACACCGTAACTTTAGATGGCCTTTCTGTTCCATCAAGTGCAACAGTAAAAGACCTCGGCGTGATTATAGATTCCAGCCTTTCATTTGAAGTTCATGTACATAATATCACCAGGATAGCATTCTTTCACCTCAGAAATATTGCCAAGATAAGAAATATATTGTCGCTAAACGATGCAGAAAAACTAGTTCATGCTTTTATCGCCTCTAGGTTGGACTATTGTAATGCCTTACTGTCTGGTTGTTCTGTTAGGTGCACAAACAAGCTTCAGCTAGTCCAGAATGCAGCAGCGAGAGTCCTCACTAGAACCAGAAGATATGAGCTCATCACCCCTATCCTATCTTCACTACATTGGCTCCCTGTGAAATTTCGCATTGACTTTAAAATACTATTCTTGACATATAAAGCATTAAATGGTCTCGCGCCGCAGTATCTGAGTGAACTGCTAGTGTCTTACGATCCGCCATGCCTACCTCGATCAAAGGATGCAGGCTGCTTGTCAGTACCGCGTATTATGAAAACTACAGCTGGGGGCAGAGCTTTTTCTTACAAAGCCCCAAAATTATGGAATAGTCTTCCAAATAGTATTCTGGACTCAGACACAGTCTCAGTGTTTAAGTCTAGGCTAAAAACCTATTTATTTAGCCAAGCATTTTTATAAATAGATTTGCCATAGGTAAAGGAGCAGATCTGGGGGACTCATGGACGTAGAGTATTATGGTGAACTGGTATGTTTAGATGCTGTCTTCCTCACTCTCATTTGATCACTCAGGTTTGTTGACGGTGAGGTGATTGTTTGCTTTACATCTCAGGGAGCCCTCATGTTTGTGTTTCCTTCTGGCTCTCCCTTTTAGTTATGCTGTCATAGTTAGTCCTGCCGGAGTCCCTGCTTGCACTCTACAGTAAATATACATTCACATTATACATTATGTGACTGTGACCATACCTAATTGCCATCTCTCCTCCTCTTCTCTTCCTCCCCCTCTTTCTCTTTCCTCTCTCCCCCTGTCTCCCCCTTTCACTCTATCTCTCTCTCTCTCTGTCGAGCTACACATGTCATTCCTGAGCTGCCAGTGATCCAGACTCCCTCTGCCCTTCGGACCTGTCTGATCCATCCTGGTGCCCCGTTTCTGGTTGGAGGTCTCGTCGCATGGATGCCCCGTGTGTCTCTTTGGGATGCGTCTGGATGCTTCCATCTTCTTAGAAGACGGTTCTGGCCTCGACTGGTGTTGTCAGCTGTTTCTCTGAGGACTTGACAATTCGATAGTTCAGGACTGGAACTTTCTACAAGTCTATCTGAGTCTCCAATAACTACTGGACTCCATTTTAACATCAATTAACATAAACTATTATAGCTGAACTGGCTGCCACCTAACACACTGTATAAATGCAGATCATTTCCTGCTATCTGTTTCACCCAGATGAGGATGGGTTCCCTGTTGAGTCTGGTTCCTCTCAAGGTTTCTTCCTATTACCATCTCAGGGAGTTTTTCCTTGCCACTTTCGCCCTCGGCTTGCTCACCAGGGACTATCTGAACATTTTGATTCATACACATTCACATTCCATACAAATTTAAATATTTCTTTTGATTGTGTAAAGCTGTTTTGAGACTTAGGCTACGTTTACACTGCCAGGTCTCGATGCTTAATTCGGATTTGTTGCCTATATCTGATATTTTTGACCGTCTGTTTACACGTTATTTCCACTATGACTCATATCCGATTCACGTGTTTACACTTGCCATACCATCTGAAACATCGCGCATACTTAAAGGGAGGTTCTTGCTCTGCACAGTAGCCAAGATAGATGAAGGTGAAATATGCTTAACGCTATCTCTGCTATATATGCAAAGTTCGCGAAACGTCACCATGGTTTTAAAACGGATGAAGGATAAAAACGGCATAATTGCAGCCTGCGCATATGTTTCATTCCCCAAATACTGATTGAATGTTATTTAGCCCAAATAAGCATTAACACAAGGCGTGTGTGTGTTGGAGGGGGGGGGGGGAGGGAGGGGGGGGGCGTTGTTCTTTTCCTTTTCCATGTCACCTGCGATGTTGTAATTCAACACGCACTTCCACCGGAGAATAACATTACGTCATTAAACCGCAAAGAAGTCGCAGTTTTAATGACGTACAGAACACAATGCCTCAGGAAATCCGATCTGCCTGTTTTCACGACAATCACATTAGCACATATCTGATTTATATTCGATTTATTTCCACATATGAAGGAGGCCTGAAACCGATCTCTAAATATCGGAATGCATGTGTTTTTTTCCTGTTTACACGGACATAGAACATATCCGATATGTGTCACATATGAGCAAAAAATCGGAATTGGGTCACATTTACCTGGCAGTGTAAACGTAGCCAATGTCAATTGTTAAAAGCGCTATACAAATAAAATTGAATTGAATATATAAACCATTAGCATTATAAAATATATATGTAAACAGGTGGTTTGGACAGAAATGTGAAAGCTAAAGGGAAACCCCTGTGATATAGGCTTGTGTAAGTTAATTGAATGCCTTTTTTTATAGGACGCTGCCCCTTTAAGACGGTTACGTGACTCATTGCGTGTTGTGCGCATGCGTGGCAGAGACGCAGGAAATGCTGTGAAAAGCCAAGAAGCAGGAGAAACTTCGCGCCTAAAGATTAAACGGCAAAACTAAAAAAATAAGTTAGAGTGTTTGGATATTGTGAGCAGGTGCTTTGTGTAGGAGACCTGTGTTAAAGTGTATTTAATATATGGTTATAAAATGCGCTACATGTCCTGGATGTCTTATTAACAGAACCAAAAGGCTGATGTCAGTTAATATTGTATGTAGAAGGTTCTGGAAAAGTTCCATGTATTTCTGTGGTACAAGGATGATTTTAAGTTTGTTTTATTTTTACTTAATGCCATTGTTAATGTAAATGTTTTTTAGTTAATAATCATATTTTCATGTGTACATAATCAGTGTGATGTACAATGTGACGTGTGTGTGTGTGTGTTTGTAAACATCCTAATTGTTGTTTTCTTTAGAGGATTCAATTCTTTTGGGGAAATTTTGCCATAAGCTCAGAGGTTTGAAAAGTAAACTGTATACACACAATGGGTGTTTTTGATTTATTTTATTGATTTTTACTGGGTGTTTATTTTGTTGATGTTTATTTGTTTATTGCTAAGAGCTCTTAAGGCTAATATATTTAATGCTGTATTTTCTTTGTCAGGAATAAAAGATCCCCACATAAAAATATTGCTTGTGTGATTGTCCCTTTATCTTAATCATACCAACATAGGGTCACATTATAAAATTAAGTGTTTTTTTTTTTTTTTATCAGTAGCTGGAATACTTAGACAAAGTCTAGCTGGAAGTCAATTAGACAAAAAAAAAGTGAAAATCCTCAATTCTTAAGTAAAGTGAAGTACAGAAAACTGTGGAGAACTCTGGAGTGATGCGTCACATTAAACACAGTACTGATAAACTACTGACTCAATCTGTCTCTGTCTATTTACCTACAATCATTAGAATAACTCTATTCAGACAGAATATGGAGCTCAAAGTGCTTCACTACAGTTAAACAGTGACAGACAATAAATATAGTCATAATAATAATACAGTTATTAATCACTATTTACATTCTTAACAGAATTAATTATATTTTAACATTATTTTAATAATGTTAATATTATGTGAATGTGAAACAAGCATTTGAAAATGTTTCAAAGACTATACTGTAAGTATTTTTTTCTCTCTTTTTTAAAAAATTAAATACATTTGACCAAAGCATTTTGTGCACTATACATTATTTTATGGGTTTCACATACACACCACATTGAAGCATTTACATTACATAAAGTAGTAAATAATAGAAAAGTATGAATATAAAAATAAACATAAATAAAAGTTTTAAATGTATTTATTATCAAGGCCAAATAATGACTTCATCTGTTTGTAGATACGGGAAAAAAATTACATCTCTACATTTCCATGGACTAAAGTGTGATGAAACAGTTTAACAGAGGAGCATTCATAACCACTCTCTATTTTAGCTCCTCCTCTCACACTCTCTCTCACACACACACACAGAGAACCAGGAAGTTCTTGTCAAAGAAAAAAACGAAACTCAGACTCTCTCTCTCTCTCTCTCTCTCTCTCTCTCTGAGTGTGTTAGTGCGGGAAAATGGCTGAGGCCAGTATTTCAGTAGATCAGTTTTCAGTGGATCAGTTCATCTGTCCAGTGTGTCTGGATCTCCTGAAGGATCCGGTGACTCTCCCCTGTGGTCACAGTTTCTGTAAGGTGTGTATTAATGGCCGCTGGGATCAGGAGGATCAGAAGGGCGTCTACAGCTGTCCTCAGTGCAGAGACACTTTCACTCCAAGGCCTGTTCTACGCAGAAACAACATGCTGGCTGAAGTGGTGGAGAAACTGAAGAAGAAGAAGTCTGAAGTCCAAGCTGCTTCTCCTGCTCACTGTTACACTGGACCTGGAGACGTGGAGTGTGATTTCTGCACCGGGAGAAAACACAAAGCTGTCAAGTCCTGTCTGACGTGTTTAGCTTCATTTTGTGAAACTCATCGGAAACCTCATTATGAAGTTCCTGCTTTGAAAAAACACACAGTAATTGAAGCTTCAGCAAAACTCCAAGAGAAGATCTGCTCTGAACATAACAAGCTGATTGAGATCTACTGTCGTACTGATCAAACCTGCATCTGTTATTTGTGTACGATGGATAATCACAGAGGACACGACACCGTCACAGCCGCAGCAGAAAGAGCTGAGAAACAGGTGAGAATGAGAAAGATTTCCAGGATGAGGTTCTTAATTATAGTTTATATCTAGTAACATGTGCACAGTGTTGTTAGTTACTCATAAAAGTGATATTACTATTAATATATAAAATATGAAATAGTAGAATGTGTGACTTTTTGGCTAGATAATGTTTGTGATATACATGAATTCACAAACACACATCTCAGTAAATTAGAATATCAGCAAAAAGGTGATTTATTTCAGTAATTCAGTTTTAAAAGTGAAACTCATATATTAAAAAAATTGATTACACACAGACTGATATATTTCAAATGTTTGTTTCTTTTAATTTTAATGATTACGGCTTACAGCTAATGAAAACCAAAAACTCTGTACATTAGAAAATTAGAATATTACTTATGATCAATGAAAAAAAAGAAAAGATTTTAAACACAGAAATGTTGGAGCACTGAACAGTATGAACATGTACAGTACTCAGTACATGAATTACTGCAGTAATGAGGCGTGGCATGAAGGTGATCAGTATGTGGCACTGCTGAGGTGTTACTGTATGGAAGCCCAGGTTACTCTGAAAGCATTTAGTTCGTTTGCATTGTTGGGTCACGTTCATTTTTATAATAGTCCCTTGATTCTCTATAGAGTTGATCGGGCTAATCAAACACAGGTACACCATGGTCCTTAAACCAGATATTAGTACTTTTGGCACTGTGCCAAGTCCTGCTGCTAAATGAAATCAGCTTCTCCATAAAGCTGGTCTGCAGAGGGAAGCATGAAGTGCTCTAGAACTTCCTGGTAGACGGCTGTGCTGACGTTGGAGCTGATAAAACACAGTGGACCGACACCAGCAGATGACATCACTCCTCAAACCACCACTGACTGTGCAAAGTTTATACTGAACCTCAAGCAACTTGGATTCTGTCCCTTTCCTCTCTTCCTCCAGATTCTGGGACCTCGATTTCCAAATGAAATTATCCCTGTTGCTTGTGACTTAATATACTGTATCACAAAAGAGCCAGAATTACAGCATAATGTATTTGAAGTTATCACTGGAAGTTCCCCTGATACAGTGCTGGACCTCAATACAATCACAGAAAACCTTTATGGTGACGCCTCAGTGAAAGTTAACTAAACGTTATGTTGTTATGGTTCTGCATCAGGCTACAGACATTATAGTGTGAAACTGTAAAATCATTTGTTCTATGTTAACCAGTGTTTGTGTTTGTAATGTAAACTAACAACACAGCACGACATGTTAACCCACATAGGTGTTATACTCACTTTTACCGTGGCATGAAACACTTTATTACATACATACATTTATAAACTGGGCATCTGGCATGGATTTTTCGTTATCTGGCTAATTTGAGGATTCATAGGAATGTGTAGACTGGTTTTATATTGTTACTCACTCATCTTCTATATCGCTTTATCCTGTATTCAGGGTCACGGGGGGCCTGGAGCCTAGCCCGGGACAGGGAGCCAATCCTGGATTTATATTATTTTAAATAATTTTACACAAACTATAAGAATCCAGCACCACCGTGCCGCCTCATTTTTTTTTCTTCATCTGGCTAATTTCAGGACAAACCATTTCATCATAGGAGTGTGTAGACTGGTTTTATGTTATTTTTTAATGATTTTACACAAACTATATCAAAATTAACTAAATCCACCATGTGTGTGATGTTCTATAGTGTATGTAGACAGTATTATGAATGAACTGTGGTTTACTCAGTGACTGAGTGATCCTGCACTTCCCTGTACTCAGACTTCCAGTGGTGAGACCTGAGGTAGTGTCCACCTCTCCTCCCCTCCCCGTCTCGTACACTCAGTGAGAGATCTTCTTGGGCAGTAACCTGCCTCACAAACTAGAATCAGGGCACCAACCATTCAATCAACCTGCATTGAAGGAACAGTAAACTGATCACACAAATGTCACCATCACTACAATTTATTTATTATTGTTTCACGTGTGCATTGTGCTGGATTCACCAACATGCTGTTCGGTTATGATGAACCGGCTGCCACCTAACGAATGCAGATCATTTCCTGCTATCTGTTTCACCCAGATGAGGATGGGTTCCCTGTTGAGTCTGGTTCCTCTCAAGGTTTCTTCCTATTACCATCTCAGGGAGTTTTTCCTTCCCACTGTCGCCCTCGGCTTGTTCATCAGGGACTATCTTACCATTTTGATTCATACACATTCACATTCCATACAAACTTAAATGATTCTTTTGATTGTGTAAAGCTGCTTTGCTACAATGACAATTGTTAAAAGCGCTATACAAATAAAATTTTATTGTCCTGTGTGGCTGCCCATGGCACCTATACCTAAATCGGACTGTCAGCTTCTTATGGTTCGACATTTTGCCCGAACTAACAGCTTTCAGACACACACGATCACATCCAGTTCCTCCAGGTAACACTCACTGTCTGATCTACACACACAGCTGTTCCTCACACACTCTCTAAAACACCTCCTGTTAAAGGAACAGTGAATATCCTCTGATGTCACAAGTGTGTTTTACATTTAATCTGCTTTCTGTAGGCTTTAGCTTCTGGACGTCAGTGTCCTCCATTTCAAAGACCTTCATTTGAGACATCCAGCATCAGTGTCCATCAACATCTCTCATTTGATGGAGTGAAGGATTCTCTCTCAGATCAGAAGAAGAGACTCGAGGAATTCTCTGAGGAGGAATTCAACAAAATCCCTCCACATGGTAAGAGGAGCTGTTCCTGCTGGAGAAACACAATGATGGACGTCTTTACTCGCTCTGTCAAGTCTTATTTCTTAGCAATGCTCCTGCTGACCTTCCTGCAGACAGTTTGAACTAAAATACTGATTTAAAATGAATAAACTGACTGTATCACTTTAAACTGTTTCCATCTTTTACAACCTGATGAGGCTTTTTGTCTTCATTTCCATTTTTCTCTCCACAGCTGCAGAAGTTCAGATCTTTTCACCGCCAGAGCCGCAGAGCAGAGAAGAGTTTCTGAAATGTACACACACACACACACACACACACGCACACACAGGTTTATTAGGTCTATAGAGTACCGTTTTCTTTAAAAGCAGCTTAGATTAGAAGAGTAATTTGCAGGAATGTTGTGTGATTTTAAAATGTAAATTTTTATTAGTTTGTGTGTGTGTGTGTGTGTGTGTGTGTGTGTGTGAGTGAGAGACAGAGAATGAGTGATAGAGAGAGAGAGCAGAGAAGATTTCCTGAAATGTATATTACACAAAAAAACATAAAATATATAATACACACAATAATAATAATAATAATAATAATAATAATAATAATAATTGAGACTTATTTCATTAAGTATTATATCCTCCCAAAGCAGTTTAGAAAATACTAAATGCTAAAAAGTAAGATTGAAATGATTTAAATTAACATGGAGACATTTCTCAATAATAATAATAATAATAATAATAATAATAATAAACTACAAACCGGATTCCAAAAAAGTTGGGACACTAAACAAATTGTGAATAAAAACTGAATGCAATGATGTGGAGATGGCAAATGTCAGTATTTTATTCAGAATAGAACATAGATGACAGATCAAAAGTTTAGTCCGAGAAAATGTATCATTTTAAAGGACAAAATATGTTGATTCCAAATTTCACGGTGTCAACAAAAAAAGTTGGGACAAAAAAGTTGGGACAAGTAGCAATAAGAGGCTGGAAAAAGTAAATTTGAGCATAACGAAGAGCTGGAAGACCAATTAACAGTAATTAGGTTAATTGGCAACATGATTGGGTATAAAAAGAGCTTCTCAGAGTGGCAGTGTCTCTCAGAAGCCAAGATGGGTAGAGGATCACCAATTCCCACAATGTTGCGCAGAAAGATAGTGGAGCAATATCAGAAAGGTGTTACCCAGCGAAAAATTGCAAAGACTTTGCAGTTATCATCATCAACTGTGCATAATATCATCCGAAGATTCAGAGAATCTGGAACAATCTCTGTGCGTAAGGGTCAAGGGCGTAAAACCATACTGGATGCCCGTGATCTGCGGGCCCTTAAACGACACTGCACCACAAACAGGAATGCTACTGTAAAGGAAATCACAGAATGGGCTCAGGAATACTTCCAGAAACCATCGTCAGTGAACACAATCCACCGTGCCATCCGCCGTCGCCAGCTGAAACTCTACAGTGCAAAGAAGAAGCCATTTCTAAGCAAGATCCACAAGCACAGGCGTTTTCATTGGGCCAGGGATCATTTAAAATGGAGTGTGGCAAAATGTAAGACTGTTCTGTGGTCAGACGAGTCACGATTCGAAGTTCTTGTTGGAAATGTGGGACGCCATGTCATCCGGACCAAAGAGGACAAGGACAACCTAAGTTGTTATCAACGCTCAGTTCAGAAGCCTGCATCTCTGATGGTATGGGGTTGCATGAGTGCGTGTGGCATGGGCAGCTTGCATGTCTGGAAAGGTACCATCAATGCAGAAAAGGATATTCAGCTTCTAGAACAACATCTAGTCATCTCTTTCAGGGAAGACCCTGCATTTTTCAACAAGATAATGCCAGACCACATTCTGCATCAATCACAACATCATGGCTGCGTAGGAGAAGGATCCGGGTACTGAAATGGCCAGTCTGCAGTCCAGATCTTTCCCCTATAGAGAACATTTGGCGCATCATAAAGAGGACGGTGCGACAAAGAATGGGAGAAGAATGGGAGAGCATTCCTATTTCTAAAAAAAGATGAAACTGGTCTCCTCGGTCCCCAGACGTCTGTTGAGTGTTGTAAGAAGAAGGGGAGATGCCACACAGTGGTGAAAATGGCCTTGTCCCAACTTTTTTGGGATTTGTTGACATCATGACATTTTGATTCACCATATTTTTCCCTTAAAATGATACATTTTCTCAGTTTAAACGTTTGTGCCGTGATTTATGTTCTATTCTGAATAAAATATTGACATTTGCCATCTCCACATCATTGCATTCAGTTTTTATTCACAATTTGTTTAGTGTCCCAACTTTTTTGGAATCCGGTTTGTACTATATCTTCCATTAACAGAATAGAAAACACTAAATACTGACACAATGGAATAAATAACATCTTTTCATCTTTTCATTTCTTTAGATTAAAATCTGAATGAACATTGAGACATTTCTCCCTCAGATATCAGCTCACACAGACAGCTGTCTCACTCTTCACATGAATATACAGTATTCTGTAAATTAAACCCAACATGTTCACATTGTTCAGTTTGTTTTTCTCTTTTATTTTAGATTTCTGTTATCTGACTCTGGATCCCAACACGACACATCGTAACCTCATTCTGTCTGAGAAGAACCGAGCGGTGAGAGACAGTAGGAGAGAGCAGCAGTACTCTGATCATCCAGAGAGATTTGATTACTGGTGTCAGGTGTTGTGTAAGGAGAGTGTGTGTGGACGCTGTTACTGGGAGGTGGAGTGGAGCGGTGGTGTGTCCATATCAGTCTCATATAAAGACATCAGCAGGAATGGACGGGGTGATGAGTCTGGGTTTGGACACAACAATCAGTCCTGGAGTCTGTGGTGTCGTTCTTCTTCTTCTCTCTGTTTCTGTCACAACAACATTGAGACTGATCTCAGAGCTCCATCATCCTCCAGAATAGGAGTGTATGTGGATCACAGTGCAGGAACTCTGTCCTTCTACAGCGTCTCTGACACGATGAAGCTCCTCCACAGAGTTCACACCACATTCACTCAGCCTCTGTACGCTGGGTTTGGGTTCTATAGGTTGCTTAGGCTCTACTCGCCATGTGACTCTACTGTGAGATTGTGTGATCCAGAATAAAAAGTGTGTAGTGTTTTCTGTAAAATTCCTGCACATTGTCACATTGTTGTCACTAACACACAATCCAGCTGCACAAACAGCTCAGTAATTTAACACAGCGACAATTAAAGAGTAAATATTAACACTGATTATAGTTACATTAAAAATAAACTGATGTATTATTAAATGTATTAAATGTATTATTATAAAGTTGTATATGTGTGAAGAGTCGTGGTGAGATTCGGCACATCAGACGTCACTTTAGAATAACTTTATATTTACATTATTGAAAGTAGATGTTTAAAACTGACCCCACACACAGCTAAAAAAAATATTATGGCAAAGACTTTTTTTTTTTTTATATCAGAAGTAAATTTTTGTAATGCAGTGAATTTTTAAATCTTCTAAATAAATATCTTTATACTGTATGTATGTAACACCTTGTCATGGCTTGTACACTGATGAGGCGAACACAGATGCAGGGTTATAACTGAACACAGGATTTATTGATGTTAATAGTAAAGTCCAAGAAACAAACACAAAAGAACTGGGGTGGCTTCCCAGGCTGGGTCTGCAGGCAGGCGAAGAGGGCCAACAAGAAAACACCAAATGAAATGGATATGTAGACCTTGTGTCGGACTCCGCGCTGACTCTTTGTCAGCCTTGAACTGAACCTTGAAGAAGGTCTCATAGGAAAGGAGTGTGCTCACGCCTGCAGACTCCTCTCAGTCCTGGGTAGAAGAATACATAGAAAAACACTGAGTGAACACACACAACACAGCACGGTGAACAGACGGAGTGGTACGGGTTCGACTGGAATAAATAGTGAGACACACGGGGTAGACACAGGTGAACCTAATTCTTTATTACTGTAGATGACATTTACAGGGGGACAATCCACACGTAGACACACTAGGTGGAGACAAAGCGACGGCTCAGTAATCCGGTGTCTTCTTCTTTGTCTTTCGGCTGTTCCCTTTCAGGGGTCGCCACAGCGAATCATCTGCCTCCATCTAACCCTATCCTCTGCATCCTCTTCTCTCACACCAACTAACTTCATGTCCTCTCTCACTGCATCCATAAATCTCCTCTTTGGTCTTCCTCTAGACCTCCTGCCTGGCAGTTCCAACCTCAGCATCCTTCTACCGATATATTCACAATCTCTCCTCTGAACATGTCCAAACCACCTCAATCTGGCCTCTCTGACTTTATCTCCAAAACATCTCACATGGGTTGTCCCTCTGATGAACTGATTCTTGATCCTATCCATCCTTGTCACTCCCAAAGAGAACCTCAACATCTTCAGCTCTGCTACCTCTAGCTCTGCCTCCTGTCTTTTCTTCAGTGCCACCGTCTCTAAGCCGTAGAGCATTGCTAGTCTCACCACTGTCCTGTACACCTTTCCTTTCATTCTCGCTGATGCTCTTTTATTGCACAACACACCTGACACTTTTCTCCACCCATTCCAACCTGCCTGTACTCGTCTCTTCACCTCCTTTGAACACTCTCCGTTGCTCTCGACCGTTGACCCTAAGTACTTAAAAATCCTGCACCTTCTTTACCTCTGCTCCCTGTAGCCTCACTGTTCCTCTTGGGTCCCTCTCATTCACACACATGTATTCCGTCTTGCTGCGGCTAACCTTCATTCCTCTGCTTTCCAGAGCGTACCTCCACCTCTCCAAATTTTCCTCTACCTGTTCCCTGCTCTCGCTACAAAGCACAATGTCATCTGCAAACATCATAGACCATGGAGACTCCTGTCTAACTTCATCTGTCATCCTGTCCATCACTAGAGCAAACAAAAAGGGGCTTAGAGCCGATCCTTGATGCAGACCCACCTCCACCTTGAACTCTTCTGTCACACCTACAGCACATCTTACAACTGTCTTACAGCTCTCATACATGTCCTGCACCACTCTAACATACTTCTCTGCCACTCCAGACTTCCTCATACAACACCACAGCTCCTCTCTCGGCACCCTGTCGTACGCTTTCTCTAAATCTACAAAGACACAATGCAACTCTTTATTACCTTCTCTGTACTTCTCCATCAGCATCCTCAAAGCAAATACTGCATCTGATGTACTCTTTCTAGGCATAAAACCATATTGCTGCTCACAAATTCTCACCTCTGCCCTTAACCTAGCTTCCACTACTCTTTCCGACAGCTTCATTGTATGGCTCATTAGCTTTATACCTCTGTAATTGCCACAGCTCTGCACATCTCCATTGTTCTTAAAAATCGGCACCAATACACTTCTCCTCCATTCCTCTGGAATCTCACTCTCCAAGATCTCGTTAAACAAACTAGTCAGAAACTCTACTGCCGCCTCTCCTAAGCACTTCCATACCTCCACAGGTATGTCATCAGGACCAACAGCCTTTCCACTCTTCATCCTCTTCAACGCCCTACTCACCTCACTTTTACTAATATTTGCTACTTCCTGCTCCACAACAGTCACCTCTTCTACTCTTTGTTCTCTTTCGTTTTCCTCATTCATCAACTCCTCAAAGTACTCCTTCCATCTTCCCATCACCCTCCTGGCATCTGTCAGTACATTTCCATCTCTATCTTTAATCACTCTAACCTGCTGCACATCTTTCCCATCTCTATCTCTTTGCCTCGCCAACCTGTACAGATCCACCTCTCCCTCCTTACTGTCCAGCCTAGCATACAAGTCCTCATATGCTCTTTGTTTGGCCTTTGCCACTTCTACCTTCACCTTACGGTGCATCTCCCTGTACTCCTGTCTACTCTCTTCAGTCCTCTCAGAGTCCCACTTCTTCCTAGCTAGCCTCTTTCCCTGTATACACTCCTGGACTTCCTCATTCCACCACCAAGTCTCCTTGTCTCCTTTTCCCTTACCTGATGATACACCAAGTATCCTCTTACCTGTCTCCCTGATCACATTGGCTGTATTTGTCCAGTCAACTGAAAGCACCTCCTGACCACCCATAGCTTGTCTCAACTCCTCCCTAAAGACTACACAACATTCTTCCTTTCTCAGCTTCCACCACTTTGTCCTCTGCTCTGCCTTTGTCCTCTTCACCTTCCTCAACACCAGGGTTATTTTACACACCACCATTCTGTGTTGTCTGGCTACACTCTCCCCTACCAACACTTTGCAGTCACTAATCTCTTTCAGATTACAACGTCGACACAAGATGTAGTCCACCTGAGTGCTTCTGCCTCCGCTCTTATACGTCACCCTATGTTCCTGCCTCTTCTGGAAGAAAGTATTTACTACTGCCATTTCCATCCTCTTTGCAAAGTCCACCACCATCTGTCCTTCTACATTCCTGTCCTGAAGACCAAACCTGCTCATCACATTTTCATCACCTCTGTTCCCTTCCCCAACATGTCCATTGAAGTCTGCACCAATCACAACTCTCTCACCTCTGGGGATGCTCTGCATCACTTCATCTAATTCACTCCAGAATTTCTCCTTCTCTTCTAACACACATCCTACCTGTGGAGTATAACCACTAACAACATTGAACATCACACCATCAATTTCCAGCTTCAGACGCATCACCCTATCTGATACTCTCTTCACCTCTAGGACATTCCTTACAAACTCCTCTTTCAGAATAACTCCTACTCCATTTCTTTTCCTATCCACACCATGGTAAAACAACTTGAACCCTGATCCTAAGCTTATAGCTTTGCTACCTTTCCACCTGGTTTCCTGGACACACAGTATATCTACCTTCCTCCTCTGCATCATATCAACCAACTCTGTTCCCTTCCCTGTCATGGTCCCAACATTCAAGGTCCCTACTTTCACTCCTAAACTCTTGCCTTTCCTCTTCTCTCTCTGGTTTCGAACACGCCTTCCTCCTCTCCTTCTTCGACCAACAGTAGGCCAATTTCCACCGGCACCCTGTAAGTCAACAGCACCAGTGGCGGTCATTGTTAACCCGGGCCGCGACCGATCCGGTATGGAAATGATATTTCTGATTCGCATAATTGATTTGGCAAATGTTTTACGTCGGATGCCCTTCCTGACACAACCCTCTGCATTTATCCAGACTTGTAATCCGTCTCAAATCCGTCGTAAAACTCAGTAATCCGGTGTGCCAGATCTTATTCCCCAGGGCTGAGGTGGTTCCGATGTTACACACCTGTGTAAACATAGACTTGTATTATTATGGGTAATATTTATTTCATGAATGTCACTAAGAAACTAATAAAAATAAAATAAATGAGTAATAAATAAATATCAGTGGTTTAGTACTCACAAAGATCAGCTTGTCATGTTCTTTCTCAAAAGGGGCGGATGCAAGTGCAGGTGAAAAATGATAATAGTCTTTATTGAACCAAAGAAACCCAAAACAGAAGTCCTACAAATAAATCCACACTCAAAGTCCTTTCGTGCTCACACCAGTGTCGTGTCCCGGGGTTTTGACCCCTATCCTCTCTCTCGATTCAGTCCTGGAAACATAAGCAGGCTTTGTCAATGTAAAGTAGTTCACAACGCTCACACTAGTAGCATTTCACGACGGTGGACAAACAGGTGGCTCCGGGGTCGGCTGGTTTAAATAGGAACACACAAAAGGGAGACACAGGTGAGACTACTGTACTTACGGGTAATCATGACTGACATATACACACAGACACACTAGGGGGAGACAAAAGCGACGGCTCAGTAGTCCGGAGAACCGGATCTTCTTCCCTGAGGCCGTGGTGGTCCAGATGTTACACAGCTGTTATAAATTCCAATATTAATGTCATTAAATATCATACAGTCAGTACAGCAATAAAAGTCTATGACGGAGGTCACTCATGAGATAGTTATGTGTGTTTCGAGTAGCTGCTTTAGAGAAAATTTTGAAACACAAACACACAGTTAAACTTTAATATGTATTTAAGACACTTTTATAGTGATCTTAGTTCATTTCAAGTTGCTGTGAGGAGAAATGTGATTCATATCAACGTGATAACATTTATTTAACTTAACTAAGAGACATTTAGAGCCTGTAAAGTCAAAATATTAACAAAATCATTAGAAAATTAACATAAATAACATTTTAATAGATTAATTATAGAAAAATTAAATGGTTGGATGTTTTAACTTTAAGTGATTAAACAACATTGAAATAAACACACTCAAAAAAATTACTTGTTGAATAAACATAATTAAATTATGGAAAGAATTTCCACCTGATTTAATGGTTTTCGTTCAGCATTAAGCAATTTTGTTGGCCCAACTTAATGCTTTTAGGTTCTGTCAAAGTAATGTTATTAGGTTCATTTAACTTATTTACTACAGCTGCGTCCAACATAATTTAATACTGTTAACATAAATGAATAGGGTTGGTACAACAAATTTTTCAGTTGTAAATTAAGTTGATCCAACTCAAGTAAATTTAAATTTCAAGCCCTGGTCAACAGAATTCTGTGAAGGAAGGAAACAGACAAACGGGATAAAACGGATATTTTTATTTTACACCAGCAGAAACTTACAAATGAGGTCTCAATTTGAAAAGATGTACAAAACATAAAACACAACAAATAAGTATTAATTAAAAAAAAACACCAACAGAAACGTTTTGTACTTCATAACTGTAGGTTAGAAGTACGTTAGATCCGTTGGTCAGGAAACTCCTGAAGTCAGATGCAGACACACTTTCAGTCACAAACTCCTGTGAAAAAATACAGAGATAGATATTCAATTAAAATTCATGATACTTAATTTAGCTAATGAACAATATTTATACTTTGTTCCTCTCGCTTCACAACTCATGAGAACAGACAGAAACCAGAACCGAACCGCAGATTAAGCACGCGCATATAACCGTCGGTATTTTAAGTGTGATTAAAAATACAAGAAATAACTTATACCAAAATAATGTGACTAAACATCGCTAAACAACAGGTGACATTTTTGTTCAGTATTTAGTTTCTATTTAGAAAGATGGGAATTAATTCCTGCTTACCTTTTCCACAAGCCCGCCAACGTTTGTCTTCTCTGTGTTCTCTTCTCGCAATATTTCCGGTTTTGCTATTTCCGGTTTTCATATTGACAAGATCTTGTTGGTTTCTCTCAACATGATTGAATCTAGTACATGTTAAGTTGTTGAATTTCATGCAAATACAACATAACTTATTCATGTTTAGCTTGGAAACATGAAATTATTATGTACAAAACACATATTACATTTTAGTACATGTAACAGATAGCCATGGTAATTTTTTTGAGTGCAGACAGGATGAAATCAATTAATCTTCTTTGTCTTCCGGCTGTTCCCTTTCAGGGGTCGCCACAGCGAATCATCTGCGTCCATCTAACCCTATAAGAATGGCAATAAAACTGAACAGGTATAAGCAGAAATAAAATCAGAGCATTAGCTCACACTAGTGAGCTAATGCTGCTACTGATTTTAGCTGATTCTATTCTATTTTTACTGATTCTAGTGAGCTTATTTTAATTATTATGGTAGTCAATATTAATTCAAAATAATGCTGAGGATTTTTATTTTAAATTAATATTATTTACCATAATAAGTATACTAGCACGAGTTAATGCTGCTACCGATTTTATTCCAGCTTACCTGTTCAGTTTGATTGTGATTCTTTTCACTTGGCTCTGGTAGATCAGGGGAGACGTGTTGGTCATCATCAGCAGGCACTGGTTCATCATCACTGACCTGCTGCACTTACAGTTTACACTGATGAGTGGTAGATCTTACACTGCATCACGATGATACCCCCTGCCAAATGTTCATGATATCTCACAAACAAAAAGGCCAATTTGTTTTTTCCTCATAACGTGTTTAGGTGAAATTCCACCCATACAAGTGTGGCAAAGAAAAAAATCAGGAAGGGGCAAATACTTGTTCATGGCATTGCACATGTAGTCAGATTGTTCTACTGGGATGAAACTGTGCCAGGTGGAGTTACAGTATAGCAATTTCAAAATCATACTAACTTTACACTGATATGAATAACTTTGAATGATTAATGCTTTTTAGCACCCTTAGACAATGCACAGAATATTTTCTAACAGTCTGTAAATGATACATTTTGCCAAAATGTCTCATTTTGCTGTCAAACTGTTTATACGCCTCCTGGGTCTCTACTGGACACTGAAAATATTGTCTTTATATGTATAGTTTTATATGTTGTTTGTCTTATTGTTCTTTCCTTTGTTTCTTTCGTTTTACAAATATGACCCAATATATACTTTTTTACGTTTTTTGTATTGTATTATATTTTTATACTAGTATGGTTTATCTCCACTTTAATGAGACCATTGAAGTGGAGATAAATTAGAGATACCATAAAGACTTCATAATTTTAAATCGGGAGACATCAGGAGAGGTCGGTAGCTAATTCAGCTCAGGGAAACGAGCTTACAGTAATTCTTTTGCTATAAATCATGTTTTTTTTCTGACCATTGACTGAATACTCATCACACTCTGCTGTTATAAGCCCCACAGTCCTTTTATTCTAACTTACTTTTATGATAACTCACATTCTCTTTTTTTTATATCATAAGACTTGGGTCACTACAATATATACCTTGTATACTAAATAACTATACTATAAGTACAGAAAAAAACAAATATGTGCACTTACACTTCAAAGTCACAACAGTATTTGTTATCCATAAACAATGATAAACAGTCACTAAGCTGGTTTAGAAAAAAATATATAAAATTTTTATTAATATATTAAATTCATAAAACAAATTAAACAAATATTGAAGTTTTATATGAAATAACTCAATTGGCTTTCCTTTTTTACTTAGTTTCATGTCCAAATAAATGATCAAAATAAATAGAAACAAAAAACGTTGCAGGCCTGATTCGGTGCTTGGGGTCAGTGAGACCAAAAACTCAACGGTCGTTTCACCCCAAAGAGCAACAAACCAAAAGTAAACGGACGGGACCTAATTCCCTGTTAGAGATTATCCACCGAATCCTGCTTGTCCTGTCCACGAAGATATCCTGTATTTACAGATTATCAACGGTCCACCGAAACACGTGTATCTGGGTTAAACTAACTCACTCAGTCTGTTCGGTACTAAACTCCCCTCGCTGTGTTAACGAGCCGGTATCCAGAAAATATTAAACTCAAGGAAACTCTATCAGAACTTCTCAGTCTCTCAAGTCTGCATTTTATTCGATTATCTTCCCGACAGTCTAACACTTGCATGTAAACTCTTTAGTCACAACTTAAACGTGTTCACCTCGTAACTCCGTCATTAACACGCTTCTCCTCTCAGTTTCTTCTCTCCGTCTTTTTCTCGCTATTCTTCCGCTCCGAGCTTCATGTTTAAACAATAAATGAATAAATAATAAAAGCCTGCTTAATATAATACAATTTCTATAAAAATGACTTCTCAAAAAGTAACAACTCTATAAATAACTCTACAAAAGTACGAATATACACCTTGTAGATTTTTAAACATGAAACAGTTTTAACTTTTAATACCATGAACTTGGCATTTTTAAAGCACAACAGGCAATAACTGTTTTTGTAAAACATGGACTTGTAAATCACTATGTAACCATGTAAATCACCTATTTATTGATAACTTATTTATGTTTTATATATTTATACATAAAAATCCAAATATTTATACCTGGGCTACAAATAGATGCACTTTAGTGTAATGTATATATATTTAGAATAAACATTCCAGAATTATTTTGAAGCTGTGAATTGATGAGTTAATATCTGTAATGTTGTCTCCACTTCACACAGCACATCAATAAGCACAATGTCTTGTGGAATGATGGTACAGTACGTGTTGTTGAAGCTGATCATGTAAGGAAATTGAGACTTAGTGCAGGACCAGCCTCTGTCACTGCACTGATTAACATTATAATATAACTGCTTTAATTCTTCACCTGCTTAATTTACACTTCCACCAAACTACCGCTCCTCTCCACATTATTGTGGGTCTCGTGCCCAGTTTTACAGCCTTCTGTTCCGCCTTGACTTTTTGGATCTCTCTCACGTTTCACGTTTCGGATTATTACTTTCTCGGATTTCTGGATATCGACCCTCGCTCTCGTTTCACGACCACGATTCAGGATCACGGACTTTATTTGATCCGCGCGCGCTCACCATCGCAATTATTCCCCGCGGGCCAGAGCATGCGTTCGGCGCGCGCCTGCTCTTCACTTCCGCATTCCCTCCTCGAGGCTCGCGCCTCCGCATCTCCACACGGCACGAGCTTTCATGCGCGCGACGACGTCGATCACAGGATAACCGGCGCTGTTTAACGCACGCGCTCTGCGCCACGTCATCCACCTCGCCTGGTCGGACCGCGACAGAAGTGGACCAGAGACTAAAAGCATCAAATCTCAGAGAAATAAAAGCAAATCCGGTGTCATTCAGATATAACAGAATACACTGTGACCCAGAGAAACATCTATTCTCCAAATTAAACACTCTGACTGTCTTGATTGACAAACATGTAATGAGGGTGAAGTGTTTATAAAGATGATAAACTGGTTAACTGTGTTATTGTCGGCGAAGTTCATTAATGAAACATTATGAAATAAAGTAATAACTTAGACGTGAATCCTGTTCTTGGTTTGAGTCGGTAAAACTTCATTTCCGCTGTAATTAACTCTTTATTGTGCAGCAGGTGTGTAAAGCTGAGCTCCTCGAGCGCTGCTGCAGGGCTGTGATTGGTTGAATGGTGAGGTCGCATCTGATTGGTTAAAGAGCACGAGTGACATATTTTTGTGACTTTGGCACGTTGGAGACAACAACACACACACACACACAAATCCAGGGACATTCACACACGTAAGTCGATTTTCACATGAACAGTCCATGATACACTCGTACATTTTACACACTTGTACATCTGTCAATTGTGTTTTATATTTGTGTAATGTATATTATGAATATATTTGTTTTGTGAATTTTTCTTATCATACACGTGAATTGGGATACGCACGTGTGCATCGTGTATTTTGTGTGAATTATTCATGAGACTCATTTGCTTCCATACATTTGTGATATGTGTGTTAGTTCTGTATGTGTGTGTTGTGTGTGAGACATGACTTGTTAGTGTGTGTGTGTCTGCATGCGTTCATGCGAGTGTTAACATTTATAATGGGTGTATGCGTGTGTGTGTGAGATGTGTGAGTCTTAACATTTGTCATGTGTGTAACATAAGTGTTGGTGTGTGAGTGTGTTAACATTTGTAATGTGTGTGCATGTGTGTGTGATTTGAGATGTGAGAGTGTTAACATTTGTGATGTGTATGTGCTAATAGGCCGCAGATGCACGAAAATAGGCCTCACATTATGATGTCACTGAACGTGTCACTCAATATACAGTAAGGCCACATAGAAAGTTATTAATCACTTTTCAGTGTAAGTTTAAGGCATCGTCACGGCTGACCCATTTGAGATATTAAAAATCCCTCTAGAATTTTACATCCGCAATGTCTTTAGGTAACAGCGCTGCCAGTTTCTCTGAACAATCTGTGAATCTGTGAAGAAAACAACATTTAGAAGACAAAAGATGGTGACAAGTGTGAATTCTGCTTTTATTGGGAAAGTGGTGGTTTATTACTAAACACATCTAGAAGATTGTAACAGTTTAAGTGAGAATGCTGCAGCCTCTTGCTCTGTCCTTCTGCCCTGTGTGTGTGTGTGTGTGTGTGTGTGTGTGTGTGAGAGAGAGAGAGAGGACACAGATTAGTTTTCTTTACTATGGATGAACTTTTTTTGTGTTAATTATGTTTATGTATTTATTTTTTTTTTGGGCTGTAGAACGGATAATTTGAGTTTCCATTATTTCCTATGGGAAAATTAAATTTTGTTTACGAGTGTTTTGGAATACGAGCCGACTTCCGGAACGAATTATGCTCGTAATCCGAGGTTACACTGTATGTGCTGTAATGTGTATTAAAGTTATTATTGATATTAAATTCATCTTGTAGTGGAGATTCTAAAGTAAAGTGAAGTACAGGAAACTTGAGAACTCTGGAGTGATACGTCACATTAAACACAGTACTGATAAAGTACTGACTCAATCTGTCTGTCTATTTACCTACAATCATTAGAATAACTCTATTCAGACAGAATATGGAGCTCAAAGTGCTTCACTACAGTTAAACAGTGACAGACAATAAATATAGTCATAATACCAATACAGTTATTAATTACTATTTATATTCTTTACTGAATAAATAATGTTTCAGCTGTTTTTAATAATGTTTATATTATGTAAATGTGAAATAAATATTTTAAAATGTTATAAAAGCTATTACGTATATATAAATAAATAAATATATGAAAAATATCAATAAACTATGTAAAATGTATTCATTAACAAGGCCAAAGTATCAGGTATTCAGGTGTTTAGTAGACAGAAATAATTTTACATCTCCACATATTCATCGACTAAAAGGAGATGAAACAGTTAACAGAGGTGTATTCATGCCCTCCCTCATTTTCAAGTTCAAGTAGGCTTTATTGTAACTTCAACCATATACAGTTAGTACACAGTGAAACGAAACGACATTCCTCCAGGACCAAGGTGCTACAGTACATGCAACATAAATTTACAACATAAATTAACAGAAAAACTAAACTAGCTAACTACAGTAAGAGGCCTAGTTAGCTGGCTAGCTGAGACGAGACAGATTTACCTGACAACATAAATTAACAAAATAAATTAACAAAAATTAACTAGCTAAGAAAGACTATCTACTATTTTTTTTCTTTTTACAGACAACATAAAGTGCATGTGCAAATGTGCAAACAAGAGCAACAAAGTGACAGTGCGACAAACACGACATAACACAATAATGTGGTGTTGAGGTGATGAGGTTGAGGTACAGTAGTGAGTAAACGTTCCTTAACGTAGCAGCAAGAATTAAGAATTTTAGTGCCAAAAGTAATCCAGTAATGAATATTGTGCAAAAGAGCATTTACAGGTTGGTGTGTACAATGGTTTGGTAGAGTAGGTCAGTGTGTTTGCGCTTGTGTTGATTAGACAGTCAACATTTAGACATTTGGCAGATGCTCTTATCCAGAGCGACTTACATTTTTATCTCATTCCACATCTGAGCAGTTGAGGGTTAAGGGCCTTGCTCAAGGGCCCAACAGCGGCAACTTGGTGGTTGTTGGGTTTGAACCTGGGATCTTCCAAACTGTAGTCCAATGCCTTAACCACTGAGCTACCTCAGTCCAGTCTCATTGTTTTGAGGTAGTTGAGTTAAGCTGAGTGATAATGTGTTTGTGTGTGTGTGTCTATCAGACCAGTCCATTTTTGTTGAGAAGACGGATGGCTTGTGGAAAAAAGCTATTGCACAGTCTAGATGTGTGTACCCGAATGCTTTGGTACCTTTTTCCAGATGGAGATGAGGTGGTGCTGGAGGTGCAGGTCACGATACGTACTGTACTGACTGAGGCCTTCCGGTCAGAAAGTCCAGGATCCAGTTGCAGAGGGAGGTGTTCAGGCCCAACAGGCTCAGCTTCCCGATCAGTTGTTGGGGTATGATAGTGTTGAATGCTGAGCTGAAATCTATGTACAGCATTCGAACGTATGTGTCCTTCTTGTCCAAGTGTGTGAGGGCAAGATGGAGTGTAGTGGAGATGGCGTTGTCCATTGAGCAGTTAGCACGGTACGCAAATTGCAATGGGTCCAGGGAGGGCTGGGGCAGCAGGGTTTTGATGTGTCTCATGACGAGCCGCTCGAAGCACTTCATGATGGTGGGTGTAAGTGCAACGGAATGGTAGTCATTGAGACACGACACAGAAGACTTCTTTGGCACGGGGACGATGGTGGTGGCCTTGAAGCACGTGGGAACAACAGCGCTGCTCAGAGAGATGTTGAAGATGTCAGTGAGAACATCTGCCAGCTGTTCCGCACATTCTCTGAGCACTTTGCCTGGGATGTTGTCTGGTCCAGCAGCTTTACATGGGTTGACTCTGCATAGAGTTTTCCTCACATCAGTTGAAGTGAGACACAGCACCTGGTCGTTCGGAGGAGGGGTGGTCCTCCTGGCCACCATGTCGTTCTGCCTGTCTGCACCGATCGTAAAAGTTGTTCAGCGCATCTGGAAGGGAGTCATCACCGTCATAGGCAGGTGATGTCGTCTTGTAATGGGTGATGGCTTGTAAGCCCTGCCACATGCGCCATGTGTCACCGCTGTCTCTGAAGTGGTTGTGGATTCTCTGAGTGTGTACGCGCGTGGCCCTTGTCTCCTGCTTTGAAGGCAGAGTCTCGGGTCCTCAGAAGTGCATGGTTTCTGATTCGGTCGTGAGATGAAGCTCTTGGACACAGTGACGTCATCGGTGCACTTGTTGATGTAGCTGGTGATGACGTGTACTCCTCCAAGTCGGTGAAGTCGCTGTAAGTTGCAGCCACCCTAAACATCTTCCAGTCAGTGTTCTCGAAACAGTCCTGAAGAGCAGAGATGGCTCCTGCTGGAATGTAGTTGCCGCGCTTCCGCTTCCTCGCACACCGCTTCAGATGTCCCATTCTCTGGCCTCCGGCAACAGGCAACGCCGAGGCTTCGAGACCTGGTTCATGCAGCAAACCGAGGTCGCGTAGCTTTTCCCGCAGCTCATCGTGGATGTCGTTAACCGGGTTATTTAGGTACAAAAGCATCTGGCGGTTGTATGTACGGACACCAGTCGAGACGATATCCATACACAGGGTAAAATAAACGCGCTACACACAACAATGTAGCACCATTTTGGCTCCGGAGCACCCGCTGCGTGCTACTGCCGCGCCGCCATCTTGGATCCCTCCTCCTCTCACACTCTCTCTTACACACACACAGAACCAGGAAGTTCTTGTCAAAATAAACAAAACTTAGACTGCCTTTCTCTCTCTGTGTGTTAGTGCAGGAAAATGGCTGAGGCCTGTATTTCAGTAGATCAGCTTTCAGTGGATCAGTTCATCTGTCCAGTGTGTCTGCATCCCCTGAAGGATCCGGTGACTCACTCCTGTGGTCACAGTTTCTGTAAGGTGTGTATTAATGACTGCTGGGATCAGGAGGATCAGAAGGGTGTCTACAGCTGTCCTCAGTGCAGAGACACTTTCACTCCAAGGCCTGTTCTACGCAGAAACAACATGCTGGCTGAAGTGGTGGAGAAACTGAAGAAGAAGACTAAAGTCCAAGCTGCTTCTCCTGCTCACTGTTATGCTGGACCTGGAGACGTGGAGTGTGATTTCTGCACTGGGAGAAAACACAAAGCCGTCAAGTCCTGTCTGATGTGTTTCGCCTCATTTTGTGAAACTCATCTGAAACCTCACTATGAAGTTTCTTCCTATAAACAACACACATTAATTGAAGCTTCAGCAAAACTCCAAGAGAAGATCTGCTCTGAACATAATGAAGTGCTGAAGATCTACTGCCGTACTGATCAAACCTGCATCTGTTATTTGTGTACGATGGATAATCACAGAGGACACGACACCATCACAGCCGCAGCAGAAAGAGCTGAGAAACAGGTGAGAATGAGAAAGATTTCCAGGATGAGGTTCTTAATTATAGATTATATCTAGTAACATGTGCACAGTGTTGTTAGTTACTCATAAAAGTGATATTACTATTAATATATAAAATATGAAATATTAGTGTGTGACTGTTTGGCTAGATAATGTTTGAGATATACATGAATGTTCACACACATACACAGTTGCATCTCAGTAAATTAGAATATCAGCGAAAAGGTGATTTATTTTAGTAATTCAGTTTTAAAAGTGAAACTCGTATATTATATAGATGTATTACACACAGACTGATATATTTCAAGTGTTTGTTTCTTTTAATTTTAATGATTATGGCTTACAGCTAATGAAAACCCAAAACTCTGTACCTTAAAAATTGGAATATTACTTAAGATCAATAAAAAAGGAGAAAAGATTTTAAACACAGAAATGTTGGAGCACTGAACAGTATGAACATGTACAGTACTCAGTACTTGGTCAGGGCCTTTACATGAATTACTGCAGCAATGAGGCGTGGCATGAAGGTGATCAGTCTGTGGCACTGCTGAGGTGTTACTGTATGGAAGCCCAGGTTACTCTGAAAGCATTTTTCAGTTCTTCTATGTTGTTGCGTCTGGTGTCTCACATCTTCTTTTTTACAATAGTCCATAGATTCTCTATAGGGTTTTGATCAGGTGAGTTTGTGGACTAATCAAACACAGGTACACCATGGTCCTTAAACCAGGTATTAGTACTTTTGGCAGTGTGCCAAGTCCTGCTGGAAAATGAAATCAGCATCTCATGAAGCTGGTCAACAGAGGGAAGCATGAAGTGCTCCAGAACTTCCTGGTAGACGGCTGTGCTGACTTTGGAGCTGATAAAACACAGTGGACCGACACCAGCAGATGACATCGCTCCTCAAACCACCACTCACTGTGGTTGATCTGAGTTTATACTGGACCTCAAGCAACTTGGATTCTGTCCCTTTCCTCTCTTCCTCCAGATTCTAGGACCTCGATTTGCAAATGAAATTATCCCTTTTGCTTGTGCACTTTTTTCTATCACATTTTTTCCTTCCATTCATCTTTCCCTCAATGTACTTGGATACAGCACTCTGTGAACAGTCAGCCTACTGAACCAGACTGAGAGACCATTTAAAGGCTCAGTGAATCTTTGCAGGTGTTTTAAGTTAATTATCTGATTAGAGTGTGACACCATGAGTCTCCAATATTGAACTTTTTCACAATATTCTAATTTTCTGAGATACTGAATATTTGGTGTTCATTAGCTGTAAGCAATATAATTAAACACTTAAAATATTTCAGTCTGTGTGTAATCAGTCTGTATAATATATTACTTTCAGTTTTTGATGATATTCTAATTTATTGAGCTGCACCTGTATACACCAGGTTTGTTCATGTAAAATTTAATTACACACTCATAGGCATGTTTTAATGAATGTATAATGCCATCTATGGAATTTTGAGATGAACTAATGATTTTGTCAAAGTTGATGTTTTTATGATAAGGGCATTTTCCGTTACAATTTCAAATTAGCATATCTTCTGTTCCTGTTCGCTGATTGAGATGAAATAAAGTCCATATGTTACCTCAAGCTCGGCCATTGAAACCCCATTATAGATGAGTTCAGTAGTTTTTATATGATGCACAAACAAACAGACAGAGTTAATGTGTTATATTACTCATCTTACACAAATATATTCAATGTACAGACACCCCAACTTTATACTTTTATTATATGTGTATATATAATGTATATACATACACAGTGGAACCTCGAATTGCAAGTAACCAGTTTGCGAACAATTCTCAAGACGAGCAAAAAAGGTTTTCATTATTTCTTATGGGGACATTCGCTTTAATTCACGAGTGGTTTGATGTACGAGACGCTTCTGGAATGAATTATGTTTGAGAGAGACTTAATATACTGTATCACAAAAGAGCCAAAATAACAGCATAATGTATTTGAAGTTATCACTGGAAGTTCCCCTGATACAGTGCTGGACCTCAATACAATCACAGAAAACCTTTATGGTGACGCCTCAGTGAAAGTTAACTAAACGTTATGTTGTTATGGTTCTGCATCAGGCTACAGACATTATAGTGTGAAACTGTAAAATCATCTGTTCTGTGTTAATCAGTGTAATGTAAACTAACAACACAGCACGACATGTTAACCCACATAGGTGTTATACTCACCGTAACTCCTTTTATAGTGGCATGAAAAACTTTCTGCTGGCTTCACCAACATGCTGTTCTGTGTGGCTGCCCATGGCACCGATATCTAAATCTGACTGTCAGCTTCTTATGGTTCGACATTTTGACCGAACCAACCACAAGCTTCACGGGTCACTCACATTTGAATATGTCACATGATATAAACATTCCTCTAGGTACAGTACATTCTGATAGGCATATGTTTCACGGTCACTATCACTGCATGTGCTCTAGTGAATTTCAAATAGAGAAAGAGAGGGCAAGAGAATAAAAATAAACATAAACAAAGCAGATATAATGTGCTCCACTCCACTCTTGTCATCAAGCTGGATAAGTGTTTGTGTCTCTTAGATCCAGTGAAGGGAAACTGTAACACTACAGCATACACACACACACACACACACACACACACACACAGCTCTGAGAAATATGAATGTTTGTATGTAATTAATTATCTTACTACACTGTGTTCCAAATTATTACGCAAATGATATCTTTCTCTGATTTTCATAATTAGTAAATGCAAATGACAGTCAGTATAATTTTCTAGTCATCAACTATTAGGGTATAATTAGAATTTTATTGAACAAACCTCCTAATGATAACAATATTTATTTTACAAATAAAAAACTGAAAATGCACTGTTCAAAATTATTATGCACAACAGAGTTAAAACATTTTATAGGTTGTAAAGAACTGAAAATAGGCTTTTGTTGAATTTGCAGCATTATGAGGTCATATTTAAAGAAATCAAAAACAATTTCAATCAAAAACATCCTAACAGGGCATGTTACATCTTATCATCGGACCCCTTCTTTGATATCACCTTCACAACTCTTGCATCCATTGAACTTGTGAGTTTTTGTACAGTTTCTGCTTGAATTTCTTTGCGGGATGTCAGAATAGATTCCCAGAGCTGCTGTTTTGAATCAAACTGGCTCTGACTCTCAATGGGGTTGAGGTCAGGGGAGGATGGTGGCCACACCATGAGTTTCTCATCTTTTATGCCCATAGCAGCCAATGACACAGAGGTATTCTTTGCAGCATGAGATGGTACATTGTCGTGCATGAAGATGATTTTGCTACGGAAGACACAGTTCTTCTTTTTCTACCATGGAAGAAAGTGGTCAGTCAATATACTTTTTCAGAGGTCATTTTCACACCTTCAGGGACCCTACAGGGGCCTACCAGCTCTCTCCCCTTGATTCCGGCCCAAAACATGACTCTGGCACCTCCTTGTTGACGTCGCAGGCTTGTTGGGACATGATGGCCATCCGCCAACCATCCACTACTCCATCCATCTGTACCATCCAGGGTTGCACGACACTCATCAGTAAACAAGACTGTTTAAAAACTTGTCTTCATGTATGCCTGGGCCCACTGCAACCATTTCTGCTTGTGAGCATTGATTAGGGTCATTGATCCTACACCTTGAGGTTCGCAGGACTCCAGAAGCACCAGCAGCTTCAAATACCTGTTTGCTGCTTTGTAATGGCATTTCAGCAGCTGCTCTCTTAATCCGATGAATTTGTCTTGCAGAAACCTTCTTCATTCTGCCTTCATCTGCACGGACGTGTCTGTGCTCTAAATCAGCCACAAATGTCTTCACAGTACGATGATCACACTTAAGTTTTCATGAAATATCTAATATTTTTATACTTTTTCCAAGGCATTGCAATATTTGATGCTTTTCGGCAGCAGAGATCCTTTTTCTTTCCCATATCGCTTGAAACCTGTGGCCTGCTTAATAATGTGGAACAACCTTCTTCAGAACTTTTCCTTTAATTGGGCTTATCTGGCCAACTAATTATCACACGTGTCTGAGATTCATTTCAATGATCCAAAGAACCTAGAGACACAATACCATCCATGAGTTTAATTTAAAAACTAAACACTTATTGTTTATGACACTTACATCCAATTTGCATAATAAGTTGGAACGCGGTGTATGTAAGTACCTTTTAAAAAGCTGAATGTAACTGTTCTGTCCTCAGAGTGAGTTAAAGGAGAAGCAGATGAAATCCCAGCAGAGAATCCAGGAGAAGCATAAGAAGGTGGAGGAGCTGAAACAGGCTGTGAACACTATAAAGGTGAGCAGTGAGCAGAGACAGAGTAAGGCTGTTGGTCCTGATGAAATACCTGTGGAGGTATGGAAGTGCTTAGGAGAGGTGGCAGTAGAGTTTCTGACTAGTTTGTTTAACAAGATCTTGGAGAATGAAAGGATTCCAGAAGAATGGAGGAGAAGTGTATTGGTTACGATTTTTAAAAACATCTCGGGTTACTTTGCTGTAACTCTGTTCCCTGAAAAAGCGTGAACGAGATGCTGCATGAGAACGTTATGCACACGTAACACAGAATCTGTACTCAAATGATTCTGACATGTCTTGACATTTATGTATTTTTCAGTTACTTATAAACATATAAATGTCAAAAGTCTGATATCATTTTATTCAGCACAAACTGGGCAACAATAATATATGAGCAGCATGTATGTACAAGTTTGTATATTGGAGAAAAAACAGTTATGCGTGATTTTTGAAAACAACAAAAAAAAAAATCACTGAAATAAGACCACAAAACACATTCCTGACATTTGTGTACAAGACTTTTGTGTAGAAGTTTTACTTCAAAATGATGTGACAATCATCTCGCTCCCTCATTTACAGAAAACAATACATTCATTTAAATTTTCTAAGACACTTTTTGTTTAGAAAGGCCGTATGTGAAGAGGCATGAACGATCATGAATAATGCTGATATTCACACCAGAGAAGACAAAGACCTGCATAATGAGCTGTATAATTACCCCTTTCAGTCAGGTATGGGACAGAGGAGGAAAGTGTTACAAGAAAATAATTTGAGGACAGAAAAAGATATTTCTTTGTTTATGGTTTATTTAGAATAACTTAAGATTCTCTTGCAAAAATTACAGGAACAGTTCAAAATAAATGCAAAACATTCAGGGTAAAATGGTGCGAACCAAAAACAGTGTAGGATATAAACTGTAAAACATACCTGCAGGGTAAGCATTGGTGGCAGCAATATCCAAGAAGTTTAGAAAAATCTTTCTGTACCACTTAATTGTTTTGTGCTGTGCAGTGTAGTACTGTAATAGCTGATCAGAGAGATCAACTCCCCATGTGCTGGTTGTACGCAGGAAAATGTAAACTCTTCCTCACAGTCCAGAACATTCTGTAGCGCGCGCCATCTTCCAAACGTGCAGAAAAACTCACTGAATCTGATTGTAAACTCTGTGTGTTCAAGCCTGTGTGTGTGTATGTTTTCGTGCCATTGCCCGGGGGGCGTGGCCTTGTACATAGATTTCCCCACGACTGATTTCCATGTGAATGGCGTGTGGGCGTGTCCTGCCTCGGGTCATTAGCAGATGATGAAGTACGACAGAAATTTGGTGCCTCTCCTTGGTTTCATACGGATTACATTAGTTTTCAATGTGACTTGCATCATTTAAAAGTAGACCCTTTAAGCTTTCTATAGATATATTTCTGATGTCTGTGTGTGCAGTATTCGCAGAGTTTCAGTTCATTTTAGTGACATGTTTCGAAAAGATTTTTGCAGAGACTGAGACGGCTGAACGCGCACCCTGTTTATTTTATTTATTTTACAAAAGCACAATGTTTTGTGGATACTGAGAGTATACATGAATAAAAGTAGACCCTTTACAGATTCAAATGATGTACTACACTTATGTGTATGATCAAACATGACGGAGCATTTTAAACTCCTAAGCCAACTCCTAAGGGTTAACGTATCACAAAAAGAACATTTATCCTCTACCTCCAAGTATTTAGATAAAACTGAGTTTACAGGGTAAATTTTGTGGAGAATCTTAAAATGAACAGAGATGTTAGAGATGCAGTATTTATTAGGCAAAAACCAGGCTTTATGCCATTTAATACCCGAGAGGGAAATTTTATTGGAGATCCTGCATTCCAGAGTTGGTTGGTTGGAAGCACGTTTGAAGAAAAATATTTAGGCCTAAAAAGATGCTTTAAAATTCATCTAAAGTTCATTCATCGGCTTGTATAAATCGACAGCCTTAACAAAAGGCAGCGTTTTGATCAAAAGGATGGTAAATGCGTGCGAAAAATGCAGACATGAAGGACTATACTCGACAAGAATATAGAGAATAAGAATCATGTTTATAATAAGATAATTAATTAAATAATAAAATCAAATATATCAAATAAGTATATCAAATATATATGTATATCAAATAATAAATGTATCAAATAAGAACTTTATCTAAAAGCCAGACTGACCAAATTTCGCATTCACTGCTGAAGTAGTTAAATATGCTTATAATGTAGATACGTAGGTTACATTTTAAAATATGAATAAAACAGTATTAGACACAAATATATGATACTGTAGTATATATGCAATGAAAAAGCTATTTACACATGAGTGCTCAAATGTAAAGCAAACGCAATTATTAATTTGTTGTGTATATTTAACTTCATTCAGCCGTCTAAGTTATATGAAAAATAACGTGCCTAGCAGCCCACTATTATTTTCTGTTCAAAGTTAAAGATGCCCGCGTGTGTGAACAAATAATACAAAAATTTATAATCTTTAATAAAGTTACCCTAATACAATATTGTTTCCAATGCTGAAGCAAACATGATTTTGTTTTAGTCTTTTCTTTGAACACAACGCGACAGCGTCATATTGATCCTTTCTTGATGCAGCGAATTTCTTTGAGCAAATTAATAATAATTTCAATGAATGAAAAGGGGGAAGAAGAAAAGGTGGAGCTGAAAAGTACATGAAAATAAGAAAAAGCTTTAGAGGTAAATGCTGTGAAATGCTTCAAATGAACAGATTCTGCCTTTGGTGTGAAGGAAAGTTCCAGTTACGCAGGC
Source organism: Channallabes apus (assembly GCA_030522415.1). Lineage (NCBI taxonomy): Eukaryota > Metazoa > Chordata > Actinopteri > Siluriformes > Clariidae > Channallabes > Channallabes apus. Next base: position 54,062,464 of record CM060107.1, on the reverse strand, counting down.
TCTGATTGCTCTAACATTACTGTCAGGAACAGCGAGGCTGGTTCCAGCAGTTTACCACATCCCACATCATAATACAATTCAATTCAATGAAATTTTATTTATATAGCGCTTTTAACAATGGTCATTGTCTCAAAGCAGCTTCACAAAAAAAGAAAAATATTTTGTTAGAAAATAAAATATTTGGAAGTGTGTACAGTATGTGTGAGAAAAATGTGTTTAGGTAATAATGAGATGAATGAATGATGAATGAGTAATGATGAATAAGCCAAGGGGGATGGCGACGGTGGCAAGGAAAAACTCCCTGAGATGGCAATAGGAAGAAACCTTGAGAGGAACCAGACTCAACAGGGAACCCATCCTCATTTGGGTGATAACAGATAGAAATGATAACGTCATGTGTGTTGTGCAGGTGAAAATTCAATATGACAGAAATGATTTAAATTGACATGAAGACCAGTTCAGCATAGGGACGAGTAAGTAGGTGCAGAGGGCAGATGAGGTCTGGATCACTGGAAGCACAGGAGCAGCATGTGTAGCTCGAAACCGTCATGAAACAGAATTCAGCTGGAGCTGGTCCTTCTCTGGATGCCTCAGGAACCTCGCAGGGCTGGCCTTTGTCTACTGAAGCTGGCACAATCTCCCGATGCCTCGGGATGGGTAGAGAAATACAGAACAGATGGGGAGAATTAGCGTAGTTGCCATTCAGTATAGGTGTACTAGAGTATGAGGTTATGGGATAAGTTACGTGTATGCCAGATTAAAAAGATGCGTCTTGAGGCTACTTTTGAACTGGGAAACCGTGTCTGCTCCCCGAACACTGTCTGGAAGGCTATTCCAAAGCTTTGGAGCTAAATATGAAAATGCCCTACCCCCTTTTGTAGATTTTTAAATTCTGGGAACTACCACTAGAGTTTTGTGATCTTAAAGCGCGCGGTGGATTGTAGCGTATCAGAAGACTGGTTAGGTATGTGGGAGCTAAACCATTAAGGCTTTGTATGTAAGTAACACTATTTTGTAATTTATTCTAGACTGAACAGGTAGCCAGTGCAGGGATGATAATATTGGGGTTATATGATCATATTTTCTGGATCTAGTGAGAACCCTGGTGGCTGCATTTTGGACTAACTGAAGCTTGTTTATTGAGGATGCAGGACAACCACCTAGTAACAGTGGTGTCAAAAGTATTCACATTCATTACTTGAGTAGAAGTATAGATACTTGCGTTCAAAAATACTTCTTTAGAAGTTGAAGTATCAACCCAAGCTTTTTGCTTAAGTAAAAGTTTAAAAGTACTGGTTTCAAAACTACTTAAAGTATAAAAGTAAAAGTACAGTGAGGCGCGACAAAAGCATTAAGGTCTCGCTTTCTGATCATGCGGCGGGCGTTGTGCGCGTTCTTATCATGCGACCCGGGGGGGTTGCGCGTTCTGATCATAAAAAATAGAGTAACGAGGCTATTTTTAAAATGTAAGGAGTAGAAAGTACAGATAATTGCTTAAAAATGTAAGGAGTAGAAGTAAAAAGTCGGCTGAAAAATAATTACTCCAGTAAAGTATAGATACCTAAAATTTCTACTTAAGTAAGGTAACGAAGTATTTGTACTTCGTTACTTGACACCTCTGCCTAGTAATGCATTACAATAGTCCAGTCTGGAGGTCATGAATGCATGAACTAGCTTTTCTGCATCAGATACAGATAAGATGTTCCTCAGTTTTGCAATAATTCTAAGATGGAAAAAGGCTGTTTTTGTGATATTTGAAATGTGATTTTCAAAGGACAAATTACTGTCTAATATTATGCCCAGGTCTTTTACTGTCGAGCTGGTAGTAACAGTACATCCTTCTAAACGCAGGCTGAATTGTGAAAGCTGTTGTGTGCTGGTTTTTGGGCCGATAAGTAATATCTCAGTCTTATTTGAATTTAGTAAAAGAAAGTTATTGGTCATCCAATCTTTAATGTCCTGGACACACTCAGTTAGTCCAGACAACTTAAATAATTCGTCTGGTTTGGTTGAGATATATAATTGGGTATCATCAGCATAACAATGGAAACTAGTCCCATGTCTTCTAATGATGTTACCCAAGGGACGCATGTATATTAAGAACAGCAGAGATCCTAAAACTGACCCTTGTGGGACCCCATATTTCACTGGCATTACACCAGACGGTTCTCCATTCAGATCTACAAAATTGTATCGATCAGACAGGTATGATCTAAACCATTTTAATGCCTGTCCCTGAATACCTATGTGATTTTGTAAGCGATCTATGAGAATATTATGATTAATACACTGGCTCATTATAGTGGAGATTAATTTTTCAAACCACATACTGTACTAGTATAAAAATATAACACAAACAAAAACGTAAATAAAAAAGTATCACTGAACATACAGTGGTGTGAAAAACTATTTGCCCCCTTCCTGATTTCTTATTCTTTTGCATGTTTGTCACACTTAAATGTTTCTGCTCATCAAAAACCGTTAACTATTAGTCAAAGTTAACATAACTGAACACAAAATGCAGTTTTTAAATGAAGGTTTACGTTATTAAGGGAGAAAAAAAACTCCAAATCTACATGGCCCTGTGTGAAAAAGTGATTGCCCCCCCTTGTTAAAAAATAACTTAACTCTGGTTTATCACACCTGAGTTCAATTTCCGTAGTCACCCCCAGGCCTGATTACTGCCACACCTGTTTCAATCAAGAAATCACTTAAATAGGAGCTACCTGACACAGAGAAGTAGACCAAAAGCACCTCAAAAGCTAGACATCATGCCAAGATCCAAAGAAATTCAGGAACAAATGAGAACAAAAGTAATTGAGATCTATCAGTCTGGTAAAGGTTATAAAGCCATTTCTAAAGCTTTGGGACTCCAGCGAACCACAGTGAGAGCCATTATCCACAAATGGCAAAAACATGGAACAGTGGTGAACCTTCCCAGGAGTGGCCGGCCGACCAAAATTACCCCAAGAGCGCAGAGACAACTCATCCGAGAGGCCACAATAGACCCCAGGACAACATCTAAAGAATTGCAGGCCTCACTTGCCTCAATTAAGGTCAGTGTTCACGACTCCACCATAAGAAAGAGACTGGGCAAAAACGGCCTGCATCACAGATTTCCAAGGCGCAAATCACTTTTAAGCAAAAAGAACATTAAGGCTCATATAAATTTTGCTAAAAAACATCTCAATGATTGCCAAGACTTTTGGGAAAATACCTTGTGGACCGTCGAGACAAAAGTTTAACTTTTTGGAAGGTGCGTGTCCCGTTACATCTGGCGTAAAAGTAACACAGCATTTCAGAAAAAGAACATCATACCAACAGTAAAATATGGTGGTGGTAGTGTGTTGGGCTGGGGTTGTTTTGCTGCTTCAGGACCTGGAAGGCTTGCTGTGATAGATGGAACCATGAATTCTACTGTCTAGCAAAAAATCCTGAAGGAGAACATCCGGCCATCTGTTCATCAACTCAAGCTGAAGCAGGACAATGACCCAAAACACACCAGCAAATCCCCCTCTGAATGGCTGAAGAAAAACAAAATGAAGACTTTGGAGTGGCCTAGTCAAAGTCCTGACCTGAATCCTATTGAGATGTTGTGGCATGACCTTAAAAAGGCGGTTCATGCTAGAAAACCCTCAAATAAAGCTGAATTACAACAATTCTGCAAAGATGAGTGGGCCAGAATTCCTGCAGCGCGCTGTAAAAGACTCGTTGTAAACACTTGATTGCAGTTATTGCTGCTAAGGGTGGCCCAACCAGTTATTAGGTTCAGGGGGCAATTACTTTTTCACACAGGGCCATGTAGGTTTGGATTTTTTTCATTCATTCATTCATTCATTTTCTATACCGCTTAATCCTGTGTTCAGGGTCGCGGGGGACCTGGAGCCTATCCCAGGAGACTTCGGGCACTAGGCGGGGTACACCCTGGACAGGGTGCCAATCCATCGCAGGGCACACACACATACACACACTCACACACACTCACACACACTCACACACCCAATCACACACTACGGGCAATTTGGGAACGCCAATTAGCCTAGCCTGCATATCTTTGGACTGTGGGAGGAAACCGGAGTACCCGGAGGAAACCCACCAAGCACAGGGAGAACATGCAAACTCCATGCACACAGAGACGGGAATCGAGCCTGGCCGGGGAATCGAACCCCGGACCCTGGAGGTGCAAGGCGACAGTGCTAACCACTACACCACCGCGCCGCCTGTTTGGATTTTTTTTTCTCCCTAAATAATAAAACTCCTCATTTAAAAACTGCATTTTGTGTTTACTTGTGTTATCTTTAACTAATAGTTAAATGTGTTTGATGATCAGAAACATTGTGTGTGACATACATGCAAAAGAATAAGAAATCAGGAAGGGGGCAAATAGTTTTTCACACCACTGTATATTGGGTCGTATTTGTAAAAAAAAAGAAACAAAGGAAAGAACAATAAGTTCAGAATTCAAGTTATTCAGATCAGTGTAAAGTTAGTTTGATTTTAAACCTCCACCTCCACAGTTCCATCCTAGTGGAACAATCTGACTACATGTGCAGTACCATGGAAAAGTATTTGCCCCTTCCTGATTTTTTCTTTGCATATTTGTCACACTTGTATGGGTGGAATTTCACCTAAACACTTTATGAGGAAAAGACAAATTGGCCTTTTTGTTTGTGAGATATCATGAACATTTGGCAGGGGGTATCATCGTGATGCAGTTTACACTGATGAGTGGTAGATCTTACACCGCAAGTGCAGCAGGTCAGTGATGATGAACCAGTGCCTGCTGATGATGACCAACATGTCTCCCCTGATCTACCAGAGCCAAGTAAAAAGAATCACAATTAAACTGAACAGGTAAGCTGGAATAAAATCGGTAGCAGCATTAACTTGTGCTAGTAATTATTATGGTAGAAAATATTAATTAAAAATAATGTTTCTCAGCCTTATTTCAAATTAATATTGACTACCATAATAATTAAAATAAGTAACTAGTTTACAAGCGTGAGCTAATGCTGCAACTGAATTTATTTCAGCTTACCTGTTCAGTTTTATTGACATTCTTTGTAAAATATTGTCTTTATAGATTTATATGTAGTTTGTCTTGATGTTCTTTTCTTTGTTTTACTAATATGACCCAATATATGTTCAGTGATACTTCAAATAATATGTTTAAATAGCATTGATTTCCATATTGTGTTACATTTTTATACTACTTTTTATACCACTTTTTTGTCCCAGTTCGCCCCTGCGTATTCTCCACCACATTACGTACTTCCCGGACCTCGGACTAAACTCGGAGTGGTGCAGGACATGTATGAGAGCTGTAAGACAGTAGTGAGATGTGCTGTAGGTGTGACAGAAGAGTTCAAGGTGGAGGTGGGTCTGCATCAAGGATCGGCTCTAAGCCCCTTTTTATTTGCTCTGGTGATGGACAGGATGACAGAGGTTAGACAGGAGTCTCCATGGACAATCAATCAATCAATCAACATTTATTTATATAGCACTTTACAGCAACCAAAGTTGAACCAAAGTGCTTCACAGCACTAAAAAATGACAATAAAATAGCAATAAAAATTTTGGAACAAAGAAACATATAGTTGTAAATAAATAAATGAACATTATAAATGGAAGTTATAGTAACAGTAATAATGATAACAATAATAATAAAAAATAAATAAAAATCAATTATAAAATTATAAAAAAGCATAAAATTATAAAATATTAAAAGCCATTCTAAATAAGTGGGTCTTTAGTTGTGCTTTAAACAAAGGACGGTCCTTAATTTTGCGTAACTCTGGTGGAATGGTGTTCCAGAGTTTAGGACTAGCGACTGCAAAGGAGCGATCACCCCATTGCTTGTATCTTGACCGAGGGACCACTAGCAGGTTTTGGTTTGCAGAACGTAAGGCTCTACCTTGGTGATAGGAGCTCATTGTCTCACACAAGTAGGACGGTGCCAGACCATTAATCGCATTAAAAACAAACATCAAAAGTTTAAACTGAATCCGGAACTGTACCGGAAGCCAGTGAAGGGAATACAAGATTGATGTGATGTGATCATTTTTTCGGTAATGGTCAGCATACGAGCCGCAGCATTCTGCACAAGTTGCAGACGATGTAACCGAGCTTGAGTGATTCCCACATGAAGTGCGTTGCAATAGTCTAGCCGTGGACTAATAAAAGCATGAATGGCTTTCTCCAGGTCGCTCCGGTTCAAAAAGGGTTTGACTTTTGCAAGGAGGCGAAGATGAAAAAATCCTGCCCTGACAACAGAGTCAATGTGAGTCTGAAAGTTTAAACTGCTGTCTAAAGTCACCCCCAAATTTTTGACTGCATGGCTCAAATTAGGAACTGGAAAATCGAGACCAGCAGTGATAAAACCAGAAAAGTTTGGGGTCCCATACATAATACACTCTGTTTTACGCTCATTCACACAGAGATAGTTTTATGACAGCCAGAGTTTGATGTCATACAGACAACTGTGAATTGATTTAAGTGCTTCAGAAGAATTTGGCACAATTGGCAGATAGATTTGTAAATCATCTGCATATAGATGAAAAGAAACATTGTGCTTTGAAATGATCGACCCTAATGGCAGCATGTACAAGGAAAATAAAACAGGGCCCAAAATGGAACCCTGTGGAACACCAGAGGTCAAAGGGGCTGAGGAGGAAGAGAGATCACCAATCATGACTGAGAAAGTCCTATTTGTTAAATATGACCTAAACCATTGTAGTACAGGACCTTGAAGGCCAACTTCTTGTGCCAGACGTGTCAGGAGAGTCGAGTGGTCAACAGTATCAAAGGCTGCAGTGAGGTCCAACATCACGAGCAGCACAGGTTTTTTGGAATCAAGGGATAGGAGGATATCATTCTGTACCTTCAGGAGAGCAACTGGATACAGACAACTTTTTCTAAGACCTTAGATAGAAAGGATAAATGAGATACTGGTCTATGATGTTTGCAGATGGCATTGTGCTTTGTAGCGAGAGCAGGGAACAGGTGGAGGAAAATTTGGAGAGGTGGAGGTACGCTCTGGAAAGCAGAGGAATGAAGGTTAGCCGCAGCAAGACGGAATACATGTGTGTGAATGAGAGGAACACAAGAGGAACGGTGAGGATACAGGGAGCAGAGGTATAAAGAAGGTGCAGGACTTTAAGTACTTAGGGTCAACGGTCCAGAGCAATGGAGAGTGTGGAAAGGAGGTGAAGAGGTGGGTACAGGCAGGTTGGAATGGGTGGAGAAAAGTGTCAGGTGTGTTGTGCGATAAAAGAGTATCAGCAAGAATGAAAGGAAAGGTGTACAGGACAGTGGTGAGACCAGCGATATGGCTTAGAGACAGTGGCGCTGAAGAAAAGACAGGAGGCAGAATTGGAGGTAGCAGAGCTGAAGATGTTGAGGTTCTCCTTGGGAGTGACAAGGATGGATAGGATCAAAAATGAGTTCATCAGAGGGACAACACATGTGAAATGTTTTGGAGATAAAGTCAGTGAGGCCAGATTGAGTGAATATGATGGTGAATATATTGGTTGAAGGATGCTGAGGTTGGAACTGCCAGGCAGGAGGTCTAGAGGAAGACCAAAGAGCAGATTTATGGATGCAGTAAAAGAGGACATGAAGTTAATTGGTGTGAGAGAAGAGGATGCAGAGGACAGGAAAGGGAACTGCTGAAAGACAAAGAAGAAATGAGCAGAGACAGACCTGCTCCTAGAAACACACACAACATGGACAACATGGAGTCATTTACAGTCGCAGTAAGAGAGGTAATGATAGATGAGCTTTAAGTCCTGTGTGTGTGTCCTAAAAGCGGAGTGCAAAGAGAGCAGTAAAGGACAGTGAGAGGATCTTTACTGAGCTGATCAGCTCCATGGAGAAAAAGCGCTCAGAGGTGACGGAGCTGATCAGAGCTCAGGAGAAGACTGAACTGAGTCGAGCTGAACGACTCCTGGAGCAACTGGAGCAGGAGATTGCTGATCTTCAGAGGAGACTCACTGAGCTGGAGCAGCTTTCACACACTCACAATCACATCCAGTTCCTCCAGGTAACACTCATTGTCTGATCTACACACACAGCTGTTCCTCACACACTCTCTAAAAATCCTCCTGTTAAAGGAACAGTGAATGTCCTCTGATGTCACAAGTGTGTTTTACATTTAATCTGCTTACTGTAGGCTTTAGCTTCTGGGCGTAGATCTCCTCCAATTGAGAGACCAGACTTTCAGACATGCAGCATCAGTGTCCATCAACATGTCTCATTTGATGGAGTGAGGAATTCTCTCTCAGATCTGAAGAAGAGACTTGAGGAATTCTGTGAGGAGGAATTCAACAAAATCCATCCACATGGTAAGAGGAGCTGTTCCTGCTGGAGAAACACAATGATGGACGTCTTTACTCGCTCTGTCAAGTCTCATTTCTTAGCAGTGCTCCTGCTGACCTTCCTGCAGACAGTTTGAACTAAAATACTGATTTAAAATGAATAAACTGACTATCACTTTAAACTGTTTCCATCTTTTACAACCTGATGAGGCTTTTTGTCTTCATTTCCATTTTTCTCTCCACAGCTGCAGCAGTTCAGATCTTTTCACCACCAGAGACACAGAGCAGAGAAGATTTTCTGAGATGTACACACACACACACACACACACACACACACACACACACACACACACACACTGTGTTATAATAATAATAATAATAATAATAATAATAATAATTTGGTTCATTTCAATAAGTACATATATCCTGCAAAAGTACTTTAGAAAATACTAAATAACTGAAAAGCTGGAAGAAATAACGTTTTTTTTTTTTTAGATAAATATATACAGTAGATAAATATATATTAATTAACATAATTAATATTATTAATTAATTCTCCCTCAGATATCAGCGCACACAGACAGCTGTCTCACTCTTCACATGAATATAGACTATTCTGTGAATTAAACCCAACATGTTCACATTGTTCAGTTTGTTTTTCTCTTTTATTTTAGATTTCTGTTATCTGACTCTGGATCCCAACACGGCAAATCGTTTCCTCATTCTGTCTGAGAAGAACCGAGCGGTGAGATACAGTGTGAGAGAGCAGCAGTACTCTGATCATCCAGAGAGATTTGATTACGTGTGTCAGGTGTTGTGTAAGGAGAGTGTGTGTGGACGCTGTTACTGGGAGGTGGAGTGGAGCGGTCCTGTGTCCATATCAGTCTCATATAAAGACATCAGCAGGAAAGGACAGGATAATAAATGTAGGTTTGGACGAAACAGTCAGTCCTGGTGTCTGGTGTGTTCTTCTTCTCTCACTTTCTATCACAACAACATTGATGCTAATCTCAGAGCTCCATCATCCTCAAGAATAGGAGTGTATGTGGATCACAGTGCAGGAACTCTGTCCTTCTACAGCGTCTCTCACAAGATGAAGCTCCTCCACAGAGTTCACACCACATTCACTCAGCCTCTGTACGCTGGGTTTGGGCCCTACTGGTGTTCTGGCTCTACTGTGAGATTGTGTGATCCAGAATAAAGTGTGTAGTGTTTTGTGTAAAATTCCTGCACATTGTCACATTGATGCTCAGTCATCTGTCTCACTAACACACAATCCAGCTGCACAAACAGCTCAGTAATTTAACACAGCGACAATTAAAGAGTAAATATTAACACTGAATATAGTTTAATAAAAATAAACAGATGTATTATTCAATGCATTAAGTGTATTATTATAAAGTTGTATCTGTGTGAAGAGACGTGGTGAGATTCGTCACATCAGACGTCACTTTAGAATAACTTTATATTTACATTATTGAAAACTGACCACAGACACACACACAGCTGAAAAATATTATGGCAAAGACTTTTTTCCCCATGTATATCAGTGTGAAAAAATATCAGAAGTAAATTTTTGTAATGAATTGATTTTTTAAATCTTCAAAATAAATATCTTTATACTGTATGTATGTAACACTGTAATGTAACTAAGAAATTAATGAAAAATAAAATAATTCAGTAATAAATCAATATCTGGTTTAGTACTCACATAGATCAGCTCTTATAAATTACAATATTATTCTTCTTTGTCTTTCGGCTGTTCCCTTTCAGGGGTCCTCTTCTCTCACACCAACTAACTTCATGTCCTCTCTCACTGCATCCATAAATCTCCTTTTTGGTCTTCCTCTAGACCTCCTGCCTGGCAGTTCCAACCTCAGCATCCTTCTACCGATATATTCACACTCTCTCCTCTGAACATGTCCAAACCACCTCAATCTGGCCTCTCTGACTTTATCTCCAAAACATCTAACATGGGTTGTCCCTCTGATGAACTCATTCTTGATCCTATCCGTCCTTGTCACTCCCAAAGAGAACCTCAACATCTTCAGCTCTGCTACCTCTAGCTCTGCCTCCTGTCTTTTCTTCGATGCGACTGTCTCTAACCCGTAGAACATTGCTGGTCTCAACACTGTGCTGTACACCTTTCCTTTCATTCTCGCTGATACTCTTTTATCGCACAACACACCTGACACTTTTCTTCACCCATTCCAACCTGCCTGTACTCGTCTCTTCACCTCCTTTGAACACTCTCCGTTGCTCTCGACAGTTGACCCTAAGTACTTAAAATCCTGCACCCTCTTTACCTCTGCTCCCTGTAGCCTCACTGTTCCTCTTGGGTCCCTCTCATTCACACACATGTATTCCGTCTTGCTGCGGCTAACCTTCATTCCTCTGCTTTCCAGAGCGTATCTCCACCTCTCCAAATTTTCCTCCACCTGTTCCCTGCTCTCGCTACAAAGCACAATGTCATCTGCAAACATCATAGTCTATGGAGACTCCTGTCTAACTTCATCTGTCATCCTGTCCATCACTAGAGCAAACAAAAAGGGGCTTAGAGCCGATCCTTGATGCAGACCCACACCCACCTTGAACTCACCGACAGCACATCTTACCACTGTCTTACAGCTCTCATACATGTCCTGCACCACTCTAACATACTTCTCTGCCACTCCAGACTTCCTCATACAACACCACAGCTCCTCTCTCGGCACCCTGTCATACGCTTTCTCTAAATCTACAAAGACACAAAGAAGGAGTGATTTGGTTGTTATCCAGGGATATCACAAGGTCTTGACCTGGGGATGAGTCACAAGGGATGAACAACAGTTCAGTTTTACTCAGAGTGAGCTTTAGCTGATGTACAGCCATCCAGGATGAGATGTCTGCCAGACATTCCGAGATCCGGGTGGAAACCTGAGTGTCAGAGGGAGGAAAGGAGAGAGTAAGTTGGGTGTCATCTGCATAACAATGGTATGAAAATCCATGCGATGATATGACTTTACCAAGAGACTGGGTACAGAGGGAGAACAGGAGAGGATCAAGTACTGAGCCCTGTGGGACACCAGTAGAGAGTCTACAGTACGTGGGGCAGATGTAGATCCCCTCCATGTTACCTCATATGACCTATCTTCTAGGTAAGAAGCAAACCATTGCCACGCTGTTCCACAAATTCCAAGGCTTGTAAGAATAGATAATAGAATCTTGTGGTTCACTGTATCAAATGCAGCTGACAGGTCCAGGAGGATGAGAACAGATGACAGTTTAGCAGATCTAGCAGCATGGAGCTTCTCAGTGACTAACAGCAGTCTCTGTGGAATGTGCCACTTTGAATCCAGATTGGTTGGGATCATTAAGGTTGTTCTGTGAGAGATAAAGAGATATTTGGTTATAAACAGTTCTTTCAAGAATTTTGGAAATAAAAGAGAGAAGTGATTCCGGGCGATAGTTGTTAACTTCTGATGGGTCCAGGCAGGGTTTCTTGGGAATAACCCTTGTCTTCTTAAAAGCAGCAGGAACATGACCAGATGATACGGAATGGTTGTGGTGAAGGGAAGGAGGTCTTGTGAGATTGCCTGGAGCATTGTGGAGGGGATTGAGTCTAATGAACAGGTGGTGGGGTTAGATGACGAGATGATCTGCTGAATCTCATCAGATGACAAGTTGTAGAATTCTGCTAAAGGATTGAAGGGAAGGTCCTGAGGTTCTGCTGTAGGAGTTTTGCAATTTTCCCATCGTAGAATGTGGCAAAATCGTCCGCAGTCAGAGGGGAAGGGGCAGGAGGAGTTGGTGGGTTGAGTAGTGAGGAGAAGATGTTGTGGAGTTTGCCAGGATCATGTGCAGAGGCTTCCAGTTTTTCTCTGAAGAAGGTAGTTTTGGCAGAAGTCACAGCACATGAGAATTTGGAGAGAAGAGTCTGGTAAGAGGTGAGATCTGCATCAAGTTGCGATTTCTTCCATCTTCTCTCTGCAGTTCTTAATTCTCTCCTGTTGTTGCATAGTACATCTGATAGCCAAGGAGCAGGACAAGATGTCTTCCTTGGTTTAGATGACAGCGGGCAAAGGAGATCTATGGATGAGGAGAGAGATGAGTGGAAAGTTTCGGTTGCAGTCTCTAGTGGTAAAGATGAGAAGGAGGTTGGGTCTGGGAGGGACGACAGAGGAGGGGGAGACAGAGTGAAGGAAAAAGAGAAATTTTTGATATTACTATTCCTCTTTATAAATCTGACCATTACCTGGTATCCTTCACCATAACCCTTCCTATTCTATGTAAACCTAACGACCAAAATTTATTTTTTTCTCGTGACTGGGCAATGGCAGAAGAAAACGAGATTGAGAGAATTCCCTGCCTTGTGTGTGGGAGGGCAGCTGTTTAGAGTTAAAGAGAAGGAGTTAAGTAGAGGGAGAAGGAAAGAGGATTGGAGCTTGTCAGATGGAAGGTTGAAATCTCCTAGAACAGTTAGAACAGTGATAGGAGTGTTAGCAGAAGGAAAAAGACTAAGAAGAATGTCCATTTCATCTAGAAAGTTTCCTAGAGAGCCAGGAGGACGGTAAATAACTAAGATGTGGAGGTTAATTGGAGAGGTTACCTTAACTGCATGAAATTCAAATGATGAAAAACTGAGATGAGGCAGGGGAATTGGTGAGAAGGACCATCTCTTGGACAACAGGAGACCCGTACCACCACCTCTACCAGTTTCTCATGGAGTGTGAGAGAATACATACTGTAGGCAGAGGATAGGGCAGCCGGTGTAGCCGAGTTCTGAGGAGATATCCAGGTCTCAGTTAGTGCCAGAAAGTCAAAAGAGTAATGGGTAGCTATTGCAGAGATAAAAATCTGCTTTCTTTACAGCAGATTGGCAGTTCCAGAGCCCACCTGCCACCAGTGCAATGAGACAGTATTGGAGGGTAGATGAGGTTTCTGGGAGATCTGCCTCTGCTGTGTGAGTAAAAGCATCTTGGTCTGTGAGAACTGACAGAGATAGGTTGAAGACGCATGCTAGACTGAAGTAATTTAAACAAGAGTTTGGGTCAATTCTCGGCACTTGCTATCTAGATTCTTGACTAACTTTGTTGCAGGATATGCTTATTAACCGCTACAGACACCTTCAATATATGTAGCTAAGCCCTGCCCACAATTCACACCTTAAGGAAGCCTGAAACTACTGTTGATTAATTACCTGAGAACAAATTGCTTTAGACCTACTTCAATCACATTGTAATCAGCACGACCAAAAAGCAAAAACTAGGTACAGTATACAGTAAGAACCAATTGTGTTTCAAAAACAGTACAAAAGTTAAAAACCTACCTTACCAGTGGAGAAGAATCAAATATAGAAAACTAAAGCACACATGCTATGATTTTGGTTTCTTTCTATTTTGTTTATGCCAGAAAAATAATCATTCTGCAGTTTTTTTTTATGCTTTAAACCGTATAAAGGGGTAACTCCACTGATGGTACTTTAATTTGATTCTTGTAATTAGAACTCTGCAGAGACAGGGTGGTTTTCTTGCTTAAAACAAACTTCTGTTATCTTTCGTATTTGCCCTCTCCATCTTTTGTTCATTCCATAGAAAATGTTGTACATTGAAAATAATTGTTTATTGTGTTTATGTTAGACAGGTATTAAATTATTTTTTTAATTGTTGTTTAATACTGTAGGATGTTACTGCAATTCATGTTGCATCTCATGCTGATCATATTGGATTTAGGATAAAAGTAAAGATGGTTGTTGGGCATTCCCTGTTTAAAAATACAATTCCATGCATTATTTTGAAAGTGTTCTTTTTTTGAAATATTTATAGAATTTGCACTTTCACATTTAAATTGGAAAAATAAAGATTGCTAATTTGATTTGCAGCAACTCAAAGTTAATGAACTAAAAGTTTCATAATAATTGCTATTAAAAAGTGTGTTAGGCTACTCAGTAATTCAAGTGAAGAACAATTAATATGAATGAGTACTGTTTACTTAAAATTGAAAACATTACTTAAATTGATGTAACTCACTATCTTCATTCATTGATTTTCTATACCGCTTAATCCTGTGTTCAGGGTCGCGGGGGACCTGGAGCCTATCCCAGGAGACTTCGGGCACTAGGCAGGGTACACCCTGGACAGGGTGCCAATCCATCGCAGGGCATACACACACTCACACACCCAATCACACACTATGGTCAATTTGGGAACGCCAATTAGCCTAACCTGTATATCTTTGGATTATGGGAGGAAACCGGAGTACCCGGAGGAAACCCACCAAGCACGGGGAGAACATGCAAACTCCATGCACGCAGAGACTGGAATCGAGCCTGGCCGGGGAATCGAACCCAGACCCTGGAGGTGCAAGGCGACAGTGCTAACTCACTATCTCATTTTTTTATTGTTTTGCCAACGTATTTGAGTTTACAGTCATTCAGTATTCTTTAAAACCTTCATTCAAATGTTTTACCGTGAGTAAGAGTCTCATCACCGTACTGTACTTGAAGTCTTCTGTAAATATCAGAATGAAAACTGTTTCACATCTTCATTCCAGAAAATTTTCATCACAAGTCCCACTTTTATGTAATTGAATTGAAGTACTATTTTACCAGTCTGTTAGCCTTTACAGTACCAGTCACACTTGTACTTACTTGTACATTATCATTCCTTTTTTAGGTAGCAGCTTATGGGATGGCAGTGTAAAACTCTGCACATTTGTTGCATCATCAAAAGGAATTTCAATCATTATCGAGTTTGCGACCTTGTCTCATGGATATTCAGTTTCCTGTCTTCATTAAGACTGTCACTGCTCCTTTAAGACATGGAGAAGGCCTGTACACATGTTTCTACAATCCCAGACTTTCCCAGGACAATTATCCAGTCCTCTAGTGGTCATAAAGTATAAAACAAAATGTTCAAATGAACACAATTCACATTTAAATTATAAATCAGAAGTCTATTTTTTAAATGTTATAGGAAACTAAAGTGAAATGTTGCATTTTTTGGTTTCATGCAAGGTTTTATTGTAGCCTTGACATGAAATTTAAATGATAAATGTTGGCAGAAATATTTTTACAACAATGCATAACATTGTTCATTAGTGATGTTTGTTCTCAAAGAAGTTGGCTTTAAGGTTTAATTTTAAGTTCTTTTTTAATTATTATTATTTCCTTCACTCTTTCCATATTAATTTCCTTTCCATAAAGAATTTGTAATTAAATCATGTTTTAGAATCAGAATGTCAGAGAGAATTGTTAGTCTAACCAGAATTGTTAGTTTTTCATTCTGTCAGTAACCTAGAGAAAGTCCTGTAACCTAATGAAGTTTTGAAGAATATGTAACAGTTATATAATAGTCCATTATTTATTAAAAACTAACATATTTTATAAATAAAAAGTTACAGACATGTTTGTATATGCTGTTAATGCTGTAAGGGTTAAAACCATGTGAGTTTTAATGCTGATAAACACTACAGTCATATAGGACATTCATAGTGAGTGGATGGTGAAGCTACGCTCCATGTACCATGTAAGTGCAAGTATGTGCTGTAATGTGTATTAAAGTTATTAATGTTATTAAATTCAATGTGAAGTGAAAATCCTCAATTCTTAAGTAAAGTGAAGTACAGTAAACTGTGGAGAACTCTGGAGTGATACGTCACATTAAACACAGTACTGATAAACTACTGACTCAATCTGTCTCTGTCTATTTACCTACAATCATTAGAATAACTCTATTCAGACAGAATATGGAGCTCAAAGTGCTTCACTACAGTTAAACAGTGACAGACAATAAATATAATCATAATACCAATACAGTTATTAATTACTATTTATATTCTTAACTGAATAAATAAAGTTTAAGCTGTTTTTACTTATGTTAATATTATGTGAAAGTGACATAAGTGTTTTAAAATGTTTCAAAAACTACTGTAAGTATTATCTTTTCTCTTTAAAAAAAATTAAATACATTTGACCAAAGCATGTTGTGTACTATACATTATTTTATGGGTTTCACATACACACCACATTGAAGCATTTACTCTGCGCGAACAAAGTAGTAAAAAATAGAAAACTATAAATAATAATAATAATAATAATAATAATAATAATAATAAAAATAAATGAATAAATAAACTGTTTGAAATTTAATCATTAACAAGGCCAAATAATTACTTCATCTGTTTGTAGATGGGAAGAAATTACATCTCCACATATTCATGGACTAAAGTATGATGAAACAGTTAACAGAGGAGCATTCATAACCACTCTCTATTTTAGCTCCTCCTCTCACACACTCTCTCTCACACACACTGAACGAGGAGGTTATTGTCAAAGAAAAACAAAACTTATACTCTCTCTCTCTCTTTCAGTGGGTTAGTGCAGGAAAATGACTGAGGCCAGTATTTCAGTAGATCAGCTTTCAGTGGATCAGTTCATCTGTCCAGTGTGTCTGGATCTCCTGAAGAATCCGGTGACTCTCCCCTGTGGTCACAGTTTCTGTAAGGTGTGTATTAATGGTCACTGGGATCAGGAGTATCAGAAGGGTGTCTACAGCTGTCCTCAGTGCAGAGACACTTTCACACCAAGGCCTGCTCTACGCAGAAACAACATGCTGGTTGAAGTGGTGGAGAAACTGAAGAAGAAGTCTGAAGTTCAAACTTCTCCTGCTCACTGTTACACTGGACCTGGAGATGTGGAGTGTGATTTCTGCACCGGGAGAAAACACAAAGCCGTCAAGTCCTGTCTGACGTGTCTGGCTTCTTACTGTGCAACTCATATTACTCCTCACTATGAGTGTCCTGCATTTAAGACACATAAATTAACAGAAGCTTCATTAAATCTACGAGAGAAGATCTGCTCTGATCATGATGAAGTGCTGAAGATCTACTGCCGTACTGATCAAACCTGTATTTGCTCCTTGTGCATGTTGGATAAACATAAAGGCCATGACGCTGTAACAGTTTCAGCAGAAAGAGCTGAGAAACAGGTGAGAACTAGAAATAGAGCCTATATAGAAGTGTTGCCAGTGTGTGTTAATAGGGTGGCTTCAGACTTCAAACTGTGCATTTGAGGGTCTGGATATATC
Organism: Channallabes apus; assembly: GCA_030522415.1. Lineage (NCBI taxonomy): Eukaryota > Metazoa > Chordata > Actinopteri > Siluriformes > Clariidae > Channallabes > Channallabes apus. The sequence continues at coordinate 54,045,084 of CM060107.1, read as the reverse complement.
AGGTAGAAGAAAAGTTCTCATTACTTTCATTAATGAAAATTTTTACCACTATGGGACTATAAGAATAATGTTATATAATAATAATGAAATTATTTTTTGCTCAGTCATTTCACTGCTCGATTCATTTCATCATATTGTATATTTTGTGCTAGAAAAATGATACATCACTCTATACTGAACAACCCCGAGCCTGTTTAAAAAAAAAGCAAATCAACACATTTCTTTCTAATACACTGTTTTTGTCCATTTTATGTTTCAGTCTGTTATAGAAATTAAAATGCAATATTAATGACTGCAGTCAGCAAAATAATTTACACTTGTCTCGGAGTAAAAGTGAATGTGTTTGAATAATGATGCATTAAGTGTCACGTTCAGGTGGTTTGGGCTGTTGTTAAATGTGGTGAGCACAAGAAGGGCAGTCACAGGTGCAGAGGGGTAATTTAACCAAAAAAAGTCTTTTAATAACAAAATGAAACAAAACATGAAAAAGAAACAAAACACACAAAGAAACTTAATCAGTAAACTAAAACACAGGCTCTTTCAGACGTAACACACACACACACACACATACATACATACATACATACATACAGGCTCTTTCAGACGTAATACACACACACACAGGCTCTTTCAGACGTAATACACACACACACAGGCTCTTTCAGACGTAATACACACACACACAGGCTCTTTCAGACGTAATACACACACACACACAAGCTCTTTCAAACGTAATACACGCGCGCGCGCTCCTACGAGCGAGACACACGCTAGTGATGGGAATCATTTTAGTGATTCGGTTCTTTGAATCACGTTCATCAAAATGAACGAATCTTTTTTTTTTTTTTTTGTCATTTCGTTCATTTGATCAGAAATAAAATTAAAATGTTGCGTTTTCAATAAAAAAAAAAAAAAACCCAATACGTCTACATACACAAATTTGGGCTAAAGTTCCAGTTATGAGTATATTACAGTGTAACTAAGGACATGTTATAATAAACAGAATGAGCAGCTCACCGCTTATATCTTCTCTGAGTCGTTCATTCTTTTGAATCTATTCCACCGCATAGCGTCTATGGGAGTCACGTGTTAAAAGAACGAACGTCTCGAGACTTGAAAACGTATCGCTGAGAATCGTTCAATACTGTTTCCTGTATATAACACACGGAGGTTTTGCGATGCTTTGCGCATGCGCGCCCAATAGAAAATGAACGAATCACTCTCCGAGACGACTCGTTCATCTGAGTCATGTTAAAGATTCGTTCTCACACACTTGCGCGACACACACGCTTAGACGCTTAAACTAGGGGATACACTAGAGACTAAATGAATAGGACCTACACAGGATAAAGAGCAACCTAAGAATTACACTTCACTAAACACAACATAGAGAACATAACCTTACAGAGCCCATCCTAGAACCAAACCAAAGAATGCCCACTCATCATCACCTGACCGAGGTGCCTTCTGGGAAACAAAAAATAATAATGCACACAGTGCCCTCTAGGGGCGGTCCCTTGCATTAAGTGACTCAGCATTTATCATGTCAGAATAATCAGATATTTGCCTCATAAAGCATGAAGAGTTAGTGCAGTAAAGTGTTAAATACATTTACCATTATACAGACAAATTCATGTCTCTGAACACCTTTAACTTCTACTTCTAATTCATTTCTCACATGGACTATGAAGTCACAACAGCATTAAACAAAACTTGAGAGTTAAATAATAATGCATGTACATTATGAAGAGCTTAATAACTGTTTTATCCCCAGACTGAGTTAATAGATGAGAAGATAAAGTCATGTTTGTCATTGTAGTCTTTTATACAAATCACATGTGGTGAAGTAATCATGGCTTTATGTCTCGGCTCTTTAGTTTATTATAAACATGCAGAAAACACGTCACATATGTGGACATACAACAAGGCTGTGTTGTTGATTGATGATGTACATATACACATACAGTATACACAATATTCATTACATGGTTTTATCCTCAGAGTGAGTTAAAGGAGGAGCAGATGAAATCCCAGCAGAGAATCCAGGAGAAGCAGAAGAAGGTGGAGGAGCTGAAACAGGCTGTGAACACTATAAAGGTGAGCAGTGAGCAGAGACAGAGCTGCTCCTAGAAACACACACAACATGGACAACATGGAGACATTTAGAGTCGCAGTAAGAGAGGGAATGATAGATGAGCTTTAAATCCTGTGTGTGTGTGTGTGTGTGTGTGTGTGTGTGTGTGTGTGTGTGTGTGTGTGCGTGTGCGTAACAGCTGAGTGCACAGACAGCAGTGGAGGACAGTGAGAGGATCTTTACTGAGCTGATCAGCTCCATGGAGAAAAAGCGCTTGGAGGTGATGGAGCTGGTCAGAGATCAGGAGAAGACTGAACTGAGTCGAGCTGAACGACTCCTGGAGCAACTGGAGCAGGAGATTGCTGATCTTCAGAGGAGACTCACTGAGCTGGAGCAGCTTTCACACACACACGATCACATCCAGTTCCTCCAGGTAACACTCACTGTCTGATCTACACACACAGCTGTTCCTCACACACTCTCTAAAACACCTCCTGTTAAAGGAACAGTGAATGTCCTCTGATGTCACAAGTGTGTTTTACATTTAATCTGCTTTCTGTAGGTTTTAGCTTCTGGACGTCAGTCTCCTATAATAGACAGACCAGATTTTCAGACATCCAGCATCAGCGTCCACCAACATCTCTCATTTGATGGAGTGAGGAATTCTCTCTCAGATCTGAAGAAGAGACTCGAGGAATTCTGTGAGGAGGAATTCAACAAAATTCCTCCAGATGGTAAGAGTAGCTGTTCCTGCTGGAGAAACACAATGATGGACGTCTATACTCGATCTGTCACGTCTTATTTCTTACCAATGCTCCTGCTGACCTTCCTGCAGACAGTTTGAACTAAAATACTGATTTAAAATGAATAAACTGATTGTATCACTTTAAACTGTTTCCATCTTTTACAACCTTCTTTCTTCTTTGTCTTTCGGCTGTTCCCTTTCAGGGGTCGCCACAGCGAATCATCTGCTTCCATCTAACTCTATCCTCTGCATCCTCTTCTCTCACACCAACTAACTTCATGTCCTCTCTCACCACATCCATAAATCTCCTCTTTGGTCTTCCTCTAGACCTCCTGCCTGGCAGTTCCAACCTCAGCATCCTTCTACCGATATATTCACAATCTTTCCTCTGAACATGTCCAAACCACTTCAATCTGGTCTCTCTGACTTTATCTCCAAAACAGCTAACATGGGTTGTCCCTCTGATGAACTCATTCTTGATCCTATCCATCCTTGTCACTCCCAAAGAGAACCTCAACATTTTCAGCTCTGCTACCTCTAGCTCTGCTTCCTGTCTTTTCTTCAGTGCCACTGTCTCTAAGCCGTAGAGCATCGCTGGTCTCACCACTGTCCTGTACACCTTTCCTTTCATTCTCACATGTCCTGCACCACTCTAACATACTTCTCTGCCACTCCAGACTTCCTCATACAACACCACAGCTCCTCTCTCTGCACCCTGTCGTACGCTTTCTCTAAATCTACAAAGACACAATGCAACTCTTGATTACCTTCTCTGTTCTTCTCCACCAGCATCCTCAAAGCAAATACTCCATCTGATGTACTCTTTCTAGGCATGAAACCATATTGCTGCTCACAAATGGTCACCTCTGACCTTAACCTAGCTTCCACTACTCTTTCCCACAGCTTCATTGTATGGCACATTAAGTTTATGCCTCTGTAATTGCAACAGCCCTGCACATCTCCCTAGTTATTAAAAACCAATACACTTCTCCTCCATTCCTCTGGAATCCTCTCATTCTCCAAGGTCTTGTTAAACAAACTAGTCAGATACTCTACTGCCACCTCTCCATCTTTTACAACCTGATGATGCTTTTTGTCTTCATTTCCATTTTTCTCTCCACAGCTGCAGCAGTTCAGATCTTTTCACTACCAGAGCCACAGAGCAGAGAAGAGTTTCTGAAATGTACACACACACACACACACACACACACACACACACACACACACACACACACACGTTTATTAGGTCTATAGAGTACCGTTTTCTTTAAAGGCAGCTTAGAAAATATTAAATACAGACAAGTAATTTGCAGGAATGTTGTGTGATTTAAAATGTACATTTAATTATTATTAATTTATTTGTGGGTGGGTGTGTGGGTGTAATAATAATAATAATAATAATAATAATAATAATAATAATAATAATAATAAACTACTATATCTTCCATTATCAGAATAGAAAACACTAAATGCTGACACATTGGAATAAATAACATATTTTTATTTAGATTAAAATCTGAATGAACATTGAGACATTTCTCTCTCAGATATCAGTGCACACAGACAGCTGTCTCACTCTTCACATGAATACAGAATACAGAAGTATTCTGTAAATTAAACCCAACATGTTCACATTGTTCAATTTGTTTTTCTCTTTTATTTTAGATTTCTGTTATCTGACTCTGGATCCCAACACGGCACATCGTGACCTCATTCTGTCTGAGATGAACAGAGCAGTGAGAGACAGTGGGAGAGAGCAGCAGTACTCTGATCATCCAGAGAGATTTAATTACTGGCTTCAGGTGTTGTGTAAGGAGAGTGTGTGTGGACGCTGTTACTGGGAGGTGGAGTGGAGCGGTGCTTGTGTGTCCATATCAGTCTCATATAAAGACATCAGCAGGAAAGGACTGGGTAATGAGTGTGGGTTTGGACACAACAATCAATCCTGGAGTCTGCAGTATTCTTCTTCTTCTTCTTCTATCTCTTTCTGTCACAACAACATTGAGACTGATCTCAGAGCTCCATCAGCCTCCAGAATAGGAGTGTATTTGGATCACATTGCAGGAACTCTGTCCTTCTACAGCGTCTCTGACACGATGCAGCTCCTCCACAGAGTCCACACCGCATTCACTCAGCCTCTGTACGCTGGGTTTAGACCCTACTGTACTGTGAGATTGTGTGATCTAGAATAAAGTGTGTAGTGTTTTGTATAAAATTCCTGCACATTATCACATTGTTGCTCAGTCATCTGTCTCACTAACACACAATTTAGCTTTTCAAACATCTCAGTAATTTAAAGAGTAAATATTAACACTGAATACAGTTACATTAAAAATAAACAGATTTCAATTTCAATTTTATTTCATTTATATAGCGCTTTTAAGAATGGTCATTGTCTCAAAGCAGCTTCACAAAAATGAAAAAAAAAAAAATTTTTAGAAAAGAAAATATTTGGAAGTGTGTATGTGTAAGAAAAATGTGTCTAGATAATAATGAAATGAATGAATGATGAATGAAATGTCTCTGATGCGCAAGCCAAGGGTGATGGCGATGGTGGCATGGAAAAACTCCCTTAAATGGCAATAGGAAGAAACCTTGAGAGGAACCAGTCTCAACAGGGAACCCATCCTCAATTGGGTGATAACAGATAGAAATGATATGACATCATGTGTGTTGTGCAGATGAAAATTCAATATGACAGAAGTTCTTTAAATTAACATGAAGACCAGTTCAGCACAGGGACGAGTCAGTAGGTGCAGAGAGCAGATAAGGTCTGGATCACTGGAAGCACAGGAGCAGCATGTGTAGCTCCAACCATCATAAAGCAGAATCCAGCTGGAGCGGGTCCTTCTCTGGATGCCTCAGAAACCTTGTAGGGTCAGCTTCTACTGAAGCTGGCACAATCTCCCGATGCCTTGGGATGTGTAGAAAAATACAGAACAGATGGGGAGAATTAGCGTAGCCATTCGGGATAGGTGTACTGGAGTATGAGATTATGGGATGAGTTACGTGTATGCCAGATTAAAAAGATGCGTCTTCAGTCTACTTTTGAACTGGGAAACTCTGCTCCCTGAACACTGTCTGGAAGGCTATTCCAAAATTTTGGAGCTAAATATGAAAATGTCCTACCCCCTTTTGTAGATTTTGAAATTCTCTGAACTACCAGAATGAAAGTGAGTTTTGTGATTTTGAGGAGCGTGGTGGATTGTAGCGTATCAGAAGACTGGTTAGGTATGTGGGAGATAAACCATTTAAATGTAAGTGTGAGCGCAATAAGCCGACTCATTAGCTTAGGACTTCAGAGTTCTTTTGTACTCAACGCAAAAAGGTCAGTGAATAAAAGTCTTGAATCCAAAGTTCTTCGATTGACTGTTTAATTATAAATCTTAAAACATAAAAACTTAGGATATGTACTTTTCTTACAAATTAACTCACGGTTTTACATAGGTCAAAAGACTGTGTTGCTCAAAAGTCCAGTTGCTTCTGACTGATTCACGGGGTTCTATATCTTTCATACTAAATCTAACAACCAATCAAATTACGTTATGCTACAGTACGTCGCTGGTTAACTGGTTTACATTCCAATTTCCACGCTTCATTTGCAACACAGGCCTTCCCCCTTTCTCTTTAACTAAACAAACTCAAAAACACCATTACCTCCATAGAAATGGCTTCAACATGTCCCGGTCCCTAATTGACTAGGCTTTAATTTCAATTCAATTCTATTCAGTTTTATTTGTATAGCGCTTTTAACAATTAACATTGTCTCAAAACAGCTTTACACAACCAAAAGAATTATTTAAGTTTGTATGGAGTCCAGTCGAGGCCAGTACCGTCTTCTAAGTAGAGAGAATCATCCCCAGACACCAGACGCATCCCAAAGAGACACACGGGGCATCCATGCAACGAGACCTCCAACCAGAAGCGGGGCACCAGAATGGATCAGACAGGTCTGGAGGGCAGAGGGAGTCGACAGAGAGAGAGAGAGAGAGAGAGAGAGAGAGAGAAAGAGTGAAATGGGGAGACAGGGGGAGAGAGGAAAGAGAAAGAGGGGGAGAAAGAGAAGAAGAGGAGAGATGGCAGTTAGGTATGGTCACAGTCACATAATGTATAATGTGAAGTGTGCAAGCAGGGACTCCGGCAGGACTAACTATGACAGCACAACTAAAAGGGTGAGCCAGAAGGAAACACAAACATGAGGGCTCCCTGAGATGTAAAGCAAACAATCATCTCCCCGTCAACAAACCTGAGTGATCAAATGAGAGTGAGGAAGACAGCATCTAAACACATCAGCTCATCATAATAATCTACGTAGTTTCTACTCTATTCAAGTCTTTCTCTTCTATCTTCAGTCTTTTCCCTGCAATAAGCAGAGTTTAGTTACAGTATGGGACTTTGAATGATGTTGGTCTTCATCCGAACTTCAGCACTTCTGACAATGCCTTTGGAGTCGGGCATCACCCTCATAATTCTGGAGTTTCTTGGAAGGAATGAATCTGCGACGAGGACAACATCTCCAACCTTGAAACTTCTCTTTAAGCCAAGCCATTTTTGTCGTTCTTGCAGAAGCGGTAGGTATTCGTGAGTCCACCTTCTCCAGAACAGATCCGCCATATATTGTATTTGTCTCCAGCGCCGGCGGGCGTAGACATCATCCTTAGTGAACACACCAGGTGGGAATCTAGGCGGTGATTTCAACGCGAGCAGATAGTTCGGCGTCAGCGGCTCGAGGTCATTGGGGTGATCTGTGTTCGTGGTTAAAGGTCTCCCGTTAATGATGCCCTCAACTTCACATAAGAGAGTGTATAGTCCTTCGTCTTCTAAGAGCTGTTGCTTCACAACAGAGTTCAGCACTTTTCTCACGGTGCGGATTTGACGTTCCCAAATACCGCCGTGGTGCGATGCAGCAGGTGGGTTAAAGATCCATTGCACACCCTTTCTCATCATGACTTCACTGATGCGAGACTGATCCAGTTTTGCCAATGCCTCCCGTAGCTCTCGTTCAGCGCTGACAAAGTTGGTGCCATTGTCGGAACGGATTATTGACACTTGACCTCTTCTGGCTTGAAAGCGCCGTATTAATACATGAATCAGTGTCAAGAGAATGGGCTACTTCTCTATTCACTGCCCTGACAGTCAAACATGTGAAGAGCACTCCATAACGCTTAACCTTTGCACGTCCTCTTCTGACCTCGAAAGGTCCAAAATAGTCTACACCCGTGTTGGTAAAGGAAGCAGACGGTCTTGCAGATGGTCACACGGGAGTTTGCCAACTGTAAAGCTTGTATCTCCTCCATGTAAGTTTGTCTTTGACTGTATTTAACCAGTTCAACTTCAGCTCTGGACAGATCTTTCATGGTAAGTATTCTTTTTTCTAGGTTTTTCTTGTACATAACCATTTGCTGCTCAACTATATATATCTGCATTTCTCTGAATCATTCTCATTCTGCTGCATGTTCTCCTCCAACTCTTTTCCCTTCTCGCTCATGTGCCTCAACGCCCTTCTCAATTGCAAAATCCAGGCTGCCGCCTTTTTTAACTTATGCGAACTGGAGTAATATTCAAAGAGCTGATTCAGTGGATCTGTGCACTCGTTTGAGCTTGTGCATGTCGCTGCAGCAGATGTCTTCACCTCAACATCTTCTTCAGTCAGGTAAGGCCACTCTTCAGGTTGTTTCGGCCTTTCTACTTCTTTTCTCAGGAAACTAGGCCCCCGAAACCAGTTCTTACTTTCCATGAAGCTCTGGATCTTCAAACCACTGGAAGCCTGATCTGCCGGGTTTTGTGAGGTGTTGACATACTTCCACTGAGAAGTAGTTGCTTCTCTAATGAAAGAGACACGGTTAGCTACAAATGTCTTGAAACGAAGGGCATCGTTTACAATGTACTTTAGTCCTGTTGTACTATCTGCCCAGAAGACCGACTCCAACAGGGGGACTTCAAGTTCTTCTTTCAACATCCGATCGATCTTGACTGCAACCATTGCTGCTGTCAGCTCCATTCTTGGGATCGTGATCTGTTTGAGTGGAGCGACTCTGGACTTTCCCATCATACATGATACATGTTTCTAACCCCGGTCATTTGTCAGCAACGCCATATCCATCTTGACTAGCGTCTGAGAAATTGTATTGAATTTGAGCAGCATTTGTGGGTCCAAATTCAGGGGGTTTGAAACATCTTTTCAGACGGAGTTCTGAAAGCTTGTCTAAGTCTGTCAACCACTTCATCCATGTCCGACATTGCTTTTCATGGATCTCTTCGTCCCAACCTTTTTTCTCTTGACAGAGATCTCTTAAAATGAGCTTGATGGGTAGTAGGAGTGGTGCCAAAAAGCCCATTGGGTCATACATCGAACTGACTACAGATAAAATTCCTCGTCTTGTGCATGGCTTGTCTGACAAATTTATTTTGTACCTGAAGCTGTCAGAACTTGTGCACCACTGCATACCTAATGCCCGCTCCACTGGTAACTCATCATGCTCCAAAATGAGATCTTTGACTTTAGTTGCTCGTTCGTGGTCAGGAATGGAGCCCAACAGGGCTCTGCTGTTGCTGACCGATTTGGTCAAATGGAAACCACCACTGGCGCAAAATGTCATCAGCTCCCTCACAAGAGCAACGGCTTTATCTTCTGTGGCTACTGACTTCAAACAGTCATCCACATAGAAGTTCTTGAGGACTGTCTGTGTGGCTTCTGGGGTACTCTTTGATGCTGCATCTTCTGCTGTTCTTCTTAATGCATATGACGCACAACTAGGACATGATGTAGCACCGAACAAGTGCACACACATTCTATACTCTTCTGCCTCCACATTCAGATTACCATCTGGCCACCAGAGCAAGGTAACATGTCCATGTCAGTGTCTGGGATCCGCACCTGATAAAACATGGACTCTATATCTGCCATCATGGCTACAGGCTCCTGTCTGAATCTCAACAATACTCCGATGAGTGTGTTAGTTAAGTCAGGCCCTTGCAACAACTGGTCATTTAGCGACACACCTTGGTACATTGCCGCACAGTCAAAGACGATCTGAGTTTCCTCTTTTTTGGATGGTAAACCCCATGGTGTGGAATGTACCATACTCTTCCATCACTGCGAATCAACTGTTCTTTTGGAATCCTTATAGAGTAGCTTATAGAGTAACCAGTATGTTGTCCATAAAAACCTTGTACTCTTGAAAGAAATCTGCATTCCTGCTGAACTTCCTCTTCAAAGAATTAAGCCTCTGTTCAGCAATACCACGGTTGCCTGGCATCTTCACCTTGTCATCCTTCAAAGGCAAGTTAATGCAGAAGTGACCATCCACAAGCTGAGCTGATGTTGTCACCGTATGCATGAACTGTTTGTCATGTTGTGACAGTTCTCGTCTGTCGTCGCATCTTCTTTCTGGAAAATCTGCATTATAGTGGTCCATCAGCATTTCTTCGATGCCTATAACCAAGATACGATTGACAAGGAAACTTTGTCTTTTGTCATCATCTAATTCCTTTTCTTGGCATCTGCTGATTGGCCCATTGGCTCCTCTAAGCCACATACCTTCAGATCTGTAAGTTCATAGCTATTCACATTCTGTTCTTGTGATATAGTACGAAGCAGGAGTTCTGTCTTTCTGCCCCTCATATTCTTCGCCAACTCTTCAGTGCAGAAAGTCGCTGTACTTCCTTGATCCAGAAAAGCATAGGTCTTGATTATATTTGTGTCTTTCTTGTGTTTTATCTGCACAGGTTCGATGGGAAGAATACACTCACTGTTCCCGGCCCCAGTATGGTCACCTTCTCTGCGCCCTGCAGACACAAGAGCACTTGTGACTTCACTCGTGCTTTGTGACCTGTTGTTTGCACTGTTGTTCACTGATGAAGCATCTTCCTTAACAACATGCAGAATAGCTGGGTGCTTGAATGAACAATCTGGACAAGAGGCCCTTTTTTTTACAGTCCTTGGACATATGACCTGCTGTCAGACACCCAAAACAAAGGCCGTTCCTTTTCAAGAACTGAATTCTTTCTTTCAGAGGCTGTTCCCGAATCTTGTTGCACACATTTAGTGCATGGTTACTCTGACAGTAAAGACATGGACTTTGAAATACGCTTGTTGACTTGGCTACAAAGGGTTTCTTTTCAGATTGGCTTTTACTGACATTATTTTTGGTAGCAGACACATTCACAGCAAAGCTACATCTTTTAGACTCACTTCTTCTAATGCTTGGTTGCTTTTTTGAGCTGTTCCGACTACTTGAAGTGGAGTCCAGGATATCCCCGAAAAGCGGGTCATTGGCAACCTTTGCTTGTCGGTACACATATTCCACTAAATCAGGAAACCTGGCTCTTTTTCTTGTTCTTTCTTGAATGTCATAAGCATAACTTCTCCATCTTTCTTTCAGTTTTAATGGAAGTTTGGATAAAATGGATATTGGTAGGATTGTTCATTTTGTTCATGTAATCTACGTCATTTATTGTGTTACAACATCCAACCAAGAACAAAGCAAAAGCATTCAGTCCTTTTCTGTCTTCTGGCCTTATCTGAGGCCATTATCTGAGGCCATTCCATAGCCTTCTTGATATAAGCTGTAGCAATGGTCTTTTCATCTCCATAGTGACGATCAAGCAGTTCTCTGGCTTCTTTATACGCTCTGTCGCGTTTCATGTGCTCACAGCTCCGAATGAGATCAAGTGGTTCTCCACTCGTGAACTGTACAAGGTAGTACAGCCGGTCCTGATGACTGTCTGTCTTACTGTCGATAGCATGCTCGAATGCCCTTATAAAAGATCTGTAAGTCAGAGGATCTCCTGTAAATGTGGACATGTCTCTTTGAGGGAGTTGAGACAAATTCTGTTGTTTAATGAGCAGCTCAGTGACTTCGTTTTGACGTTGTAACACTTCGTGCAGGCTATCTGTAGAAAGATCAGTGTGATCATGAGGATTAAGATGTGGCGTGCTGTTGATAGCTTCAAACCTTGACGATGACTTTCTTCTCTCTGAAGCACCAACTTGTGTGGTTGACTTTGTAAAGGATGTCTTACTAGCTCCATGAGGCACGTTATCATCTACCTCGTGGTTTTCTTGCCTACACGTCAGGGGTTCAAATCTGGGTCCTGAAGGTAGCGCTGATAAATCACGTTTAAATTCATGAAAATCTTCAAATTCTTCATACACCTTCAGTTTGGCGTCTGAAGCAGCAAGCTCAGTTTCAAGCTCCAATTGCTCTTTTCTAATTCTCAAGCGAGTCTCTTCCTGCTCTATTGCTTCTCTCTTTTTCATTGTTGCAGCTTTTGCTAACAGTGCTTCATGTTCAGCTTTAATTCTCAGTATTGCAGACGTAGTACTGGAAGTCCGGCTAACCAAGGAGTTAGCTTTAGATACACTATCCTGTGGCCTAATATCATCTTCCTCTTCTTTCAGGACATCTGCAATCCATTTGTTTGTGACTTCTATAAACTGCTGAAATTCCGAAAATCGGTTCTCATAAGCATCTTGATCCGCTTTATCATCTTCATCTATTAACTCATACAACTCTTCATTAATCCGTTCGTACTGTTTTAAGCATCTTTCGAACCGTAGCAATTCTTCCTCTTTTATGAAATTAACATTGTGTTTGCTTTCCATCAATTTGGCTAAATCATTCTTCTGTTTGGTTAATTGTGCCAACTTTCCCCTTTGTTCTCCTTTGAGCCTGTGTACTTTCTCCTCTACAGCCTTTTCTGTGGGCTTTGGTGCCCTCTTTTGGTCAACACGCGCAACTGCGTTCTCATCTGCCATGTCACTTTATAATATTCACACAAAACTGTCACAATTCTCAGCTTCTAATCTTCTTATAACTACTCGTTTAAGAGAGTCACAGATGTGCAGAATTTATCTATGTAAAGTTCTATTATTTTCAAGATGCAATATGCAGTGAAACTAGCTGTCACTTTTAGACGATGGTTAATAGAGTCAGGAAGAAAATATCAGACCTGTTCCAGGGAATGTCTCATTTAGCCGACGACTCACTCTCTAGGTAAGCTACTTCTGGCCATCTTTTGCTGCAACGTAGTTTCTGGTCGTATTGGTCTTTTGTATTTGTTAGCAGCTGCAAGCAGCTTTCCCTCAATATTTTGACTATGTCAAGCAGTCTTTTGACTTTAATGTGAGCGCAATAAGCCGAGTCAGTAGCTTAAGACTTCAGAGTTCTTTTGTACTCAATGCAAAAAGGTCAGTGAATAAAAGTCTTGAATCCAAAGTTCTTCGATTAACTGTTTAAATATAAATATTAACACATAAAAACTTATTTACTTTTCTTACAAATTAACTCACGGTTTTGCATAGGTCAAAAGACTGTGTTGCTCAAAAGTCACCATTACCTCCACAGAAATGGCTTCAACAGTAAGTAACAAGCCTTGTATGTAAGTAATACTATTTTGTAATTAATTCTAAACTGAACAGGTAGCCAGTGCAGGGATGATAATATTGGGGTTATATGATCATATTTTCTTGATCTAGTGAGAACCCTGGCGGCTGCATTTTGGATTAACTGAAGCTTGTTTATTGAGGATGCAGGACAACCTCATGAAGGTCATGAATGCATGAACTAGCTTTTCTGCATCAGTTATGGATAAGATGCTCCTAAGTTTGGCAAAATTTCTAAGACGGAAAAAGGCTATTTTAGTGATATTTGAAATGTGATTTTCAAAGGACAAGTTACTGTCTAATATTACGCCCAGGTCTTTTACTGTCGAGCTGGTAGTAACAGTACATCCTTCTAAATGCAGGCTGAATTGTGACAGCTGGGTTTTTGGGCCGATAAGTAATATCTCGCTCTTATTTGAATTTTGTAAAAGAAAGTTATTGGTCATACAATATTTTATGTCCTAGACACACTCAGTTAATCTAGACAACTTAGGCATTTCATCTGATTTTGTTGAGATACATAATTTGGTATCATCAGCATAACAATGGGAACTAATCCCATGTCTTCTAATGATGTTACCCAAGGGAAGCATGTATATTGAGAACAGCAGAGGTCCTAAAACTGACCCTGGTGGGACCCCATATTTCACTGGCATTACACCAGACGGTTCTCCATTTAGATCTACAAAATGGTATCGATCAGACAGGTATGAACCATTTTAATGCCTGTCCCTGAATACCTACGTGATTTTATAAGCAATCTATGAGAATATTATGATCTACAGTGTCGAATGCAGCACTAAGATCAAGTAAGACTAGTATTGAGATGCAGCCTTGGTCTGAAGCTAAAAACAAGTTGTTTGCAATCTTAACTAGTGCAGTTTCTGTACTATGATGGGGCCTGAAACCTGACTGAAATTCTTCAAGGATGTTGTTTTCCTGCAAGAATGTGCATATTTGAGCTGATACTACTTTTTCTAGTATTTTTTATATGAACGGAAGGTTTGAAATCGGTCTGTAATTTGTTATTTCATTCGCGTCCAAATTAGATTTTTTAAGTAGTGGCTTAATAACTGCCAACTTGAAAGGTTTAGGGACGTGGCCTAGATATAATGAAGAATTAATAATGTTTAGAAGTGGCTCTCCAACCGTAAGCATCACTTCTTTTAAAAATCTGGTTGGGATTGGGTGTAACAGGCACGTTGTTGATTTAGCCGAGGTGATAAGTTTATACAGCTCTTCCTGTCCTATACATGTAAAGCACTGAAAAACTAAATGTGAAGCTATTGGCTGAACTGGATTGTGAGATATTATTAGAGGTTGAACCTCCGTTATTTTCTTCCTGATGTTATTGATTTTTTTCATTAAAGAAGTCCATAAAGTCTTCACTTCTAAACTGTGATGGGATACTCTCTGTGGGCATCTTACTGTATGTTTTGTTAGGCGAGCCACTGTATTAAATAAGAACCTGGGATTGTTTTGTTTTCTTGCTATCAGTTGGCTACGATGCTCAGTCCTAGCAGCTTTTAGAGCCTGTCTATAGCTCTGTATATTTTTATACGCAATTCTAAAAACTTCTAATTTAGTTTTCCTCAATTGTCACTCGAGGTTACGGGTTGCTCTCTTTAGGGGGTGAGTATGACTGTTTTACCACGGTGCAAGTGTTTTATCTCTGACTTATTTTTAATCTGATGGGAGCAACAGTGTCTAATGTACTGGTAAAAATAGTGCCCATGCTGCTAGTCACTTCATCTAGATCATCTGCATTTAGGGGTCTACTAAGAAATTGGGACAGATCCGGCAGATTACTTGTGAATCTGTCTTTAGTAGTCGGATTCATATTTCTAACAAATTGATAATGTGGGGAAACACAGCTAATCTGTTCTACGGGTAGAGTATATATCAGGAGGTGATGATCTGTGGAATCATCAGTTTGAGGTATGGTCTCTATATTAGAGACATCTATACCATGTGATATAATTCAATCTAGTGTATGATTAAACAATACAGTTATTAATTACTTTTTACATTCTTAACTGAATAAATAATGTTTCAGCAGCTTTTACTAATGTTAATATTGTGTGATGCCCTGCGATGGATTGGCACCCTGTCCAGGGTGTACCCCGCCTAGTGCCCGAAGTCTCCTGGGATAAGCTCCAGGTCCCACGCGACCCTGAACACAGGATTAAGCGGTATAGAAGATGAATGAATGAATATTGTGTGAATGTGACATAAGTGTTTGAAAATGTTAAAAAAATTATCTCTTATATGGGATTATTTTTTTTTTAAATAGATTTGACCAAAGCATGTTGTGTACTATACAGTCTTTTATGGGTTTCACTAAACACACCATGGAAGCATTCACTCTGAGTGAGGAAAAATAGTGATAAATAGTAAATAAAAAAATATATAAAAATATCAATAAACTATGTAAAATGTATTTATTAACAAGGCCAAAGGATTACTTCAGGTGTTTAGTAGACAGGAATCATTTACATCTCCACATATTCATAGACTAAAGGTAGATGAAACGGTTAACAGAGGTGTATTCATGTCCTCCCTCATTTTTTAGCACCTCCTCTCACACTCTCTCTTACATACACGGAACCAGGAAGTTATTGTTAAAGAAAACAAAACTCAGACTGTCTGTCTCTCTAAGTGTGTTAGTGCAGGAAAATGGCTGAGGCCAGTATTTCAGTAGATCAGCTTTCAATGGACCAGTTCATCTGTCCAGTGTGTCTGGATCTCCTGAAGAATCCGGTGTCTCTCCCCTGTGGTCACAGTTTCTGTAAGGTGTGTATTGATGGCTGCTGGGATCAGGAGGATCAGAAGGACGTCTACAGCTGTCCTCAGTGCAGAGACACTTTCACTCCAAGGCCTGTTCTACGCAGAAACAACATGCTGGTTGAAGTGGTGGAGAAACTGAAGAAGAAGACTGAAGTCCAAGCTGCTTCTCCTGCTCACTGTTACGCTGGACCTGGAGATGTGGTGTGTGATTTCTGCACCGGGAGAAAACACAAAGCCGTCAAGTCCTGTCTGACGTGTTTAGCTTCATTTTGTGAAACTCATCTGAAACCTCATTATGAAGTTTCTTCCTGGAAACAACACAGATTAATTGAAGCTTCAGCAAAACTCCAAGAGAAGATCTGCTCTGAACATAATGAAGTGCTGAAGATCTACTGCCGTACTGATGAAACCTGCATCTGTTATTTGTGTACGATGGATAATCACAGAGGACACGACACCGTCACAGCCGCAGCAGAAAGAGCTGAGAAACAGGTGAGAATGAGAAAGATTTCCAGGATGAGGCGCTTAATTATAGTTTATATCTAGTAACATGAGCACAGTGTTGTACTCCTAAAGGTTATATTACTATTACTATTTTATATAAAAAAATATGAAATAGTAGAATGTGTGACTGTTTGGCTAGATAATGTTTGTGATATACATGAATACACATATACACACACACAGTTGCAAAAAGGTGATTAATTTGAGTAATTCAGTTTTAAAAGTGAAACTCAGATTTATTACACACAGACTGAGATGATTTCAAGTGTTTGTTTCTTTTTATTTTGATGATTACGGCTTACAGCTAATGAAAACCCAAAATTCTGTACATTAGGGAATTAGAATATTACTTAAGATCAATAAAAAAAAAAGAAAAGATTTTGAACACAGAAATGTTGGAGCACTGAACAGTATGAACATGTACAGTACTCAGTACTTGGTCAGGGCCTTTGCATGAATTACTGCAGTAATGAGGCGTGGCATGAAGGTGATCAGTCTGTGGCACTGCTGAGGTGTTACTGTATGGAAGCCCAGGTTACTCTGAAAGCATTTTTTAGTTCTTCTATGTTGTTGGGTCTGGTGTCTCACCTCTTCTTTTTTACAATAGTCCATAGATTCTCTATGAGGTTTAGGTCGGGTGACTTTCCGGGCCAATCAAACACAGGTACACCATGGTCCTTAAACCAGGTATTAGTACTTTTGGCAGTGTGCCAAGTCCTGCTGTAAAATGAAATCAGCTTCTTCATAAAGCTGGTCAGCAGAGCGAAGCATGAAGTGCTCTATAACTTCCTGGTAGACGGCTGTGCTGACGTTGGAGCTGATAAAACACAGTGGACCGACACCAGCAGATGACATCACTCCTCAAACCACCACTGACTGTGCAAAGTTTATACTGAACCTCAAGCAACTTGGATTCTGTCCCTTTCCTCTCTTCCTCCAGATTCTGGCACCTCGATTTCCAAATGAAATTATCCCTGTTGCTTGTGAACTTTTTTCTATCACATTTTTTCCTTCCATTCATCTTTCCATTAATGTACTTGGATACAGCACTCTGTGAACAGTCAGCCTACTGAACCAAACTGAGAGACCATTTAGAGGCTCAGGGAATCTTTGCAGGTGTTTTAAGTTAATTATCTGATTAGAGTGTGACACCATGAGTCTCCAATATTGAACTTTTTCACAATATTGAACTTTTCTCAAATACTGAATTTTTGTCTTTCATTAGATGTAAGCCATCATCATCAAAATTAAAAGAAATAAACTCTTAAAATATGTCAGTCTGTGTGTAATCAGTCTGTATAATTTATGATCTTCAGTTTTTGATGATATTCCAATTTATTGAGATGCACCTGTATACACCAGGTTTGTTCATGTGAAATTTAATTACACACTCATAGGCATGTTTTAATGAATGTACAATGCCATCTGTTGAATTTTGAGATGAAGTAATGATTTGTTCAAGGTCAATGTTTTTATGATAAGGGCATTGTCCGTTAAAATTTCAAATTAGCATATCTTCTGTTCCTGTTCGCTGATTGAGATTAAATGAAGCCCATATGTTACCTCAAGCTTTTTTATATGATGCGTGCACAAACAAACAGACAGAGTTAATGTGTTATATTACTCATCTTACACAAATATATTCAATGTAAAGACACCTCAACTTTTAAACTTTATAGTTTTATTATATGTGTAGATGTATAAATTATATATACACAGTGGAACCTCGGATTGCAAGTAACCCAGTTTGCGAACATTATGCATGATGAGCAAATTTTTAAAAATATTGTTCGTCTCTTACTATAACACATCTGTTACTATAACACTGCGACCATGTGTGTGCGCGTAAATCATCTTTTATTTTGTGTTTTTATGCGTGTACATGACCGTGTACTGTTTATTATAACATTGGGTAAAGCAAAAGCAAGTGTCATTAGAGAGGTTAAAGATCCATTTTCTCTCTCTCTGTCAGACTGCACTGATTCCGTTAGGGTGTGTGTGTGTGTGTGTGTGTGTGTGTGTGTGTGTGTGTGTGTGTGTGTGTGTTTGCATGTCATTAGGCACTGTGCCTCTTCCCTCCTCCTCTCACCTTCACACACATGCACACAAACACGCACTAACAAAAACACTGCTCTGTCGTGATTCTTTCCAAAAGTAAATTGCAGGTTAATTTGTTTTATTTTTATTTCATATTTTGTATTAATTCTTTTCATAGATTAATTTTTTTAGGGTTGTGTAATGAATAATCAGTTTTCATTATTTCTTATGGGGACATTCGCTTTGATTTACGAGTGTATTGATATACGAGACGCTTCTCAAATGAATTATGGTCACAATCCAAGGTTCCACTCTGTGTATATATATATATATATATATATATATATATGCACACTGTAAAAAAAAGTTGAATGTAAGTTGTAAGTTGAATGTAACTAAGTACTTTATAAAAAGCTGAATGTAACTGTTCTGTCCTCAGAGTGGGTTAAAGGAGAAGAAGATGAAATCCCAGCAGAGAATCCAGGAGAAGCAGAAGAAGGTGGAGGAGCTGAAACAGGCTGTGAACACTATAAAGGTGAGCAGTGAGCAGAGACAGAGCTGCTCCTAGAAACACACACAACATGGACAACATGGAGACATTTAGAGTCGCAGTAAGCGAGGGAATGATAGATGAGCTTTAAATCCTGTGTGTGTGTGTGTGTGTGTGTGTGTGTGTGTGTGTGTGTGTGTGTGTAACAGCTGAGTGCACAGACAGCAGTGGAGGACAGTGAGAGGATCTTTACTGAGCTGATCAGCTTCATGGAGAAAAAGCGCTCGGAGGTGACGGAGCTGATCAGAGATCAGGAGAAGACTGAACTGAGTCGAGCTGAACGACTCCTGGAGCAACTGGAGCAGGAGATTGCTGATCTTCAGAGGAGACTCACTGAGCTGGAGCAGCTTTCACACACACACGATCACATCCAGTTCCTCCAGGTAACACTCACTGTCTGATCTACACACACAGCTGTTCCTCACACACTCTCTAAAACACCTCCTGTTAATGGAACAGTGAATGTCCTCTGATGTCACAAGTGTGTTTTACATCTAATGTCCTTTCTTTAGGCTTTAGCTTCTGGACGTCAGTCTCCTCCATTTAACAGACCATCATTTCAGTCATCCAGCATCAGTGACCATCAACATCTCTCATTTGATGGAGTGAGGAATTCTCTCTCAGATCTGAAGAAGAGACTCGAGGAATTCTGTGAGGAGGAATTCAACAAAATCCCTCCACATGGTAAGAGGAGCTGTTCCTGCTGGAGAAACACAATGATGGACGTCTTTACTCGCTCTGTCAAGTCTTATTTCTTAGCAATGCTCCTGCTGACCTTCCTGCAGACAGTTTGAACTAAAATACTGATTTAAAATGAATAAACTGACTGTATCACTTTAAACTGTTTCCATCTTTTACAACCTGATGAGGCTTTTTGTCTTCATTTCCATTTTTCTCTCCACAGCTGCAGCAGTTCAGATCTTTTCACCACCAGAACCGCAGAGCAAAGAAGATTTTCTGAAATGTACACACACACACACACACACACACACACACACACACACACACACACAAAATAAATACATAACATATATAATAATTCACACATAATAATAATAATAATAATAATAATAATAATAATAATAATAAATAATAATTGAGTCTTATTTTTGTAAAGTACTATATCCTCCAAGAGCAGTTTAGAAAATACTAAATACTAAAAAGTAAGATTGTACACCCTACTTTGATACTAAAAAATGACAAAGCTGCCCATTAAGATAGGGTATAGGTAACCTAAAACAAAAACATGGAGACCGCTACTACCAAACATAAAACAGCAGAATAAGCATGGCTTTTAGGATACAGCTCTTTATGTCAGACTAGTTGATATTGTAGTCTGCACTGATTTTAAGCTAATTACCGAAAAAATTTCATAGCTGGTGTCATACTGGTACATTACAATCACCAAAATATTAATACTTCCATCTAGTAGTTATCTGTACAGCTGTGGTACTTTTTCCTGTAGTTGGCGCGCTGACTGATAGTTAATTTAACTTTGGTTAAAGAGAGCTACCTGGTTAGCTTACATGCTATTACTGGTGATACATTTGCGTACTTGCCAAAGGGGGAAAGGTGTAAAATATTGTTATAACTCGGGAGAAACGCAGGAGAAATTTGACCGCAGAGTAAATTACTAGCTAGTGAAAAACAGGAGGGTTAGCATGTCTGTATATTTGTGAGAGGGTCAGTGTTTTGTAACACACCAGCATTTTATTGTCTCAAGCAGTGAGATTAATAAAGTTCTAAAGTGGTTGCTAATGCTAGCAAACTAACTAAATGCCTCCGTCATGCTAGCCCTATAGTTAATAGTTTAGCGTTCATTCATCACTTCACCATCTTCATAACCCTGCAAACATTCTACAGAGAAGCTAAAAAGCTCAGACATCTTAGCCGTTTCTTTCATACACAGGTGGGGTGGCTAGCAGCTATTCTCAGCTAAATTATCATCCAGTACCTCAGACCAGCCGGAAAGTTTGTGTGTAACCTTAACATGGTAACAGTAATAAATGTTACATATAGTAGTAATTTTTCAGTCATATGTGAATTAGGTGAGTGAACATGTGTATACAGACCTTGTATTTAACGCCATTTCCCCTTAAATGTCCGAGGAGGATGAACCGTCATCAGCGGTGTGGGAGCTCAAAAGACACGAAGCTGAGTCACAGCCGCTGAATCCACCGGTGAACTTTGGGGGAGGGGCCAAGCAAACTTCAACCCAGCAGCTGGGTTACACAAAAACTACCCAACTCTCTGTAAATAACCCAGAAAAATGACCCAACAGCGGCAACCCAGCGTTTGGGTAGAAAAAACAACCCAGCATTTTTTAGAGTGTAATGATAGGATTTTTAGATTAAAATCTGAATTAACATTGAGACATTTCTCCCTCAGATATCAGCGCACACAGACAGCTGTCTCACTCTTGATATGACTATACAGTATTCTGTGAATTAAACCCAACATGTTCACATTGTTCAGTTTGTTTTTCTCTTTTATTTTAGATTTCTGTTATCTGACTCTGGATCCCAACACGACACATCGTTACCTCATTCTGTCTGAGAAGAACCGAGCGGTGAGATACAGTGTGAGAGAGCAGCAGTACTCTGATCATCCAGAGAGATTTGACTCCTTGTGTCAGGTGTTGTGTAAGGAGAGTGTGTGTGGACGCTGTTACTGGGAGGTGGAGTGGAGCGGTCGTTATGTGTCCATATCAGTCTCATATAAAGACATCAGCAGGAAAGCACAGGGTAATGAGTGTGTGTTTGGAGACAACGATCAGTCCTGGAGTCTGGAGTGTCGTTCTTCTTCTTCTTCTTTCTATCACAACAACATTGAGACTGATCTCAGAGCTCCATCATCCTCCAGAATAGGAGTGTATGTGGATCACAGTGCAGGAACTCTGTCCTTCTACAGCGTCTCTGACACGATGAAGCTCCTCCACAGAGTCCACACCACATTCATTCAGCCTCTGTACGCTGGGTTTGGGCCCTACTGGCGTTTTGACTCTACTGTGAGATTGTGTGATCCAGAATAAAGTGTGTAGTGTTTTGTGTAAAATTCCTGCACATTGTCACATTGTTGCTCAGTTGTCTGTCTCACTAACACACAATCCAGCTGCACAAACAGCTCAGTAATTTAACACAGCAACAATTAAAGAGTAAATATTAACACTGAATATAGTTTAATTAAAAATAAACAGATGTATTATTAAATGTATTAAATGTATTATTATAAAGTTGTATCTGTGTGAAGAACCGCGGTGAGATTCGGCACATCAGACGTCACTTTAGAATAACTTTATATTCAGTGAAATTTTACTTAAGTACAAGTAAAGTTACCATTATAAAAATCTACTCAAGTAAAAGTAAAAAGTAGCTCATTAAAACTCAGATTATAAATACTCAGAGTAAAAGTTACCGAGTTACTTTTTTATTTGTATTTTAAAAAAGGAGGAGGAGGATCAGATTCAGGATGGACCCAGGCCAAAATAATAAACAAAATGGTATTTATATTTAGTAGCTAGATTACCTGCAAAAAAACCACACAAACAAAAATACAGGTACGTTCCCAGACTCCCTAAACCAAAAACAATGAAATTATCTACAAATATATACAAAGACCAACCAAACCAAAGGGACAAAGCAATAATCAAAGTCAATTGGAGGCAAAAAGTCAAACCGGAATACACAACCAAATATCAAAAGACCAAAATCACAACCTCTTTCATCTTTCCCGCGTCTCTCTCCGGTTTATATATGGTCGCGCTAGTCGATGACGTCACTCTCAGGGCGGAAGCGACCGTGTGGAAGGTCAGGTAGATGCCGATGTCAGAAAACCTGGAGTGGAGTCTGGAGCGGCGCGCGACCAGGACATGATACACACACGCGGCGCAACGGAGCATTTATACAAAGCATAATATTTTTATTATTTTATCATTTTCATTCATTTATTTTTTTACTCAGTAGCGAATATGATTTAAAATGTAGCGAATTACAATACTTCAAACAAAACGTACTTAAGTAAAAGTAAAATTACAGATATTTAAACTACTTTAAAAAGTAGAAATACACAAAAAAGTTACTCAATTACAGTAACGCGAGTAAATGTCATTGGTTACTTTCCACCTCTGATATTTACATTATTGAAAGTAGATGTTTAAAACTGAACACACATACACACACAGCTGAAATATATTATGGCAAAGACTTTTTTTCTAAATCTGTTAAAAAAATTAAAAGTTTTAAAAAATAATCAGAAGTAAATTTTTGTATTGCAGTTAATTTTTAAATCTTCTAAATAAATATCTTTATACTGTATGTACTGTATGTAACACCTGTGTAAACACAGACTGGTATTATGGGTCACTCATGAGATAGTTATCTGTGTTTCGAGTAGCTGCTTGAGAGAAAATATTGACACACAAACACTCAGAGTTAAACTTTAATACGTATTTAAGACACTTTTACAGTGATGTTAGTTCATTTCAAGTCGCTGTGAGGAGAAATGGTCGTTGAGGGAAGTAGGATGTGGTTTCTTCGGGTCAGGAACAATGATGGACTCTTTGAAGCACGTGGGGATCACCAACTGAGATAAAGAGATATATCGAGAGAATATCTCAGTGAACACAGGTGCTAGCTGGTCTGCACAGGATCTGAGAATATGGCCTGAGATGCCGTCTGGTCCTGCTGCTTTCCTGGTGTTCACTCCCTTGAAGGCTCTCCTCACGTCGTGCTTGGAGATGATGAGCGCATTCCCGGTGCTGGCAGTGTCTTTCTGTCTGCAGCCGTTAGTGCCGCTAGCATTAGCGCCGTTAGTGTCTTTGGCTGCAGCCTCGAAGCGAGCGTAGAATGTGTTCAGCTCTTCTGCCAGAGTCGCGTCCGCATTCGTCATACTGGATGTTGGTGCTTTATAGTCCGTTATTTTCCTTAGTCCCTGCCACTCTCCTCACATCGTGCTTGGAGATGATGAGCGCATTCCCGGTGCTGGCAGTGTCTTTCTGTCTGCAGCCGTTAGTGCCGCTAGCATTAGCGCCGTTAGTGTCTTTGGCTGCAGCCTCGAAGCGAGCGTAGAATGTGTTCAGCTCTTCTGCCAGAGTCGCGTCCGCATTCGTCATACTGGATGTTGGTGCTTTATAGTCCGTTATTTTCCTTAGTCCCTGCCACAGGCTCCTAGAGTCACTCTGTTAAAGCTGTGACTCTAGTTTCCTCCCATAGCGCTGCTTCGCCTCTTTCACCGCTTTCCGCACGTTATATGCCGCAGCCTTGTATGGTTCCATGACCCCCGACGCAAGTCCCGTGTTGTAGGCAGCGGTGCGAGATCTCAGAGCGTCGCGGATGGTTTTATCCACCCAGGGCTTCTGGTTGGGAAACGTTCTGATAGTCTTTTTCTCCACGGTATCGTTCACTAGCTTCCCAATAAATCCCACAACCGCTTCCGTAAACACGCTGACGTCATCATCGGAGCTGTTTCTGAACATGTCCCAGTCTGCGTCATCGAGTGCGTCCTGTAACGCGGCCACCGATTGGTCCGTCCAGCGCGCGACCTCCCTCTGAACCGGAACTTCCTGTGTCAGCCTTTGTTTATATTTTGGCATGAGGAAGATGGCAGCGTGGTCGGATTTACCAAACGCTGGACGAGATAGCCGTGCCTTGTAGCCATCCTTGACCTTTGTATAAGAATGATCTAGTGACCTATCACCCCTGGTGGGGCAGGTGATGTGCTGACGAAAGTTCGGCGCTGCGCGTTTGAGGTTGGCACTATTAAAGTCCCCTGCTACAATGAGCGCAGCGTCCTGGTGTTGTGTCTGGTGCTGTGTGAGTGCCTCATGCAGCTCGCATAAGGCAATGTCTGTGTCTGCTTGTGGTGGAATGTAAACAGCGCTGATTATGACCGATGCGAACTCCCGTGGAAGATAAAAAGAACGACACATGATGGACAGTAGTTCCAGGTTTGGTGTGCAGGAGCATGTAAGAGGAACAACGCTCGCGCTGTTGCACCAGCTGTTGTTCACCATTAAGCACACGCCGCCTCCTCTTGACTTCCCTGAGTCCCGCGTCCTTTCCATGCGGTGAACCGAGAAGAACTCGGCTGGTTGTATGGCGTGGTCTGGCACCGCTGGGTTCAGGCATGTCTTGGTGAAGCAGAGGAGATTGCAGTCCCGAATGTCTCTTTGGAACTTTATCCTGGCCCTGAGGTCATCGAAGTTCCTCTTCAATTCTATCCTGAGACTCTCCAGCAGGATAGGGACAGAAATTTACTTCTGCTTTTCTGGGTTTTTTTTAACATTGTAGGCCGGCTGGCACTTATCTGCAGTTTTGTGCTTGAGGGAATTAATGGTCATCTCTGGGCAGCCCAAATTCCTTAGCTTGGTTCTATAGTTAGACATCTTATACTTGAGACAAATTTTCCAGACATCTTCTTCTTCTTCTTTAGTAACCACAAAAAGATCCTTGTTATCTGGGTGAGCTTTGATTAATGCTTTAGTAACAGAATATTTCCAAATTTGAAGGATATGCCTTGAACTTAATTGTCAGCCGGACTTTCCAAGATGTCCGACTTCAGTTTGTGGTTGGAGTTTAGGAAAACTTTACTTGACATTATACTACCGTTCAAACGTTTGGGGTCACTTTCTAACTGCATGATCGTTCTTGATTTTTATTTCTTTCTACATTGTGAAGGAATGTAGAAGGCATCCAAAAAATGCATTAATCTCCTTTGAACAGTTAATGGTGCGATGTGTCTGTTACTTATGCTCTGTAAAGTCTTCATAACGCCTCTAATCGAAGGTACTATTAATTGGTAATTTTTCAGGCTGATAATTCTAAATGAACTTCTCGTCTGCGGCAGAAGTAGGTTTTGATCTCGCCCTCCTGGGATGGCCTTCATGAGAGCCAGTTTCATTATGGTGCTTGACGGATTTTGCAAATGCACTTGACAATACTGTTCTTGCAAGAACTTTTACAGAAAGGCTAACCTCTGTGTCTTAAAATAACATTTACCCTGCAAAACTGTAACTAATTTGCCCTAATTTGGGTGAGGTGGAGACCGACACCAAGCTTTATCACCTGCGGCAGGGAGGATTGTCCGTGAGCCGATACACCACGCTCCGTTCATCCTATTATGAGGGACTTGCTTCACGGATAAAGGATGAGCTCGTCGGACGGGAGCTTCCAGCCACTCTGGAGGGACTGATCCAGCTTTCCCTCTGCATTGATCAGCGACTTTGCTCTCGTTCCAAGCTGAGGACCCTGCCGCCTGCTTCCACCTTCCCTGACACCATGCTATGATCACCTAACGTCTTCACCACCGCTCCCACTGGACATGTCGGTTCTCCACCTCCTGCCGTGGTTAACACCGGAGCCGGGGAACCCATGCAATTAGGACGCGCCTCCCTGACCGCTGCAGAACGAGAAGGGCGCTTCAGAGAGGGGCTCTGTGCATATTGTGGGTCAGCAGAGCACCATAGAGCCATCTGTCCACGTCGCCAGGGAAACGCCCAAGCCCGGTGAGTGATGGGAGCAGCTCGCCGGGCCATCTTCACCTCTCTGCCACGACCCCTAGCGTCTCTCATCTCACGGTCCAGGTACACCCCCAATTTGGCCATAAACGGGTCAGAAGTACTGCATTTATCGATTCCCGTGCCGGAGGCAACTTCATTGACTCTTCTTATGACAAAAAACTGGGAGTGGAGTTTGAAGCGTTATCCCAGCCCATTCGTATCACCTCAGTAGACGGACGGCCCCTTTCATCTAGCTCCATTACCACCCAGACACAACCCATCCCCCTAATTATTCAGCAACATCAGGAACAGATCCAATTTCACCTGACCTCCATTTCATCTCCACCCATCATCCTTGGACACCCCTGGCTTTTACAACATGACCCTCTAATATCCTGGACCCAAAACCGGATCCTGCAGTGGGGGATGGCCTGTAACGAAGCCCTATCGGCTTCAGCTGGGACATGCTATAGGGAGTCTGAGACCCCCGACGTCGACACCAACGCCATCCCTCCTGCCTACCGAGACCTGGCTGAGGTGTTCTGTAAGAAACGCGCCACCCGTCTCGACCTGTAGTCAGGGTCGGTTCCCCCCCGCGGCCATCTCTACTCCCTCACACCCACCGAGACATGGGCGATGGAGGATGACGTGTTGAACACCCTCCACCAAGGTACCATCAGGCCCTTCTCCTCGCCCGCTGCAGCGGGATTCTTCTTTGTAAAGAAAAAGGGGGGTGAACTTCATCCATGTGTCGATTATCGGGGGCTAAACAACATTACTATCAAGAACCGACACCCACTGCCTCTTACCAACTCGTCCCTGCACGCCCTCTCTGGTGCCACCATTTTCACGAAGTTGAAGCGCCTACAACTTGATGCGTATCAGAGAGGGCGATGAGTGGAAGACGGCCTTCATCACACCCACTGGACATTGAAAGTCTTGTCATTCCATTCGGACTCTGCAATGCCCCCGCTGCCTTTCAAAGGTTCAACAATGACGTTCTTCGAGACCTGCTGGGGCGGTGGGTATTTGCCTACCTGGATGACATACTAATCTACTCACGAACAGCTGAAGAACACACCCAACATGTCAGGGCGGTCCTTAAGAGATTGCTCGCCCATCAACTGTATTGTGAGAAAAAAGAATAAATTTGTTAAATTTGCCCAAAATAATCTGATAACCATAAAACCAGAAAAAGGCCAAATAAGTAATCAAAAGCTACCTCTAAAGTTTAGACTACTCAACATTAGATCCTTTGCGCCTAAAGCACTTATTGTTAATGAAATGATCTCAGATTATTGCCTTGACGTACTCTGCCTCACCGAAACCTGGCTTAAACCAGGTTATATATAGTGGTCTGAATGAGTCTACTCCGTCAGGATATTTCTATAAGCACGAGCCACGTCTAACTGGTCGTGGTGGTGGTGTCGCCACTATCTACAATGATATACTCACTGTTACTCAGAAAATAAGGCCCAGGTTTAACTCATTTGAAGTGCTTATCATTAATGTTGCACTCAATGAAATACGTAATAAACCCTTGCTATATTTTACCATGGCCACCGTTTATAGACGGTGGCCCCCCCGGGGCCATATGTCGATTTTCTTAAAGAATTTGGACATCTACTATCAGATCTATTGGTTAACTCTGACAAAGTGTTGATAGTAGGAGACTTTAACATTCATGTAGATGATGCTAACGACGCTTTAGCACTTGCATTTATGGATTTATTAAATTCTTTTGGGGTTAAACTAAATATAATTGTAGCAACTCACCGCTTTAACCATACACTAGATTTAATTATATCTAATGGTATAGATGTCTCTAATATAGAGATCTTACCTCAAAGTGATATCACAGATCATTACCTCCTGATATATACTCTACCCGTAGAACAGATTAGCTGAACAGGGAAGCTGATCTTCCCACGTTATCAATTTGTTAGAAATATGAATCCGACTACTAAAGACAGATCTGTCCCAATTTCTTATTAGACCCCTAAATGCAGATGATCTAGATGAAGTGACTAGCAGCATGGGCACACTATTTTTACTAGTACATTAGACACTGTTGCTCCCATCAGATAAAAAAAAAGTCAGAGACTTGCACCGTGGTACAACAGTCATACTCTCATACTAAAGAGAGCAACCCGTAACCTCGAGTGACAATGGAGGAAAACTAAATTAGAAGTTTTTAGAATTGCGTATAAAAACAGTATGTGCAGCTATAGACAGGCTCTAAAAGCTGCTAGGACTGAGCATCGTAGCCAACTGATACTGTAGCAAGAAAACAAAACAATCCCAGGTTCTTATTTAGTACAGTGGCTCGCCTAACAAAACATACAGTAAGATGCCCACAGAGAGTATCCCATCACAGTTTAGAAGTAAAGACTTTATGGACATCTTTATTGAAAAAATCAATAGTATCAGGAAAAAAATAATGGAGGTTCAACCTCTAATAGTATCTCACGATCCAGTTCAGCCTATAGCTTCACATTTAGATTTTCAGTGCTTTACAGGTATAGGACAGGAAGAGCTGTATAAACTTATTAACTCAGTTAAATCAACAATGTGCCTGTTAGACCCAATACCAACCAGATTTTTAAAAGAAGTGATGCTTACGGTTGGAGAGCCACTTCTAAACATTATTAATTCTTCATTATATCTAGGTCACGTCCCTAAACTTTTCAAGTTATCAGTTATTAAGCCGCTTCTTAAAAAAATCTAATTTGGAGGCAAAGGAAATAACAAATTACAGACCGATTTCAAACCTTCCGTTCATATCAAAAATATTAGAAAAAGTCGTATCAGCTCAAATATGCACATTCTTGCAGGAAAACGTCTTTGGTTACTACGCTGTAACCCTGTTCCCTGAAAAGGCGGGAACAAGATGCTGCGTGAAAACGCTATGGGAAACATCTTGTCATGTTGCCGGTTGTGAATCATGTGTGTATCAAACACACCGAATTTTGGCCTATATAACCTCGGTCAGGTGATGTCATCTGATTAGACGCACCTGCAGGTTATAAATAGTAGTGACTCGGAAACATTCCTCTGATTGATTTGTCTGAACGGACATCCGGTCACGTGGGCAATGCGGCATTGGGACGCAGCATCTCGTTCCCGCCTTTTCAGGGAAAAGGGTTACAGCGAAGTAACCCGAGACGTTCCCTTTCTCTCGATGCTGCGTGAAAAAACTATGGGAATGAGAATACCAACGCCACCATACTGCAAGTGTCTGGGCCCCAATCGTGTGTAGTGTGTGCGCACAAGGCCTAGAAGGTCTCAGAACTATGCCTGGTCAGCTAACTCAGGGACCGTGAGCCCGGAGTAGCATGAACATCCAGATAATAATGTAACAAATGTGTTTAGGGAGGACCAACCCTCCGTGTCACACAATTGCTGCAGGGGAATACCTCTTGCTGGTGCAAAATGAGACGATCCCCCTGGTTGGATGAGCCCTGCTTCCTAGAGGCGAAGTGAACCCATGCGCCTCATAGGAGAGGGCAATACCATCTCTCACCCAGTGTAAAGGCTGCTTTGACCTACGCCACTGGCTGATGCAGTGGACGTAAATCTGAAGAGCACGTACTGGGCACAGTAAGTGAAGTCTCTCCTACTCCGAAGCTGTAAAGGCGGAGGACAGAAGGCTTCAAAAACAGTAGGGTGCATGTTGGGTTCATGGAACTTTCGGAAGATTGTTCAGTGAGGATGCAGTTAAGTAAGTACTAGGGCACAAGCCCGAGGATGAGCTTTTCCTGCAGAAACTCCAGCACTGAAGCAATTCAGCAGAAGACTGGGTCGCTTACAAAATCATATAGGTATTCAGGGACAGGCATTAAAATGGTTTAGATCATACCTGTCTGATCGATACCATTTTGTACATGGAGAACCGTCTGGTGTAATGCCAGTGAAATATGGGGTCCCACAAGGGTCAGTTTTAGGACCTCTGCTGTTCTCAGTATACATGCTTCCCTTGAGTAACATCATTAGAAGACATGGGATTAGTTTCCATTGTTATGCTGATGATACCCAATTATATATCTCAACAAAACCAGACAAAATACCTAAGTTGTCTAGATTAACTGAGTGTGCCCAGGACATAAACGATTGGATGACCAATAACTTTCTTTTATTAAATACAGATAAGATAGAGATATTACTTATCGGCCAAAAAACCAGGACACAACAGCTTTCAAAATTCAGCTTGTGTTTAGAAGGATGTACTGTTACTACCAGCTCGACAGTAAAAGCCACATGAAAATCACATTTCAAATATCACAAAAACAGCCTTTTTCCATCTTAGAAATATTGCCAAACTTAGGAGCATCTTAGGAGTATCTGATGCAGAAAAGCTAGTTCATGCATTCATGACCTCCAGACTGGACTATTGTAATGCATTACTAGGTGATTGTCCTGCATCCTCAATAAACAGGCTTCAGTTAGTCCCAAATGCAGCCGCCAGGGTTCTCACTAGATCCAGAAAATATGATCATATAACCCCATTATTACACACCGGATTCCAAAAAAGTTGGGACACTAAACAAATTGTGAATAAAAACTGAATGCAATGATGTGGAGATGGCAAATGTCAATATTTTATTCAGAATAGGACATAGATGACAGATCAAAAGTTTAGTCCGAGAAAATGTATCATTTTAAAGGAAAAATATGTTGATTCCAAATTTCACGGTGTCAACAAATCCCAAAAAAGTTGGGACAAGTAGCAATAAGACAAGTAGCAATCTCCTTGGACTTAAAGACGAGTGTGAGCAGTGTGATCATCTCCCGATGAAAGTGCTACGCACACAACTCGCGTTCTTTAGGGAACCACGAGCCGCCGCGCTGCACTCCTGGGGAACACAAGTTGATCTGGCCGTGGCACGAGAGATGGAGTCCCTCTTTTCTCTCGTCCTCTCCCCCGATCACGACGCTCTCCTTCCACTTCACGAGCGCACTCCGGTGCTTCTCATGAGTGTACGGAAGATATTCGTTCTTCTGCTTTTGTGGAAATGGAAGTAGCTACCTCTGGAAAAAGTAAATTTGAGCATAACGAAGCAGGAAGACCAATTAACAGTAATTAGGTTAATTGGCAACATGATTGGGTATAAAAAGAGCTTCTCAGAGTGGCAGTGTCTCTCAGAAGCCAAGATGGGTAGAGGATCACCAATTCCCACAATGTTCCGCAGAAAAATAGTGGAGCAATATCAGAAAGGTGTTACCCAGCGAAAAATTGCAAAGACTTTGCAGTTATCATCATCAACTGTTCATAATATCATCCGAAGATTAAGAGAATCTGGAACAATCTCTGTGTGTAAGGGTCAAGGGCGTAAAACCATACTGGATGCCCGTGATCTCCGGGCCCTTAAATGACACTGCACCACAAACAGGAATGCTACTGTAAAGGAAATCACAGAATGGGCTCAGGAATACTTCCAGAAACCATTGTCAGTGAACACAATCCACTGTGTCATCCGCCGTTGCTAGCTGAAACTCTACAGTGCAAAGAAGAAGCCATTTCTAAGTAAGATCCACAAGCACAGGCGTTTTCATTGGGCCAGGGTTCATTTAAAATGGAGTGTGGTAAAATGGAAGACTGTTCTGTGGTCAGACGAGTCACAATTCGAAGTTCTTGTTGGAAATGTGGAATGCCATGTCATCCGGACCAAAGAGGACAAGGACAACCCAAGTTGTTATCAATGCTCAGTTCAGAAGCCTGCATGTCTGATGGTATGGGGTTGCATGAGTGCGTGTGGCATGGGCAGCTTGCATGTCTGGAAAGACACCATCAATGCAGTTTCTTGGGTTTGCGAATTTCTATCATCGCTTCATCCAGGACTACAGTACAGTTCCAGCACCCCTTACTGCCTTGACACGCCCATCATCTCATCACTTCCACCTCAACTCCACTGCCATCTCAGCCTTCCACGAACTATGTCGTCGTTTCACCACCGCTCCAATCCTTATCCACCCAGATACCAACAAACCATTCGTTGTGGAGGTGGACGCTTTGGATATGGGCGCCGGAGCTGTTCTCTCCCAGCGAGGTCCAGACCAGAAGCTACACCCCTGTGGCTTCTTCTCCAAAAAATTTTATCCCACTCAACAGCGATACGGGGTAGGGGACCGCAAGTTGTTGTCCATAAAGTGGGCATTGGAGGAATGGCGACACTGGCTCCAGGGCGCCAGTGAGCCTTTCATCGTCTGGACCGACCACCAAACTCTGATCACCATTCAAAACATCAAACAGCTCAATCCGAGGCAGGCGCGGTGAGCTCTGTTTTTTGAACATTATGATTTCCATCTGTCTTACCGCCCGGGGTCCAAAAACACCAAGGCCGACGCCCTCTTCAGACAACATGAGGGGGACGCTACCCGGGCGGAACCCGCGCCTGTCCTCCATCAAAAATCATTGCACCTCTCCAGTGGGATCTAGAAATGAGAGTTCACCAGGCACAGGCCACGGAGACCGAACCGGCAGGTGTGTCGCCTGGGCGACTCTACGTGGTGCCAGCGGTCAGGAGCGATGCTATGGAGTGGGGCCACTCCTCATCCCTCTCTGGACACCCCGGCACCAAGCGCACCCTCCAATTCGTCCAACGCACCTTCTGGTGGCCCTCCATGAACCGGGACATCAACGAGTTCATCCAGGCATGCCCAGTGTGCACCAGGGCGAAGACCACCAACCAGCCGACACCTCCAACCACTTCCGGTTCCTTGTCGGCCCTGGACACACGTTGCCGTCGACTTCATCACAGGCTATCTCATTATCATATTATATGAGTTATCTTATAACATTCATGTGTCATCTGCCACAAATCTCAGTCCATTTGAGGTATGCCACGGTTTTCAGCCTTCGATGTCCGAACATCAAGAACCGGAGGTTGATGTACCGTCAGCCCAAAAGTTGGTTCGCAGTTGTCTGCGGCTGTGGATACAAACAAATCAAGCCATCCGACGAGCTACAGATGTCGCCATTAAAAACCTGCGTTTCGAGAAAAGGGATCCCGTGACTTGCCGCGGCTTTGCGCAGCTGCGTGCGGGAAGCTGTGAACATGCCCTTCATTACCTGTAGGGGCCAGTCGTGTTTCAGTCTGAAGTATTGTGTGTCTACTGAAGCCGAAAATGTGTGCAAATTAAACTGCGCATGCGTGTTTGGAGTCGCTGTGCCGGCGCTGTGGATCAGTCGGTTGTGGATCATCACGGAGGTTACAACACGGCGTGGCTGCAGCTGGAGTTTGTCGTGTTCGAGGTAAGTTTAGCTTTCTTTTTTGGATGTGATTCTCGCTTTCATGACTCCCAATTAATGTTCATCTTAATCTCAGGACGTACAATTAGCAATTTCAGTTTTTAATAGTGTGGAGATTCACAAAACACCGTTTTCGTGTAAAAACCTGAACCTACGGAGCCCCCCATGGGTCCTGTGGTAAATAAATAAATAAATAAAATAATAACGAACCGAGCGCGCGGATTAATACACCGAGATGTGTGTTTCTTACCCCCACCCCGAGTGAAAACGGCGTCTTCAGACAAAGCCTCGCCAGTTAGATGCCATTTCTGAACAAACTGAGTCGTGTGTGTTAAAGCATTAAATGGTAAAAGAGCACTAGCAATAAACGTTTTTTTTCTGAAGCCGGACTTTATTAATGAGTTACGAGTAAAGAACCTGTACATATGTTCATACAGTATTGACAGCAGCTCTAATTTACTGCGGTAAAGCCAGCCGCGGTTCAGAAAAAGACGGTCAAGCCAGCCGCGATTGATTTCAGTGCGCGCGCATATTACAGCGATTACGGTAGTTTCATGAACAACACAGAGAGAATGCCCCATATCTGAAAAATGCTGCAGTAAAATAGTTTCATATGTGGTGTGTATATAGTATGGGACGTCCTGAATAAGAACTGATCATTGTTTTTTTCTACTTATTAGAAATGGGGTCTTTATACCCCTTTAAAATGTAATAATGCCCCATATCTGAAAAATGCTGCAGTAAAATAGTTTCATATGTGGTGTGTATATAGTATGGGACGTCCTGAATAAGAACTGATCATTGTTTTTTTCTACTTATTAGAAATGGGGTCTTTATACCCCTTTAAAGTGTAATAATGTCCAATATCTCAAAAATGCTGCAGTAAAATAGTTTCATATGTGGTGTGTATATAGTATGGGACGTCCTGAATAAGAACTGATCATTGTTTTTTTTCTACTTTTTTTTATCATATAATGTGTGTACATTATATGGGATAAAAACTGACCATGGCGTTTTATACTTACTAGAATTTATTTTTTCATAGGTCTCTGAAGTGAAATAAAGGCATTTTATTTAACTTTTTTTCCCCATTGTGAACATTTGTTTATTTGACCTCTCTTCCAAAGCAGACGTTAATCCTCATTATAGACAACATTCATTGAAGAATAACTGCTACTTTTGAACAGTAAAACAAAATAAAAATCAATTCTGGTATTTAGAAAGACTAAATACATTATTTTGTCTGTTTTCTACGAATTCTGCTGTAACTTATCTACATAAAACAATTATTTGAATGGTGAATATTTAAGAAAAATATTGTAACAGACAACCGTCAAAGTCACCAATAAATAACACGGATATTAAAGCAGAAATGCAAATAAATAAGCAAGTAAAAATTGACGAGCATGTTGTATTATCTCTCAGTCCTGGGCGTCTAAATGAAAAGCGCTCTGAAAGCGCGTTGTCTCTGTGTCGGTCCTGAAACTACCGTAATCACTGTAATATGTGCGCACACTAAAATCAATCGCGGCTGGCTTGACCGTGTTCTTCTGAACCGCGGCTGGCTTTACCGCAGTTCTAATTTGTCTAAATCGCATTGCAGACAATAAAAATAAGTCGAGTCATCCTGTGACCCTACATGCTTAATCTTTGCACACATGATTCTTGCTTCTCACTTTTTCCTTAATCCCTCACTGTTCTATCTTGTATTTTCTAACGGTGTCAGAAACTTTGTGTTAGTAGCACTGCTTGACGCCTTCCTCTTTTGTAATTTGCTTTGGATAAAGGCAAACTTACAAAAGATGAAGAAATGCCTGAATGTAGTTGTACGAATAAAAGATTATGTAATGATACAATGTAAATATTTTCACAGAAACAAAGTGTAAAGATGAGACGTGAATCTGAAGAGGATCTCTTTGATGATTGCCTGGTAAAGCATTGTTTTCTTATTAATTATACAATTTATTAATACCTTGAATATAGTGTTTGTTGTATCAGCATTCATCATAGGATTTCCTGACACTGTAAAGCCATCTCATGCCATGTTTTACTGATGCAAGATAAAGCAATTTAACCCAAGCTTAACAATATGAAGTATATGAAGTGATGGTCATTTTTTTATTATCATTTATTTTTATTATTATTATTTTCTCAATGAAGTCAGCACAGGTTGAAGCAATTCAGATTTTTTTGCTTCTCAAAATAAATGATTTATTTTCTTGTAAATTTTATGCAGGGGGACAGACGAAGTGACACCTTCTTAAAATCCTTGTCGTCCGTGCTGTTGAAGGGGAAGAACCGGTTGGTGTATCCATAATCCTTGAAGGAGAGGCTATTTTCAGAAAGTTCTTCTAGAACTTGATGGGATTAAGCTATCACCAAAAGTGCAAGCTTTAAAGATGAAGTTATCATCTTAAAACATTTGATTTGGCTTGACTACAAGTGTTTACATGTTGTGTTTACATGTTCAGCTTAAAATGTTTTCATGCATTAAGGTTTCAATGGCATACTTTTAAGTGCACTAGTCCAGAGTGCTGATTTGAAAGTTGCAACTTCACTGCTTCAGAGGGCTATTACGTTTTAACGTTTATTCTACAGTTTGTTTAAAGTATTTTCTGCTGCATTTTATTTCTAAATGAATGCTGTATTTTATTTATTTATTATTTTACACAATTTTGTTTAAAACAAGTATTTCAGGCCCTGGTGCCGTGCAGTTTTTTTCTATGGATGCAAAATTTAGCTGAATGCACTTTTATTAAAAAGACAACTTGGATCTAGACTGTGAATGTCACAAATATTTGGTAATGTTGGTGAATAAACTGTTTAATTATATTTTAGTTGTGTGATTTATGAAAGATATAGATGAAATAATTACTTAAGTTTCTTTCCAAAACATAAATTAGCAATGTTTACATTATTATAGGGAGTAATAGGTAGCAAACCTACGCCCTTGTGTGTGTGTGTGTGTGTGTGTATGTATATATATGGAAATATAATTAATATTTTCGTGTTTAATTACAAAAAAAAAAACATTTTAATGGCTAGTGATTGTTGCAGACATTTACACTATTTTTGAGAACTATTAAGTTCTCCTTCAACGTGTCATAGCCGATAACTGCCCCTTTGAAGCCTTTGAATGGTGTTAAAAATACTTGCAAAACAAGTATTGCAGCCATACATTGGAGGGAACTTCTGAGGTGGTCAGTGATTGATGGCACGGTCGGTCGGAGGGGGTTGTGATCACACCTATAGATCTTTTGTTCTAGGCTATCGGTCAAATATCTCTCCACTTGGAAGCAAAAACATGCAAGGGATTTCAGCATCTCGACGCACATACTAAGCTGTTTATAAAGTAGACACTGTTTGTTTTTTCATTTTGTAATCTTTACCGTGTACTGTACAATGTATATTCATTTTTTAATGAATTACTGTAAATAAACTACACATTCCGTTGATTTACCAGAAATGACTTTTCTGTTTTTTTTGTGTGCTAAACTAAACTTCAGGGTCAAAGTAATAGCGATTTTATTTGAAAAGTATTATATATTTACAATGCTGATAAGTTCAAGCTTAGATTCATATATAAACTGCTTCAAAGTCTTTCCGTGACCGCTGAAATCCGACAGACGCAGGGCTCAAGAGAGGTGTATCTGTGTGTGTGTGCGCGTGTGTATGTGTGTGTGTGCGGGTTAGTGTGCCTGTCCTATTTCAGCGGATTTTTCCGCTACCGCAGATCAGTTTATCAACTTGTAATATATACATTTTAGGAATATATTAACATGTGCAGACATTTAAGGGTGCGCTGCCCTCTCTTGCCCCTGCGTAGAGCCTACACACACACACACACACACATCTATCTATCTATCTATTATATAAATACACATTTGGAATCTGCATCTACATTTTCTGTTACAAGTATAGAATTAGGTTCAGCTGAGACTCATGATCAATGGTGTTAGGGTACTTATGTAGTGATAATTAGTTTCAGCCAGATCATTAAAACTAACAATGGACTATGACACTCTTGAGAGGGGATATGAAGGTGTTATTCATTTATTTATTCTCTACAAGGGTGCGAACAACAGTACAGACCAAACTATAACTCTCTCTTACTACTATAAAAATTCTAGATATAAACAAACAAAATACAGCTTTTTTTCCTCAGAGGTAAACGGAAAAGTGAAGTTGTTCAGCTGTTCACTGTCACTGCAGCTTCTTCAAAGTCTTCCCACTCCGTGACCACTGAAATCCGACACGACACCACGTTAGGCTACGTCTTGACTCATTTGTATACCGACGGTGATTGGATGTTTCCCGAGGGCTCAGGGGAGTGTGTGTGTGTGTGTGTCTATGTGTGTGTGTCTGTGTGTGTGTGTCTATGTGTGTGCGTCCGCGCGGGTACTTGTTCTACTGTTATAAAAACTCTAAATATAAACAAACAAAATACAGCTTTTTTTTCAGAGGTAAACGGAAAAGTGAAGATGTTACACTCAGTGGAGTTACCGAAATCATTGGTTTAGTCCTCATTGAGCTTTTGTTCCTCTTATGTGAGCATAAACAGTGAAACATTCCACAGGTTTATAATAGTTCCCGTCGAACGAAACGAGGCATAATCGTGGTGTTTGCTTCGGTTATTGCACACCATAGTTTATTACCTGCTGTGGTAGATCTGAATATTTATTCAAACACAATAATAAAGCTTTATATCCTCAGGAGGGCTCAGTACATTGTTTTAGCGATAGTTTCACGGAAGCGAGTTCAGAACTAATCTAACCAAACCAAAAAAAAAATAGCTGGATAGTTTTGTTCTTCAGAAAAGATATCTGAAGTCACAGAGAGATCCTGCTCTGTAGAAGCTGCCTCAGTCTATTTGTGCAATTACTCCATCCCGCCCTTATCAATGATAGTATAGTAATGATGTCGCTGTTGATTATCTGTTCTTGTGCTTTTGAAAAATAAATATTTTTTTCTAAGAACATGTAATAGGATGGTGTTTATTAGGCAAGTATATCAAAATAATTTAACTGTTTAATAGACATGGGTGTTTTTTTTACAGATTCACTGTAAAACATGAAAATAATAATAACCTATTTGTGAGGTAGAATTAACCCAACATTCCAGTTAAAATGAACCAACAAACCCCAAACATATGGGTAGAACATTTGAACCATTTATGTGGTAGAATTAACCCAGCATTATAGTTAAATATGACCTAGCATTTGGATTGAATATTTAACCCATCTTGCTGGGTTAAATTAACCCAGCATTTAGTTAGTCCTATATTTACCCAGCAGCTGGGTTAAAAACAACCCAGATTGTTTTTAACCCAGCATTTTTAGGGTATATATATATATATATATATATATATATATATATATATATATATATATATATATATATATACACACACACAGACATGCGTGTGTCATTTTAATTCAAATGAACATTTTAATCTGTGCATGGGCGTCAACTCGCACGTTCTGTAATGTTCCATTGTCTTTTAGAGCCCATTACTAAAGCAGGTTACTAAAACCTGGCTTACTACCTATAAAAAATATTTCAATTTAACTCATGGGTCTCAATCACAGATGACACGACAAATTATATACTCTGAAACGTTCATTTGAACATTTAAAATGTTAATACAAAAATACAAAAACATGAATACTAATGTTATCATGGTGTAAATTATTAACATTAGGTTAGGTCCTGCCCTTAATTACTTCATATTATAATTACTTTTACATAGTATAGTTACTGGACTGACATTACCAAAACTAGCTATTTGATTTAGCCTTTCTAAAATCAACCCATATATCATTTATAATCAGAAAACATAAAACATATTATGATCTGTTCAACAGCCCATCTGTTTTAATTTAGTTTGTATTTTTTATTATTCATAAGACAACCTTTCAGTTTTGTAAATATTTTAGTTATAGTGTGTTAAGTCTTACTTTAGGTTAAACGTTTTTGAGAATTTGACCATCCAGCTTAGATAAATGTTATGTCATTGATAAAATCTGGATTAAGGATATTTTATTATATAATTATATATATATATATATTTTAGTTTCCCCCTGAGGGATTGCCACCTTATTGTGGTCTGGGGGTTTGCGTGCCTCAACACAATTCAGCAAATACAATACTGTTACTATACAGTAAGGCCAGGTAAAAACAGTGCTCGAACATGATGCCCCCCTCCCCCCACCCCGTGTTGTCTGGTCTAGAACGGCGCTGCCTCTGACCGTCTTTTGTCTTGTAAATGAGTATTCTCACTCACCTTCCAATCCCCCCAGCGCACACACTCTGTTTGTACTGTAAACTGTACTGTAACTGTGTTTGCTAGGGCACTTGGTTATACACAGTACTTTAATGTATGGAACACTTACTTAACTTACTGGTTTGGTTTAAATATCGCTTATTACCTTATTCAACAAAATAAATTCATTATTAACGTATTGAAGTATTTTAGTTAAGGACAAAAACTGTGCTTGTGTTTAGAACTGCTGAACAGCCGAAAACACACACACACCCATCCCCCCGCCAAAAACACACACGCACACACAGAGCAATTAACACCATGTCATACTCAGGAGTGGAAGGTGAGAAACCTCAATGGAGAATACCAAGTTTGTCGTTGCTCTTTTGGAGTTCTTAAAACCCAAAACATTTATTTATACTGAGAAAAAATTATTATGGGTCACAATCACAAACACAAATACATATAATCAAGTGTTTCATTTGTTTCTATGATCAATAATTATTATTATTATTTTCAGCCCAACTCTTTGACTATTTAAAACAAAGTTGTGTCCCATTTTTTGCCCATTGAAGTTGTTGGTTCAACTAAACAATTTTTAAATACCCAAACAATCCCCCAAAATTAAAACACGCAAAACATGACTTTAACAATTCAATTTATTCTTCCAAAACTAGTCAAAGTTAAAACAGTAATTTATATAAAACAGATGAATACATGTTGTCTTTTTGCTTAAAGTTCATTAAACAACCCGGATACACCAGCTGCTTATAAGTCTCTATCTATAGTCCTTTTACATTAAAATAAAAAATTTTCAAATATCAAAACTATTACATATTTGTTATTAATAATGTTATTACTTAACAGTTTAAGTCTTTGTTTCCCCCAAAGTACACTGAAAAAAATAACCCATTGGATGAACTCAATTAAATTGTGGGCAGGATTTCCATCCAATAAATATATGTAGCTCCAACTCAAATGAAATATATCCATGCACTATAATTTAATTGAGTTAGTCCAACTAATTTTTATCAAATGCAGCTACAATAAAATTACAATAAATAAAGTGATAATTATTTGTTTGTCCAACTCAAACTAATACTATTAATAGGAATTGAAGTTATTAAGTTATGTTTTCCATTTTTATTTCCAATTAAGACATGAGACAAAATCTATTTGAGGTATTTTTATTGATAACCAGTAAAACAAAAGGTGCTGCTTACACTGTAGTTTTAAATGTTACAGTAACCATCAATTTAGCATCAATAATTAAATTACACAACAATATATTCACTTTTAGACTGCAAGTTTACCCCTTAAAAAAAAGTGATTCAAGAGCAGTGAACTGAAATAGTATGTAAAAGCTTCATAACTGGTGAAAAATGAATTCCCAGCTATTCCGAATCCCTGAGCACAAAAAAAACCTCTTTGTAGATGGAGAGCTTTGCACTGCCACATGTATTATTCTGAAAAGGAGAACAAAGACAATAAGCATAAAATCACACCAAACAAATGACCATAATACAGATCAGCTTGTGCCAATTACTCACCATCAGTACGAGGCTGCCCCAAAAGCTTTGTAATGCTGATCAAACTGCAAAAGATGAAATAAATACATTAGAGGTGCAAGTTCACTTGCTGGAATTCTGAAAAGGTGACTGACAACTTTGCATTTGATCACTCAGCAATTTAAATGGCAAACTAATATTTTTATTAGATTAGCAATGATTTTACAGCTGCACTGTTTACCGTAACCACAGTTCACTCCCACTCCTACAAGAAGCGGTCCTCTGGCCTGCCTGAGATACTTAAGCACAGCAGCAGGAGAGGCTAACCTAACCTTATTAGCAAAAAAAAACCCGCCAACTCCAGCTTTAATCACGTTATAACCAAGCAAAATTCACCTTGCTTAATATAAAACGTACTTTGGTAAATAGTAAAATACACAAATACTTACAGAGGAATGAAAGTTAAAGTCAGTAAGGTAAATGTATCATCCTCCCCACAGGTGTTGCAGCCCTAATGAGAAAATGCCTTTTTCAAAATCGTGGACAAAGATTAGTAAAGCGTGTTCTCGCACATTCTCAGTGGGCGGTTCCCTAAACGAACTAATTTACTTTAATTTAATGAATCTCATAGGTGAAACTATTAAATTTTTTTGTGTTACAGCTATTAAATATACATTAATATTTTAAAAATTGATATATTTAAACAAAGCCAACTATATTTAAATATGTCATATTTAAGAGGGGCTTGAATCATTTTTTTGAGTGTACTGTATCAGACATTTTGCAGTTCTATGTTCAGAATATACAGTAGAC
Organism: Channallabes apus; assembly: GCA_030522415.1. NCBI lineage: Eukaryota > Metazoa > Chordata > Actinopteri > Siluriformes > Clariidae > Channallabes > Channallabes apus. The sequence continues at coordinate 54,002,673 of CM060107.1, read as the reverse complement.
CTGATCAAACATCATTCTAAAGCTGTCGGACTGTGATGTCATCGCTACCGCAGATCAGTTCATCAACTTGTAATATATACATTTTAGGAATATATTAACATGTGCAGACATTTAAGGGTGCGCTGCCCTCTCTTGCCCCTGCGTAGAGCCTACACACACACACACACACACACATCTATCTATCTATCTATTATATAAATACACATTTGGAATCTGCATCTACATTTTCTGTTACAAGTATAGAATTAGGTTCAGCTGAGACTCATGATCAATGGTGTTAGGGTACTTATGTAGTGATAATTAGTTTCAGCCAGATCATTAAAACTAACAATGGACTATGACACTCTTGAGAGGGGATATGAAGGTGTTATTCATTTATTTATTCTCTACAAGGGTGCGAACAACAGTACAGACCAAACTATAACTCTCTCTTACTACTATAAAAATTCTAGATATAAACAAACAAAATACAGCTTTTTTCCTCAGAGGTAAACGGAAAAGTGAAGTTGTTCAGCTGTCACTGCAGCTTCTTCAAAGTCTTCCCACTCCGTGACCACTGAAATCCGACACGACACCACGTTAGGCTACGTCTTGACTCATTTGTATACCGACGGTGATTGGATGTTTCCCGAGGGCTCAGGGGAGTGTGTGTGTCTGTGTGTGTGTGTGTCTATGTGTGTGTGTCTATGTGTGTGCGTGCGCGCTCTAAATATAAACAAACAAAATACAGCTTTTTTTTCAGAGGTAAACGGAAAAGTGAAGATGTGTGTGTCTGTGTGTGTGTGTGTCTATGTGTGTGCGTGCGCGTTCTAAATATAAACAAACAAAATACAGCTTTTTTTCAGAGGTAAACGGAAAAGTGAAGATGTTCAGTGTCACTATGCAGATGTTACACTCAGTGGAGTTTCCGAAATCATTGGTTTAGTCCTCATTGAGCTTTTGTTCCTCTTATGTGAGCATAAACAGTGAAACATTCCACACCGCGGCCAAGTGAACCACGTTCCCGTCGAACGAAACGAGGCATAATCGTGGTGTTTGCTTCGGTTATGACACACCATAGTTTATTACCTGCTGTGGTAGATCTGAATATTTATTCAAACACAATAATAAAGCTTTATATCCTCAGGAGGGCTCAGTACATTGTTTTAGCGATAGTTTCACGGAAGCGAGTTCAGAACTAATCTAACCAAACCAAAAAAAAAAAAACATCCGAAGCTTCAAATAGAATGAACGAACTAATGAAATTGATATATATGTAATTGATATACTGTATACACAGACGTGTGTGTGTCATTTTAATTCAAATGAACATTTTAATGCTTTCTGATACACTTATCAACTTATCCACATAAACTTATCAACACATACTCTCCGTGCACGCACATACAATCTCTAAAAAAGTAAAATTAATAACATACATATACAAATAAACAAAAATATAAACGTCTATGTATATTGAAGTTTACGGTGAACGCAGAGTAGGCTAAGCACATGTGATGACGCGCGCGCCCTCACCTCTTGTTACGACTGCCTATTTGGCCAAAAAATAATTGAACGATATGCCTGGTCCTGGAAAGAGACAATAAATATATATATTTTTTTATACATTTATTGCATTGTTTGTTGTTTACAGTCAAGCCATCAACATACAATAAAATGTAAACATGAGATCTAAACTAAAAACTGTGCTCCCTGTGCTGGTGCTGGCAATATCATCTCTTTGTTCTGCTGTCTCCGGCTCCCTCCCTGGTCCTGAACCGTACCATACATACCAGATCAAGAACTTGAAGATGAAGATTATATCTCTGGTCTTCTCTCTCTGACGGGTTCCTCCCTAGTTTCTGATGATCTCAATTAGTTTGTAGTGTTGCTTGTCCAAGGAAACCAGTAATCTTGCTTGAAGTGGAGCAGATATAATTCTCAGAAACTCATTACTGATCTTTAAAAAAAAAAAAAAAAGGTAAAAACAAAAATTGGACTGGCTCAAGTTCTTATGTTAGCAAATCTTAATTACAGTGTGTATAAAGTATAGAAAGCAGTACACTACAAACAGCACTCACTCCAAATTAGCTTGTTCTATGTTTACGTCACTTTCCTATTAATTTTTACATCGTTAACCAACGGTACTTAAATATAATTATTTTCTTCGGCGCCGCTGACTTACTGTATAAACTCCGGTGTTTTTGAAAAAATCACCACGTTAGTTAGCTAATGCTAATGCAGGTAATATAGGTGGTTTTAGCTACAGTAGCAAACACGGACACAAAACTCAATCTACAAAGTAGTTGTTCCTGACATAAATCATGAATTTGCTCATAGAAGAGATACATTTAACATAGAAATGACATGAGTTTGCTTTCTTACCTGGTTTAAAGGAGTTTTCTTTGAGAATCTCCACCCGCATGTGATTCAGTCCGTGAAAATGCTGCGTCATGAGGTCATGAGACACGGTTTGAAGCAGAAATGTCCTTTGTGAATGGATTAGATTTAAGTTTAATCAGGGGCTTTAACTAACAGTAACTGAAATACAGGTTCTGATATCCTTCCTTACTTGTTTCAACGTCATGCTCCGGTTTGAGGCGGAAATAAAATTATACCGGCAAAACTATGGTCTAAAGACTGCGCATGCGCAAATCACACTCAACCTAATAAGAGTACCTTGATCAAAATGAAATATTTCACTTTGGTTTCCTGCTGTAAACAGCATTATACTAAAAAAAAAAAAAGATTCACCCATAAGCATAAATTAGACACTTCAGTTAAAAAGAGCAAATTATTTTTTTTACTAATGGAATGAGAAAAAAAAAACACATTAAACTAGGTTTACTTTTTTCAGTGGATCCCTCAATAATTTCTGTCTCCTTTGCCTGTGTTTGATAATGTGAAGCACATATACACTCATTCATCATGAAAGATCTATTATAAAACAAAATAAAATTCATGTTCGCTTCAGCACTGTTCATCCGCGTCCTTACATTCATTGTTGTACTTGGTCCGGCTTTTAGATAAAGTCCTTCCATGCGCCATCTGGCGGATATTCAGTGAAGCGCAACACATTTATTTAAAATTCCCGAATGTTGCCTCCGGCAAGACGCGGCACGCCGCGCGCTAAATTGCGGCATCCCGCGGGAAAACACGCAGGGTTTTAAGGGCGACATCTGTAGGTACAGACATCCCGACATCTTTCAAACTGTTCCTGCTGATTTGTTTAAACACCACAGGTGAATTAGTTTTGGCACAGAGGAGTTTCAATTATCCAAATATGTTAATTAAAGCAGAAGAAACATATCTGCATGGATTAGTTTGATACTGTCAGATAATGTTTCCTCTCTGCTTTCTAGGTAAATACGTTCCCAAAACTTTCACACTTGTACAACACAGGTGAATTATCTACGCAAGTGAGTGGGTCCACTGGCTTAACTGACATCCTCCTACACACTAAAAAACGCTGGGTTGCCGCTGTTGGGTCATTTTTCTGGGTTATTTACAGAGAGTTGGGTAGTTTTTGTGTAACCCAGCTGCTGGGTTGAAGTTTGCTTGGCCCCTCCCCCTAAGTTCACCGGTGTATTCAGGCATTTTATATTTTTGACATTAACTATCCAAAGCAGTGTGCTCCTGTATAGGACTTTTTGTAATGTTGCTATGAAATAGCGAGGCCTACCTGAAAAGTCATAGACCGTGTTTGTATGTTAAAATGAGACCAGGGCTGGATAGTTTTGTTCTGCAGAAAAGATATCTGAAGTCACAGAGAGATCCTGCTCTGTAGAAGCTGCCTCAGTCTACAGTATTTGTGCAATTACTCCATTCTGCCCTTATCAGTAATAGTATAGTAATGATGTCACTGTTGATTATCTGTTCTTGTCCTTTTGAAAAATAAATGTTTTTTCTATGAACATTTAATATGATGTTGTTTATTGCATATACTGTATGTATGGTTTGCAAAACTTGAAAGTTTTTTTGTAATAGACCAGTATATCAAAGAAATTCAACTGTTTAATAGACATGTATTTTTTTTTTCAGATTTACTGTTAAACATTAATAATAATAACCTACAGTGGCTTGTAAAAGTATTCGGCCCGCTTGAACTTTTCCACATTTTTTTATATGTTTTTATATATAGTTAAACCGTGAATTGTGAGTTACGCAGTGTGCGAGTGTTCCGCAAGATGAGCAAAGATTTTTTTTTATAAATGTTGCCTTCAAAAAACAAACAAGTCTTGGTTTATGAGTACAACTTGTGCTTTTCACGCTTGTGCTTCATGTTTTGTGATCACGTGATTTGTGGGTAATCGTCTCCCCTGCTGAGTCTTAGTGCACACCTCTTACTGGTACAGTATAATCAACATCCGTGCACGCATGTACTTTTCACTATAACACTGTGACCACGTGTATACAGTATGTGTGTGTGTACAGTGCGCGTGTAAAGCAAAAGCAAGTCTCATTGGAGAGGTTAAATATCCATTTTCTCTCTATCAGCCTGCTCTTTGTGTCGGTGTGTGCGCGTTTTTCTATGTATTTAGTTTTAATAATTAAGATATTTTCTGACTATAATAATAATAATACTACTACTAATAATAATAATAATAATAATACAGTATTTACATGCACACAATACAAGGTTTTTTGGTTTTGAATTAAAAAGTAAATTAAATAAATAAATAAAAAACAGTTCAGGAAACTCCATCTGGCTGAACAACACATCACTAAGATCAAGTGTGTTTTAGAAGAGCTGAAGTTCTACCTCGCTGGTCGTTGCTTCACCCTCGTTTGTCAGATGGGTGAGTGATGTGAGTGATGTTCTTGGAGCTTCACTCATGTTCTGTTCTTTCTGCAGTTACACTGGAGGATTCTTTCACTACACCAGACCACAGAGAACTGGCTGCCTCACTGCCTCGACTTGGCTGCCACCCCGCCTTTACTGGTGTACTGACACAGGTAACTCTACACTGCCACCTGAGTCACTGCTTCTCAACTGTCTCCCTGCACTGCAAAGAAGCCGCACTGGATTCTCCACATTCCTAGCTTTGGATAATAAAAGAGCTCATGTTTCTCTGTGTCCACTGGTCTCTGTGTCCCTGTGTCCCCGCCTCCATCATAGTTCTTACAGTTTATATCACAGAATGTATTAATGAGCAAAGAGAAAACTGTACTGTGTGTGTGTGTGTGTGTGTGTGTGTGTGTGTGTGTGTGTGTGTGTGTGAGTGAGAGAGTATTTGTCCTCTATGCCTTAGTGATTTATAAATGAACACACTGCTCATACACTGCTAATGTGCCTCATATTAAACACAACCCCAGTGATAATCTTGTTTGATTAATTGATTCCATCCGGTCTGTTTATTTGAATGTTGTTTAATCACATAAAGGTAAAATATCCAACCATTTTTCTCTATAATTAATCTATTAAAGTGTTGTTTAGTTTCTAATTAGACATACTGTTTTGGCTTTATAGAAATATTTTTGACTCTAACATTTTCATATAAATGTGTAAGAAATAAGAGACATAAAATGCTTTCTGGGGATGTGAACGTCATCAAATGTTATTGTGGTAGTGTTTTATTATTGAACATTATTGGAAATAAATTTTTAATGATTTCATTAATATTTTGACTTTACAGGCTCTGAGTGTCTCTTATTGAAGTTAAATAAATGTTATCAAGTTGATATAAATCACATTTCTCCTCACAGCGACTTGAAATGAACCAAAGATCACTATAAAAGTGTCTTAAATACATATTAAAGTTTAACTCTGAGTGTTTGTATTTTTTATATTTTCTCTAAAGCTACTCGAAACACAGATAACTATCTCATGAGTGACCTCCGTCATAGACTTTTACTGCTGTACTGACTGTATGATATTTAATAACATTAATATTGGAATTTATAACAGCTGATCTTTGTGAGAACTAAACCACAGATATTGATTTATTACTGAATTCTTTTATTTTTCATTAATTTCCTAGTTACAATCATGACAAATAAATATTACTCATAATAATACAAGTCTGTGTTTACACAGTGTTACGTACATACAGTATAAACATATTTGTTCTGAAGATTTAAAAATACACTGCATTACAAAAATTTACTTCTGATGTTTTTTAAAACCTTTTTTTTTTTAACAGAATAACAAAAAAAAAGGATTTCCCATAATATTTTCAGCTGTGTGTGTGTGTGTGTGTGTGTGTGTGTGTGTGTGTGTGTGGTCAGTTTTCAATAATGTAAATATAAAGTTATTCTAAAGTGACGTCTGATGTGCCGAATCTCACCGCGGCTCTTCACACAGATACAACTTTATAATAATACATTTAATACATTTAATAATACATCAGTTTATTTTTAATGTAACTATAATTAGTGTTAATATTTACTCTTTAATTGTCGCTGTGTTAAATTACTGAGCTGTTTGTGCAGCTGGATTGTGTGTTAGTGAGACAGATGACTGAGCAACAATGTGACAATGTGCAGGAATTTTACACAAAACACTACACACTTTATTCTGGATCACACAATCTCACAGTAGAGGCAGATGACCAGTAGAGCCCAAACCCAGCGTACAGAGGCTGAGTGAATGTGGTGTGGACTCTGTGGAGGAGCTTCATCGTGTCAGAGACGCTGTAGAAGGACAGAGTTCCTGCACTGTGATCCACATACACTCCTATTCTGGAGGATGATAGATCTCCAAGCTCAGTCTCAATGTCATTGTGATAGAAAGAGAGGGAAGAAGAAGAACACCACAGACTCCAGGACTGATTGTTGTATCCAAATACACACTCATCACCCCGTCCTTTCCTGCTGATGTCTTTATACGAGATTGATAGGGACACAGCATCACCCCTCCACTCCACCTCCCAGTAACAGCGTCCACACACACTCTCCTTACACAACACCTGACACCAGTAATCAAATCTCTCTGGATGATCAGAGTACTGCTGCTCTCTCTCACTCTCTCGCACCGCTCGGTTCTTCTCAGACAGAATGAGGTTACGATGTGCCGTGTTGGGATCCAGAGTCAGATAACAGAAATCTAAAATAAAAGAGAAAAACAAACTGAACAATGTGAACATGTTGGGTTTAATTCACAGAATACTGTATATTCATGTGAAGAGTGAGACAGCTGTCTGTGTGCGCTGATATCTGAGGGAGAAATGTCTCAATGTTCATTCTGATTTTAATCTAAAGAAATAAAAAAACTGTTGTTTATTCCAATTTGTCAGTGTTTAGTATTTTCTCCTTATGCTTTTGGAAGATATAGTTTATAATTATTATTATTGTTAGTATTATTTTTATTATTATTTTGTGTGTGTGTGTAATATACATTTCATGAAATCATCTCGGGTTACTTTGCAGTAACCCTGTTCCCTGAAAGGCGGGAAAGAGATGCTGCGTGAAAACGCTATGGGAACCATTTTGTTGCGTTGCCAGTCGTGAAGCATGTGTGTAAACAAGCCAAAGTTTTAGGCTATATATAACCTCGACCAGGTGACGTCATCTGATTAGATGCAGGTGGAGGTTATAAATACAGGTGAGCCGGCAACAAACCTCAGATTAATTTGTCTGAACGGATGTCCGGTCACATGGTAGTGCGGCATTCGGACGCAGCATCTTGTTCCCACCTTTCAGGGAACAGGGTTACTGCAAAGTAACCCGAGACGTTCCCTTTCAAGGCTACACTCGATGCTGTGTGAAAACACTATGGGAACGAGAATACCAACGCCGCCGTACTACAGGTGTCTGGACCCCAAGGTTGTGTAGCGTGTGCGCACAAAGCCAAGAAGGTCTCAGAACTATGCCTGGGCAGCTAACTCAGGGACAGTGAGCCCGGAGTAGCATGAACATCCAGATTGTAAATGTAAGAAATGTGTGCAGGGAGGACCAACCCTTTGTGCCACATACTGAATCTGAAGAGCACATACTGGACAGTAAGTGAAGTTTCTCCTGCTCCGAAGCTGTAAAAGGCGGAGGACTGAAGGCTTCAAACAATGCAGTTAAGAACATCCTGAGGGTACTAGGGCACAAGCCCAAGGACAAGCTTTTCCTGCAGAAGCTCCAGCACTGAAACATTTCGGCAGTGAACTGGGTCTACCTGCTTGGCACACACTTGTTGCAGGGGAATACCTCTTGCTAATCCAATAACTGAGGCGATCCCCTGGTTGAATGAGCCCTGATTCCTAGAGGCGAAGTGAGCCCACGCACCTCATAGGAGAGGGCAATAGCATCTCTCATCCAGAGCATGTAGAAGCTGCTCTGACCTACGCCATTAGCTGATGCGGTGGACGTAGATCTGAAGAGCACAAGCTGGACACAGCAAGTGAAGTCTCTCCTGCTCCGAAGCTGTAAGCGCGGAGGACAGAAGGCTTCAAAAGCAATAGGGTGCCTGTTGGGTTTCTAGAGCTTTCGGAAGATAGTTGAGAGAGGATGCAGTCACGTACGTCCTGAGAGTACTAGGGCACAGACCCGAGTATGGAAACTCCAGCACTGAAACAGTTCAGCAGTGGACTGGGTTTACCTGCTTAGCAGATACTTGCTGCAGGGGAATACCTTTTGCTAATGCAATAGATGAGGCAATCCACATGGTTGAAAGAGCCCTGGTTCCTAGAGGCGAAGTGAGCCCACGTGCCTCATAGGAGATGGCAATAGCATCTCTCATCCAAAACATGTAGAAGCTGCTCTGACCTACGCCACTAGCTGATGCGGTGGACGTAAATCTGAAGAGCAGTAAAAGGCGAAGCATATCTTGGAAGGCAAGAGGTCCGCCTTGCTACATGAAAATCTCTCCCTGACTACTTCGGAGTGGGGTTCCTATTCCCCGTGTGTCAGAGATAGACTGGACAGTACTACTGCTCCCGCATCCATGCTGGAATGTAAATCGCCCTGAGGAACAGGAAACTGGTGCGCTAGCTGTTAGCGGTACGAGCACAGTCTGCCCTGGCGATAATATATGAGACTGCCATAGTGTTGTCCACCACACTAGGACATGGCAGCCTCTCAACTGCTGCAGGAAGTGTTTTAGGGCCAGAAATAGAGCCATCATCTCGAGGCAATTGATGTGCTGTGCGAGAAGATAGCCTCTCCAGCTCCCTTGGGCTGGACGGTCATCTGAGACCGCACCCCAGCCTGTGAGGGAAGCTTCTGTCGTTAGCCTCAGCGACGACAAGATGAACTTAGAGTGGGACCCAGAGTAGAGACCGGGGTCTGAACCACATAGAAAGGGTATGAAGCACCTGGCGCGTAACCAATATTGGGGATTGGCCCTAGTGAAATCCCCTGGTTCTTAGCCACAACTTGGAATGCTCTCATGTGCAGAAGGCCCAAAGGTGTCACCGTGGATACAGCTGCCATGAGAGCTAGGATGTCTGAAAGTGATGGTCACTTTCTGGTCTAGCTTGTTTTCCTTGAGGGTGTTGAGAATGGGTTCGACACGAGCGGGAGACAGCTGTGCCCGCTTACGATCGAATCCCATATGGCACCCAATGTGTTGTCCTCTGAACAGGAAAGAGCATGCTTTCGTGGCGTTGGGTCCCAATCCTGAGAACAGAGATGAGCTAGGACGACATGCTGATGTCAAAGCACTAGCCACCGGATGCCCTGGGACTCCCGTAAGAACCAGGGCTAAATCCGTGCATTTTGTATATGTGCGGGTGAGCTAGACCAATGGAAGGACCCGATACTGGTAAGCTTCGCCCCCGAAAGCGAACCTCAGGATCTTCCTGTGTTGTGGTAATGTTTCTGTGTGAAAGTAAGCGTCCTTAAATCAATTGTCAGAAATCAATCGCTTGGTAGGGTTGAGAGCAATCACCTTGACAGTCAACATTTGAACTGTATTCATTGATTTTCAGATAGCGGGAGAGCCGGCAAAATTTGAAAAATTGGACGCAGCCCCCGTTCCTCTTGGGAACCAAGAATACCGACTGTAGTAGCCTGACTCACTGTATATTCCCCGGCAGCTTTGTCAGCAGATGTGCACTTTCTGGTTTCATGGAAGTGGAGACCACGCCATTGAAAACACAGAGGGTGAAGTGAGAACTGAATCCTGTAGTTTCTCTCTCCAGTGCTTAGTATCCAAGGAGATATACTTGGCAGTAGCTTCCAAAAGTTTCGGCGGCTTGGTTACGGGGGCGGGGGGGGGGGGGGGGTGTTAGATGTTTGGCATCCTGATACATGGCAGGAAAAACCGAAGAACTAACAGCCTATTGAACAGAAACAGTGGTGGCGGAGCAAGAACACCGACCTCCTGGGGGTGCCAGGGAGAACACTTATTCGTTTGAAAGGAAAATTTTACTTATATATATATATATATATATATATATATATATATTTTTTTTTTTTTATTTTTTTTTTTATTTATTTATTTTTTTTTTAATCAGTCTGACCTCCTGGGGCATTACCCCTCTGAGGTCCGAGGTGATTTTGGGGCCCTTGAGATGTTTGGACATGCTCTGATATTTGTGCTTTTTTCAGCTACTTATAATATATTATTGACCAACCTGTATTTTTCTTGTAATCAGTACAAACTGTTCTACAATAATACATGACCAAAATGAATGTGTGTTTACATTTTTTAGGAAAAAAAATATTATGCGTGGTAAAAAAAGTAGCTGAAATAAGGCCATGAAACTCATACAGACAATTTGTTCACAAGACATTGTTTCACAAGGGCTGGTGGACTAGTGTTTTTGCTTCAAAATGATGTGAAAATTATCTTGTTTACTTGCTCACAGAAAACAATATAGTGATTAACACTTTTTAAGTCACTTCTTGAGTGTAAAGGGTCTATGCGAAAAGGCGTGATCTATCATTACTAATGCAGTGATTCACACCTGAGAAGACAAAGGCCTGCATACTGATCTGCATAATGAGCCATCAGACAGGTATGTGACTGAGAGAGGAGAGTTACAAGAAAGATTCTGAGGATAAAATAAGTTTATATATTTTCAGTGTTTAGGTTATTTGAGAATGTCACAAAAAAAATCTTGAGATTCATTTGTGAGTTCAGTTAAACAGTTTATTAGGAACAATCAAAGTTGACTTTTTAGCAGCATTACTGCAGCCACTATAACAGAAAATATAGCTAACAATAATATATATCTATTATAATATAGAAAACAACAACAGCTCTTTGTAATTACCAGAACAAATGACTTTACCAATACTGTACAAAATTTTTTCTACAATACACTAGTTTACTATGATGAATATACAGTATTGTATTATATATTTATATAATATAGTTATATTTAACTAACATCTATGATATACTGAATGTGCACTTACTCGTGGTTCTCCAGTGAACTCGAAACTGAACGACACTCACTTACTTTCAATTTAAGAAAGTAAATCCTTCATCGCTGTCCAGAACCATTTGAAGCGCTTCTTCACCCGTGTAGCGTGACATCATTAAAACGCGCAGAAACAGTAAGTAAGTCTATGATGCAGCTTGTTGTTTTATGCCATGGGGGCGTGTACATGATTACCTGCCTCACCTCAGTTCATTTCCATATGAACAGCTCGCGCGCAGGGAGGCGGGAGCGCATTAGCTGTAATGAGCCGATACAGGAGAACCTGTACCACTCCTTACTTTCATACGGATTACATAAAAACATTATTTGTTTTCACTGTGACTTGCATCATTTAAAAGTAGACCCTTTAAGCTTTCTATAGATATATTTCTCTTGTCTGTGTGTGCAGTATTCACAGAGTTTCAGTTCATTTTAGTGACGTGTTTCAAAAAGATTTTCGCGGAGACTGAGATGGCTGAAAGCGCACCCGGTTTATTCATTCATTCATTCATTTTCTATACCGCTTAATCCTGTGTTCAGGGTCGCGGGGGACCTGGAGCCTATCCCAGGAGACTTCAGGCACTAGGCGGGGTACACCCTGGACAGGGTGCCAATCCATCGCAGGGCACACACACATACACACACTCACACACCCAATCACACACTACGGGCAATTTTAGGAACACCAACTAGCCTAACCTGCATATCTTTGGACTGTGGGAGGAAACCCGGGGAGAACGGGGAGAACATGCAAACTCCATGCACACAGAGACGGGAATCCTGGAGGTGCAAGGCGACAGTGCTAACCACTACACCACCGCACCGCCCTGGTTTATTTTATTTATTTTATTAATGCACAAAGTTTTATTTTTAACATGTGTGCATATAACAAAAAGTAGACACTTTACAGATTCGATTAATATATAGATCTTGTCTGTACGATCAAAACTGAAAGTGTAATTTAAGTTCTTATTGGTGTCATCAGGGGAAAACACATCAAAACGCATATATGCGTTCGCGGACCTCAGAGGGTCAAGGAGGAATGCACAATCCTATCCTTGAAGAGCCCCGCCAGTACTCAAGTCTCTCAGCAGGTCAGCCTGGTAGGCCTGCAAAACCGCCCTGGTGTGCAGAGGAACACCAAGCTGGCCTACTGCCTGAAAAGCTTTCCCCTCCAGGGAAGATGAAAGTCTACACAGCTAGAAAGGAAGTACAAGCTTGTATAAGCTTACCAGGAAGGATGATGTCCCAGGAGAGAGATAGCCTGTGAAGCGTCTCTACTATCTGGACGTCATCATATAACCCCGCGCTTCCACATCAACTATATTTAAATAAATAAATAAGTTGATGGCAGGAAAAACACGGGATGAATACAGCTTATTCCATGAAAGGGTTAACTCATATGGAGAGAGCTAAGAGGGGGGGGGGGGGGAGCGTTATTGAGGCTCCATACCCCGGCCACCCAACAGAAGCTGCCGTCTACTGTTTTTTTTTTTTTTTTAAGTGCGTAAGGTTATTTTCATCTCCGCTAAGCAAGAGAGGAATCCTCGTGATGAGAACGCGGAAGAAAAGGAGCTTACCTCCGTGTGCCGCAGCTCTGTCAGATGCACAAGCCAGGAATGCGTGGCGCGCTGCACTAGTCGAAGCAGTATAGAGATCGCACTCCGATATGGATTATCACACACGGAGGGATATCTAGTTTAAACTCCCCATATTGGTGAGTTAAACACCTTCTTATTTTGCTGGTTTAAACACAGACACGCTCACAACAAGGCTTTGAAGACAAATGATCTGAGGTTTGTTGCCGGCTCACCTGTATTTATAACCTCCACCTGCATCTAATCAGATGACGTCACCTGGTCGAGGTTATATATAGCCAAAAACTTTGGCGTGTTTACACAGCATGCTTCAACGACCGGCAATGCGACAAAACGGTTCCCACAGCATCGAGTGTAGCCTTGAAAGGGAACTAAGCTGCTCTCCCTCTCTCTCTCTGTCTCTCTCTCTCACACACACACACACACACACACACACACACACACACACACACAAATAAACTAATAGTAATTAAATTTACATTTTAAAATCACACAACTGTTTGTGTGTGTGTGTGTGTGTGTGTGTGTATGTGTGTGTGTGTGTGTGTGTGTGTGTGTGTGTGTGTGTGTACATTTCAGAAGTTCTTCTCTGCTCTGTGTCTCTGGTGGTGAAAACATCTGAACTGCTGCAGCTGTGGAGAGAAAAATGGAAATGAAGACAAAAAGCCTCATCAAGTTGTAAAAGATGGAAACAGTTTAAAGTGATACAGTCAGTTATTCATTTTAAATCAGTATTTTAGTTCAAACTGTCTGCAGGAAGGTCAGCAGGAGCATTGGTAAGAAATAAGACTTGACAGAGCGAGTAAAGACGTCCATCATTGTGTTTCTCCAGCAGGAACAGCTCCTCTTACCATGTGGAGGGATTTTGTTGAATTCCTCCTCACAGATTTCCTCGAGTCTCTTCTTCAGATCTGAGAGAGAATTCCTCACTCCATCAAATGAGAGATGTTGATGGACACTGATGCTGGAGGTCTGAAACGTTGGTCTGCCCACTGGAGGAGACTGACGTCCAGATGCTAAAACCTACAGAAAGCAGATTAAATGTAAAACACACTTATGACATCAGAGGACATTCACTGGTCCATTAACAGGAGGTGTTTTAGAGAGTGTGTGAGGAACAGCTGTGTGTGTAGATCAGACAGTGAGTGTTACCTGTGTAGATGCGGTCATATTATTTCACCAGTTTTGATGCGTAGCTCTGGTTTAAAGTTTCACTCACACGACAGAAGTCCAATCTCTTTGTCTCTTGTAGTTTATTTTGTCAGCATCAAAGAATCAACACTTCATACAGTCGTCTTGAGTAAATCCACTGTGATTACAGACACCAGTTGCTGCATCTTGCAAATCTCTGACTTTTACAACAACCTATTTGCTGTATCTTGTAAATTACAGTCTTAGCTTACGTATATAACAACACTCTTGTTGTATATCTCTACTTACGGGAGCTTACGGTTACAACAACCTAGCTGCTGTATCTCACATTCTTAGCTTACCGGGAGTTTACGGGAGCTTACGGGAGCTTACGGTCAAAAGCTTGTGTTTCCGTAGCCTTCCGCATCTAAACTGCACTTTCTATCATGCGATAGTCATACAAATACATGTCATAGTGGAATGACATCACAGACCAACTTGCGATTGTCAAAATGGATGCATGACTAAGAAATTTAAAGCTTATGGCTTATGTAACAAACTTAATGCTTAATGCTTTACTAATGAATAGAACAAGGTAGAATAAATGAAATAACAGCAAATAAAATAAACACAACAACAAATTCATAACAAGTACGATATGGCTCTTACAACCTGGAGGAACTGGATGTGATCGTGTGTGTGTGAAAGCTGCTCCAGCTCAGTGAGTCTCCTCTGAAGATCAGCAATCTCCTGCTCCAGTTGCTCCAGGAGTCGTTCAGCTCGACTCAGTTCAGCCTTCTCCTGATCTCTGATCAGCTCCGTCACCTCCGAGCGCTTTTTCTCCATGGAGCTGATCAGCTCAGTAAAGATCCTCTCACTGTCCTTCACTGCTGTCTGTGCACTCAGCTGTTATACACACACACACACACACACACACACACACACACACACACAGGATTTAAAGCTCATCTATCATTCCCTCTCTTACTGCGACTCTAAATGTCTCCATGTTGTCCATGTTGTGTGTGTTTCTAGGAGCAGCTCTGTCTCTGCTCACTGCTCACCTTTATAATGTTCACAGCCTGTTTCAGCTCCTCCACCTTCTTCTGCTTCTCCTGGATTCTCTGCTGGGATTTCATCTGCTTCTCCTTTAACTCACTCTGAGGACAGAACAGTTACATTCAGCTTTTTATAAAGTACTTACATAGTGAGATAATTCATTACATGCAAACATACATATTTCTCAGAGCTGTGAATGTTTTGTGTGTGTCTGTTTTGTGTCCAGTTTATAAATGTATGTATGTAATAAAGTTTATCATGCCACAGTAAAAGGAGTTACGGTGAGTATAACACCTATGTGGGTTAACATGTCGTGCTGTGTTGTTAGTTTACATTACACTGATTAACACAGAACAGATGATTTTACAGTTTCACACTATAATGTCTGTAGCCTGATGCAGAACCATAACAGCATAATGTTTAGTTAACTAATTCATTCCAGAAGCGTCTCGTACATCAAACCACTCATAAATCAAAGCGAATGTCCCCATAAGAAATAATGAAAACTCTGATTATTTATTCCACTATTCCACAAAGCAAAAAAAAAAAAAACAATTATTAAAAAAAATAATACAAATTATGATGTAAATATAAAACAAATTAACCTGCATTTTACTTTTGAATAGAATCACGATGGAGCAGTGTTTCCTTTAGAGTGTGTGTCTGTGTGTGTGTGCGTGTGTGTGTGCGCGTGTGTGCATGTGTCTGAAGTCGAGAGTAGGAGGGAAGAGGCAGAGTGTCTAATGACGTGTACACACACACACACACACACACACACACACACACACACACACTAACGGAAACAGGGCAGTCTAACAAAGAGAGAAAATGGATCTTTAACCTCTCTAATGACACTTGCTTTTGCTTTACACAATGTTATAATACACGGTCGTGGAAAGGAAGACTTTCACATACATGCATACAAAAACAAAATAAAAGACGCTTTATGATCACACGCACGGTCACAGTTTTAACAAACACTATAAAAAATTTTTGCTCGTCTTGAGTAACGTTTGCAAACCGAGTTACTCGCAATCGGAGGTTCCACTGTATATATATATATATAATTTATACATCTACACTTATAATAAAAATATAAAGTTGGGGTCTCTGTACATTGAATGTATTTGTGTAAGATGAGTAATACAACACATCAACTCTGTTTGTCCAACTCTGTTTGTCTGTTTGTTTATGCACGCATCATATGAAAACTCCTGAACTCATTTTAATTGAGTTTTATTTAATAATTACAGTTTTTTACAGATGCTAGGACACATTTCTCAATACTTAGGTGACTTTTGCAATACTCTTCACACAATTCTCCTAACCGACTTTCAGCTTGGCAAAGCAGTTCATTTCACATTCAAAATGCACTACAACTTCCGAAACACTTTATTCAGGTCTCAAATAAACTCATTCTTCCAGAACACTAGCAAAGTTTGACAGCCGACAAACACACTTTGTCACCCACAAAACAATGACCTAAAAAACACTAACAACATCTAGCATTACACAGTGTTTTCTTGTGTAAAACAAGGACACATCTCCGTTTATAATTGCAATATATATTTTTTATAACTGCAATATATGTTACTGGAATGAATCAGACATGATGAATAATTCGTCAATATTTGATATGTTGTTTATTTATTTTTCTTTTTTTGCACTAAGTAATTCCAAAATACAAGAATCCCTATTCACACCATCCACTGCTACAGATACAATAGTAATGCTAATCTCCTCGGTCTTCTCCATTTGGCCACAGGTTCTCATCCACATCACATCTTATGTCATCTAGGGCAATACACCTAGGAAAGAATCTTCTGGCATCCCTGATCCATCCCTGGCAATCTTCTGATATGTCCAGGCATCCAGCATTCATTGCATCCAGGAGGGACATTTGAGCATGTGGATGATGGTCGTAAACCTTCTACCGCCATGAGGAAAAGAATTCGTCTATGGGGTTGAGGAATGGAGAGTAAGATGGGAGGAAAAGTGACTCTTTTGAATCTGGGATGAGCCGCAAACCACTCGGTGACTGCACGGGAGTGGTGAAATGCCACAGTGTCCCATACAATTATAATTTTTGTCTGATTCCTTCTCTCTGCATCCCTTTCCACCTAGCACAACCCTTCCATAGAGATCATGCAGGAACGCAAGGAGACATTCAGTGTTGTATGGCTCAATTAGTGGTCTGTGTAACAGCAGTCTATCAGTGAATATTGCTGCGCACATTGTGATGTTGGCACCCCTCTGGCCCTGGACATTCACTGTGGCTCTCTTCCCAATCACATTCCTTCCTCGTCGCCATGTTTTGGCCAAGTTGAAAACTGCCTCATCCACAAAGATGAAAAATGTGGTGTGTTTGCTGGTTAAACTGCATTTTTAGATTTAAAATATGTTTCAAAAAAATATTGCTGTTGAATTATTTTCATTTAATTTAATTTTATAAAACTTTATGAATCCCAGAGGGAAATTACTCAATTTTCGCATATCCCAATTAGGAAACTGGGGTTCAGCCAGCTTACGGAGCAGATAGGGTTAAGGGCCTTGCTGAAGGGCTCAACAGTGGAAACTTGGAGATGCTGAGGTTCGAACCACCGACCTTCCGATCAGTAACCCAGTAACCCACAGCCTTAACCGACTGAGCCACCACTGCCCCAAAGAATTTTGCTGTCTTATTCAGTTTTGCATTATGTTATTGTTTTAAACATAAGTTTAACAGTTTTGAAAACAGTATGAAACAGTATGTACTGTAAGTACGTGCAAAATGTCCTGTACGTACAAATATTTTTGGCAGTTGTTGTGTCTGAGTGAGAAAAGAATTCATGAAATTTGAGAGATGTAATCATTGAATGCATTTTGAGCCAAAACAATGATAATTGATCCTCAGTTTAGCCCACATAGACTTCTGTTGTGCTCACTGTGTGAAGAGTTTTGCAGACGTGATCTAAGTATTGAGAAATGTGTCCTAGCGTCTGTAGAAAACTGTAATATAAACTTTATTTAATCTCAATCAGCGAACAGGAACAGAAGATATGCTAATTTGAAATTTTAATGGAAAATGCCGTTATCATAAAAACATAGACATTGAAAAAAATCATTAGTTCATCTAAAAATTCAACAGATGGCATTGTACATTCATTAAAACATGCCTATGAGTGTGTAATTAAATTTTATGCAAACAAACCTGCTGTACACAGGTTCATCTCAATAAATTAGAATATCAATAAAAACTGAAGCTCATATATTATACAGACTGATTACACACAGACTGATATATTTTAATTGTATAATTCTTTTGATTTTGATGATTATGGCTTATAGCTAATGAAAACCAAAAATTCAGTATCTCAGAAAATTAGAATATTGTGGAAAAGATCAATATTGGAGACTCATGGTGTCACACTCTAATCAGATAATTAACTTAAAACACCTGCAAAGATTCCCTGAGCCTTTAAATGGTCTCTCAGTTTGGTTCAGTAGGCTGACTGTTCACAGAGTGCTGTATCCAAGTACATTAATGGAAAGATGAATGGAAGGAAAAAATGTGATAGAAAAAAGTTCACAAGCAACAGGGATAATTTCATTTGGAAATCAAGGTCCCAGAATGTGGAGGAAGAGAGGAAAGGGACAGAATCCAAGTTGCTTGAGGTCCAGTACAAACTTCGCACACTCAGTGGTGGTTTGAGGAGTGATGTCATCTGCTGGTCTACCAGGAAGTTCTAGAGCACTTCATGCTTCCCTTTGCAGACCAACTTTATGGAGAAGCTGATTTCATTTTCCAGCAGGACTTGGCACAGTGCCAAAAGTACTAATACCTGGTTTAAGGACCATGGTGTACCTGTGTTTGATTGGTCTGCAAACTCACCTGATCTAAACCGCATAGAGAATCTATGGACTATTGTAAAAAAGAAGATGTGAGACACCAGACCCAACAACATAGAAGAACTAAAAATGCTTACAGAGTAACCTGGGCTTCCATACAGTAACACCTCAGCAGTGTCACAGACTGATCACCTTCATGCCACGCCTCATTACTGCAGTAATTCATGTAAAGGCCCTGACCAAGTACTGAGTACTGTACATGTTCATACTGTTCAGTGCTCCAACATTTCTGTGTTTAAAATCTTTTATTTATTTTTAATTGATCTTAAGTACTGTAATATTCTAATTTTCTAATGTTCAGAATTTTGGGTTTTCATTAGCTGTAAGCCATAATCATCAAAATTAAAAGAAGCAAACACTTGAAATATATCAGTCTGTGTGTAATAAATCTATATAATATATGAGTTTCACTTTTAAAACTGAATTACTGAAATAAATCACCTTTTTGCTGATTTTCTAATTTACTGAGATGCAACTGTGTATGTGTGTGTACATTCATGTATATCACAAACATTATCTAGCCAAACAGTCACACACTAATATTTAATATTTTATATATTAATAGTAATATCACTTTTATGAGTAACTAACAACACTGTGCACGTGTTATTAGATATAAACTATAATTAAGAACCTCATCCTGGAAATCTCTCTCATTCTCACCTGTTTCTCAGCTCTTTCTGCTGCGGCTGTGACGGTGTCGTGTCCTCTGTGATTATCCATCGTACACAAATAACAGATACAGGTTTGATCAGTACGACAGTAGATCTCAATCAGCTTGTTATGTTCAGAGCAGATCTTCTCTTGGAGTTTTGCTGAAGCTTCAATTACTGTGTGTTTTTTCAAAGCAGGAACTTCCAGGTGAGGTTTCAGATGAGTTTCACAAAATGAAGCTAAACACATCAGACAGGACTTGACGGCTTTGTGTTTTCTTCCGGTGCAGAAATCACACTCCACATCTCCAGGTCCAGCGTAACAGTGAGCAGGAGAAGCAGCTTGGACTTCAGTCTTCTTCTTCAGTTTCTCCACCACTTCAGCCAGCATGTTGTTTCTGCGTAGAACAGGCCTTGGTGTGAAAGTGTCTCTGCACTGAGGACAGCTGTAGACGTCCTTCCCATCCTCCTGATCCCAGCAGCCATTAATACACACCTTACAGAAACTGTGACCACAGGGGAGAGTCACCGGATCCTTCAGGAGATCCAGACACACTGGACAGATGAACTGATCCTGATCTACTGAAATACTGGCCTCAGCCATTTTCCTGCATTAACACACTGAGGGAGAGACACAGTCTGAGTTTCGTTTTGTTCGACAAGAACTTCCTGGTTCTGTGTGTGTGTGTGTAAGAGAGTGTGTGAGAGGAGGAGTTAAAAAGAGGGAGGGGATGAATACACCTCTGTTAACCGTTTCATCTCACTTTCATCTCACTCATGAATATGTGGAATATCTACAAACACATTTGTGCCTTGTTAATAAATACATTTTACTTAGTTTATTCATAGACATTCATTTATTTATTTACTTGTGTTTTTTTTCATTAAGTTTTTCTATTTTTCACTATTTTATCTCTCTCAGAGTGGATGCTTCCATCGTGTGTGTAGTGAAACCTGTAAAAGTGGAAAAATGCTTTGATAAAATGTATTTAATAAGAAAACAAAAAATGTAAGTAATAGTTTTTTAATCTGTTCACATAATATTAACATTAGTAAAAGCAGCTAAATCATTATTTATTCAGTTTAAATTGTAAATAGTAATTAATAACTGTATTGGTATTATGACTATATTTATTGTCTGTCACTGTTTAACTGTAGTGAAGCACTTTGAGCTCCATATTCTGTCTGAATAGAGTTATTCTAATGATTGTAGGTAAATAGACAGAGACAGATTGAGTCAGTAGTTTATCAGTACTGTGTTTAATGTGACGTATCACTCCAGAGTTCTCCACAGTTTACTGTACTTCACTTTACTTAAGAATTGAGGATCTTCACATTAAATTTAATAAGATTAATAACTTTAATACACATTACAGCACATACTTACACTTACAGTCACGGTACATGGAGCTTAGCTTCACCGTCCTCATTTAAAGCTCCACCCACTCACTCTGTTACACTACAGTATAAATACAGAAACTGAAAGTTCATCCAGAGTAAAGAAAACTGATCTCTGTGCTCTCTCTCTCTCTCTCTCAGGAAAATGGTGGAGGTGAGTATTTCAGTAGATCAGGACCAGTTCATCTGTCCAGTCTGTCTGGATCTCCTGTGGTCAAGCACAGGTACAGTTACACTATCCTATCACAATACAGTGGAGGTGAGTGAACCCGGAGTGAAACTATTCTTCCTGAATGTCCTATAAGACTGTAGTGTTTATCAGCATTAAACCTCACATGTCGTTTACCCTCACAGCATTAACAGCAAACACAAACATATTCATTCATAATAAAACCATTTGTTTATCATAAAATATGGACTATTAAATAACTGTTACATATTCTGCAAAACTGCACTAGGACTTTCTCCAGGTTACTGGCACTAAATTTCCCAACAAACAAATTTGAAAAATATTTAAATGAACAAATGAAACTGAAGTGCACTTTACAGTGTAACTGTATTAGACTAACCTTTCTCAATGATGAACAATGTTAATTTATTTTATTAAAACATTTCTTCCAGCATTTATTATTTAAAGTTCATGTCAAGGCTGCAATAAAACCTAGTTCATAAAAAAAATAGACAACTGATTTATAATTTAAATGTGAATTGTGTTTATTTAAACAATTAGTTTTAGACTTTATGGCCACCAGAGGACTGGAAAATTATAACATCACTGCTGACTGAAAATGTGTCTGAAAAACAAATTAAGAATAAATATAGAAAATAATTTAGTGATATTAATTGATGGGAAGTTAAAAAGTTAAATATTTAAAGTTTTATTACCATCAAGTAACGAGTCACATCATGGTCAGTAAACCAGTTAGTGGTAGTGTTTGAGCTCATGAGGCTTACACTCCGTGTTGAAGATATAGATGATCATCTTCTGGACAACTCAGCAGTCTTCCCCATGATTATAGTTGTGTGGACTGAAATATACTGAGAGATACACAGTATTGAAATAATTTTAAAGTAATTTTATCAAACTCGAAGTGAAATATTCTAATAGTTTGACATCCTGATGTAAGCAGTAATCATTGGAATTAAAACAAAAAGACCTTACGCTTCATGTGTAATTACTCTAAAATACCTTTCGAATTACATAAAAAAACATTTTCCATAATACAGTATTCTAATTTTTTGAGATACACTATACGTAAATGTATGCGGATGTGTTTGTTTTACAGTTGAAGGAGTCCTTTGAGGTAAAACGTTTAAGAACCTCTGCTTTAACTGCTGAACATATGGGATTAATGTATTGATATACTGTATATTATGCAGTATGTTGAACTGCAACAGCGCTATCACTAAAATCATCTCTAAGGCAGTTAGCAGAAAAACAATAATGATCTAAAATTCCTATATAGTATACACGTCTGTACCCTCACACAATCAGCAGTAATGAATTCTGTCAAATTCATTACCCTCAAACAGTGTAGAGTAACATCTAATTCTATTTGTCATTTTCAACTGTTTTTTTTTTTAAGAATAAGCGAACTGGAAATACAGTGGTGTGAAAAACTATTTGCCCCCTTCCTGATTTCTTGTTCTTTTGCATGTTTGTCACACTTAAATGTTTCTACTCATCAAAAAAACGTTAACTATTAGTCAAAGATAACATAATTGAACACAAAATGCAGTTTTTAAATGAAGGTTTGCGTTACTAAGGGAGAAAATAAACTCCAAATCTACATGGCCCTGTGTGAAAAAGTGATTGCCCCTCTTGTTAAAAAATAACTTAACTGTGGTTTATCACACCGGAGTTCAATTTCTGTAGTCACCCCCAGGCCTGATTACTGCCACACCTGTTTCAATCAAGAAATCACTTAAATAGGAGCTACCTGACACAGAGAAGTAGACCAAAAGCACCTCAAAAGCTAGACATCATGCCAAGATCCAAAGTAATTCAGGAACAAATGAGAACAAAAGTAATTGAGATCTATCAGTCTGGTAAAGGTTATAAAGCCATTTCTAAAGCTTTGGGACTCCAGCGAACCACAGTGAGAGCCATTATCCACAAATGGCAAAAACATGGAACAGTGGTGAACCTTCCCAGGAGTGGCCGGCCGACCAAAATTACCCCAAGAGCGCAGAGACAACTCATCCGAGAGGCCACAAAAGACCCCAGGACAACATCTAAAGAACTGCAGGCCTCACTTGCCTCAATTAAGGTCAGTGTTCACGACTCCACCATAAGAAAGAGACTGGGCAAAAACGGCCTGCATGGCAGATTTCCAAGGCGCAAACCACTTTTAAGCAAAAATCTGCAAAGATGAGTGGGCCAAAATTCCTCCAGAGCGCTGTAAAAGACTCGTTGCAAGTTATCGCAAACGCTTGATTGCAGTTATTGCTGCTAAGGGTGGCCCCACCAGTTTTTAGGTTCAGGGGGCAATT
Organism: Channallabes apus; assembly: GCA_030522415.1. NCBI lineage: Eukaryota > Metazoa > Chordata > Actinopteri > Siluriformes > Clariidae > Channallabes > Channallabes apus. Next base: position 53,979,177 of record CM060107.1, on the reverse strand, counting down.
ACTTTTTCACACAGGGCCATGTAGGTTTGGATTTTTTTTCTCCCTAAATAATAAATCCCCTCATTTAAAAACTGCATTTTGTGTTTACTTTTGTTATCTTTGACTAATAGTTAAATGTGTTTGATGATCAGAAACATTTTGTGTGACAAACATGCAAAAGAATAAGAAATCAGGATGGGGGCAAATAGTTTTTCACACCACTGTAAATACTCAATTATAAATTACATGAAACACTTTATTTACAAATTAAGAAATACATTTATAAATATGTAGTGTATTTGTGGTGCAAGAAGGCAGAGGATCAAGGGTCCGTCCTCTCCATGACAATCTACGACAGGGGAAAAATAAAGACATGTACTGTATGGTAAAAAGACTTCATGATGTTACTATGCAGTTTGACACACACACACACACACACACACACACACACACACACACACACACACACACGCAAACACAACTGCATACGTTTTTTATAGAATGCAAGGTTTTAGAAATGCTGTGTACAATTACTGGCTTTTGCCGTTAAGTATTGCAGCATAATTTGGCCCTAACTACACCATTCATTAACGCACACATTATGTCCATGAATAGACGGATGCAAGTGTCTCTGTCCCCCGATTAAAATGTGCTCAGTGGTGTTCCTGAAAAGAGAGCTGAACTTTTATATCACTCACCTTCTACTCAGGATGTAAAGCCAGGTGTAGAAATCAGCTGATGATTTACATAACGTTCACAGTGAAAAGGAAAATTTCAATTCAATTCAATTTTATTTGTATAGCGCTTTTAGCAATTGTCATTGTCGCAAAGCAGCTTTACACAATCAAAATAATTATTTAAGTTTGTATGGATGCAGATTAGGCTAATTGGCATTCCCAAATTGATCTGAATGAGTGTGTGTGTGCTCTGCGATGGATTGGCATGCTGTCCAGGGTGTACCCTGCCTTGTGCCCTGAGTCTCCTGGGATAGGCTCCAGGTCCCCGCGACCCTAAATACAGGATAAAGCGGTATAGAAAATGAGTGAATGAATGAATGAAGTTTGTATGGAATGTGAATGTGTATGAATCAGAATGATCAGATTGTCCCTGGTGAGCAAGCCAAGGGCGACAGTGGCAAGGAAAAACTCCCCGAGATGGGGAAGAAACATCGAGAGGAACCAGACTCAACAGGGAACCCATCCTCATCTGGGTGAAACAGGAAGCAGGAAATGATCTGCATTCATACTGTGTGTTAGGTGGCAGCCAGTTCAGCTATAACAGTTGATGTTAATTGATGTTAATATGGAGTCCAGGTAGTTTTTGGAGATTCAGGTAGACTTGTAGCAAATTCCAGTCTTGAACTATCGAACAGAGAAACACCTCAGAGAAACAGCTGTCAACACCAGTCGAGGCCAGAACCATCTTCATGGTAGAGTTAAACGATCCCCAGACACCAGACGCACCCCGAAGAGACACATGGGGCATCCATGCGATGAGATCTCCAAAAACACACAAGCATACATATGGTATGAGATGGAACTCAAGAGGTATAATGGTTTAACTGCCGTGTCTCACGGTGACAGCATTCGGGTTTGTGCGTTTGCTGGCTTTTACTGCTGAGTGGCACTATATAACCTAAGACCGACGCCTCAGGCCTCAGTAAATTTTCTCAAGAATTAATGAGCCGCGCTCCTTTAGAGCTGGACGTAGTAGTGGCTAAAATCAAGTCAAACATTGTAGTTCCCTTTCAAAATCTACACTCGATGCTGCATGAAAACGCTATTGGAACATCTTTTTGTGTTACCGGTTGTGAAGCATGTGTGTATCAAAACGCCAAATTTTGGCGATATATAACCTCGGTCAGGTGACGTCATCTGATGAAGTGCACCAGGAGGTTATAAATAGGAGTGAACTGGAAACATCCTCAGGTCTTTTTGTCTTCAGGACTGCATTGAGTTTGCGTGTTTGTGTGCAAGCGAGTTTTAAAAGTGTTAACTCACAGATATGGTATGATATGATACAGTTTGTTAGGAGATCTGTGCATTGATAGATCTCTTTTGGAGATCTCCACACTTTTGTTTTGAGCGCTTTGCACGCGGCTCGCATTCTTTAAAGAGAAACCACGAGCCGTACCTGCACTGTGATCGACATACACTCCTATTCTGGAGGATGATGGAACTCTGAAATCCGCCTTAATGTTGTTGTGATAGAATGAAAAAGCAGAAGAAATAAAACACCACACATTCCAGGATTGATCGTTATCCAAACACACACTCATTACCCTGTTCTTTCCTGCTGATGACTTTATATGAGACTGATATGAACACAGCACTGCTCCACTCCACCTCCCAGTAACAGCGTCCACACACACTCTCTTTTCTCAACACCTGAATCTAGTAGTGAGATATGAAGGGAGAAATGCCTTAGCATTAGCTAGAGAGGGGGTGACTGGGGTATTGGCCTATAATAAAAAAATCCATATATTCAATATATTTAATCTACAGGGTGGGTGAAAAGTAACTATGTATTAAAATAGGTAATGTCTATATTTCAAATTCAAATTTATTGAAACAAATTGTACATGTACTTTATTACATAGGCAAGTAAAAGAAAATATTTAAATCTCAAAGCATCAACCAGTTAACACTAGAAGCGCCGAGCAGCGGTCATTTGACTGCAATGGCGGAAAAAATAAAAATAAATACTCCACACTCGATCTAAATCCAGGAGCCTCCTTTCATGACTTTTTCTAGATCTGTGAGCTTAATCACCCAGCATGCTGACATTTTCAAAATCGCACCAGTAAAAGCCAGTATAAAGCTATTTTGCTCTTATTTACGTCAAATTGCTGACAGCTGCGCGGCGGCGTGACGTTTCCTGCCTTTTCCAACCTGCGATTCTCATTTCTCTCAGCAGATGGCGCAAGGGATCGCGCATACTGTACTATCTATGTATATATTTACTGTACTATATACATATATAGAAAAGGCAGGAAACGTCATGGCGCCGCACAGCTGTCAGGAATTTCACGTAAATAAGAGCAAAATTGCTTTTTTACTCCCTATTACTGAAAGTAATCATTGCAGTTACTCTTAACATTAATGGTTGTAGCGACTGCAGGAAAAGAGAAGCACTGTATTAGCTGGTGCAACAGAAGCCGACAGATGAACACATACAGTATTTATATACACACAATACAAGGTCTTTAGGTTTTCAATGAAATAGTAAATTTGCAAAAATAAAAAAATCAGGAAACTCCATCTGGCTGAACAACACATCACTAAGATCAAGTGTGTTTTAGAAGAGCTGAAGTTCTACCTCGCTGGTTGTTGCTTCACCCTCGTTTGTCAGATGGGTGAGTGATGTGAGTGATGTTCTTGGAGCTTCACTCATGTTCTGTTCTTTCTGCAGTTACACTGGAGGATTCTTTCACTACACCAGACCACAGAGAACTGGCTGCCTCACTGCCTCGACTTGGCTGCCACCCCGCCTTTACTGGTGTACTGACACAGGTAACTCTACACTGCCACCTGAGTCACTGCTTCTCAACTGTCTCCCTGCACTGCAAAGAAGCCGCACTGGATTCTCCACATTCCTAGCTTTGGATAATAAAAGAGCTCATGTTTGTCTGTGTCCACTGGTCTCTGTGTCCCTGTGTCCCCGCCTCCATCATAGTTCTTACAGTTTATATCACAGCATGTATTAATGAGCAAAGAGAAAACTGTACAGTGTGTGTGTGTGAGTGAGAGAGAGAGAGAGAGAGTATTTGTCCTCTATGCCTTAGTGACTGTTTATTTGAATGTTGTTTAATCACCTCAAGGTAAAATGTCCAACCATTTTTCTCTATAATTAATCTATTAAAGTGTTGTTTAGTTTCTAATTAGACATACTGTATTGGCTTTATAGAAATATTTTTGACTCTCTAACATTTTCATTTAAATGTGTAAAAACTAAGAGACATAAAATGTCACATCTGAACCACCTCGGTCCTGGGGAGGAAGGTCGGGCTCGCCGGGTTACTGAGCCGCCACTTTGTCTCCCCCTAGTGTGTCTACGTGTGTACTGTTCCCCCCACGCAACATGACTTGATTACGGATCAAGTTTACCTGTGTCTACCCTGTGTGTCTCACTATTTATAACATGTTTTCCGCGCGCGCGCAACATCCCTTTTCTGTGCACGATCGACTCTGCCTGCACGCGCGTTCAACTTCGTCCAGTGTTACAAAACTGCCACAAAACTATCCAATCACAGACTTCCACACACTACTTCTGACTGGCTGTTTCTTCTCTAATCAGCTGCCACTATCAAGCTGTTGATCACACAGAGGAGACACTGCACATGCATGGAGTACTTAAGCTGCCCTCAAAATGTCAAGACTGTGCGGTCAGGAATGTGGCAGGAATATAACGCCATACCCGTTCTCAATCAATTCACCTGACCATGTATCGGATATGTATCTGATGTCGAAAATTATTACATATGAAATTATGTTCAACCTAAAAATATCAGATTTGTGCATTGAAATTGAGATCTGTCTCACATAAACGTAAAAGAATTCAGAATTTTTGTTTTTATTCAGGCTGGTTGGTTGCTGCTCTGTCCATGATGTGGCAGTGTGTACATGCTGGCTGTAAACCTATACCATGACAATTTATTAAAAATTTTATTTGACAGAAAGGTTTTATAAACATGTTAAAATCTCTTATTGACATCATAAAACAAGAATTCTGTCTGTTCAAACATTTACTCAGGCTTCATTAATTCACTTGTTCTCCCAGACCAATAAAAAACTAAATACACTATTGTGAGAAACTGAAACACATCTTATTACAGTTCACACATTACTCTGGATCACACAACCTCACTGTTACATCTTCATCTAATAAATCAATCCTGAACCCAGCGTACAGAGGCTGAGTGAATGTGGTGTGGACTCTGTGGAGGAGCTTCATCGTGTCAGAGACGCTGTAGAAGGACAGAGTTCCTGCACTGTGATCCACATACACTCCTATTCTGGAGGATGATGGATCTCCAAGCTCAGTCTCAAGGTCATTGTGATAGAAAGAGAGGGAAGAAGAAGAACACCACAGACTCCAGGACTGATTGTTGCCTCCAAATCCAGCCTCCCTACCACGTCCTTTCCTGCTGATGTCTTTATATGAGACTGATATGTCCACAACATCACCGCTCCACTCCACCTCCCAGTAACAGCATCCACACACACTCTCCTCACACAACACCTGACACCAGTAATCAAATCTCTCTGAATGATCAGCGTATTCCTGCTCTCTCTCACTGCCGGTCACCGCTCGGTTCTTCTCAGACAGAGTGAGGTTACGATGTGCCGTGTTGGGATCCAGAGTCAGATAACAGAAATCTAAAATAAAAAAAAGAGAGAGAAACTGAACAATGTGAACATTGTGTGAATGATTAACATGAGTGAGACAGCTGTCTGTTTGCACTGATCTCGGAGGGATAAAGTAGATAGACAGGAGGTGACCAGTGAGTTAATTAATTAATTAATTAATTAATTAATTAATATGTGTTGTCCTTCAATGTAGACTTTATTTTATTTAAAGTTTTAATTCAAATAAACTCCAGTGCTTCTCAGTGTTCTGTATCAAGTATTTTCTAAGCTGCTTTAGATAACTGTTGCACATAGACAGTAGATAGTAATTTTCACACATCTACATAGAACCTTCTCAGATGACCATGGTATACAATATCTTCCTTCATTGCATTTATCTATAAGCATCTGCACTCGTTCACTGAAGCACAACACAATGAAATACAGGAGTGCATCAAAAATAGTAGTACACACACGTATGCAACTTATTTTGATGGACTTCTGTATTTCATTGCATTGTACATGTGCAGTGAAGAAGTTGAATCGAATTTAAATAAGCACAAAGCAATTTCTGTGTGTGTGTGTGTGTGTGTGTGTTTACATTTCAGAAACTCTTCTCTGCTCTGTGGCTCTGGTGGTGAAAAGATCTGAACTGCTGCAGCTGTGGAGAGAAAAATGGAAATGAAGACAAAAAGCCTCATCAGGTTGTAAAAGATGGAAACAGTTTAAAGTGATACAGTCAGTTTATTCATTTTAAATCAGTATTTTAGTTCAAACTGTCTGCAGGAAGGTCAGCAGGAGCATTGCTAAGAAATAAGACTTGACAGAGCGAGTAAAGACGTCCATCATTGTGTTTCTCCAGCAGGAACAGCTCCTCTTACCATGTGGAGGGATTTTGTTGAATTTCTCCTCACAGAATTCCTCGAGTCTCTTCTTCAGATCTGAGAGAGAATTCCTCACTCCATCAAATGAGAGATGTTGATGAACGATAATGCTGGATGAGTAGTCAAGTGCAGAAGGGACACAAAGGGACTGTATGTTGAAAAAGAGTAAACTGATCTTAGACTAAACTGCACCAAAGACAAACTTGTAATGTCTGACATTTAGTGTTACCCTAGGGAAAGGTGTTTTGGAGTTTGTGAGGAACAGCTGTGTCTGCAAAGAGTGAGTGTTACCTGGAGGAACTGGATGTGATCGTGTGTGTGTGAAAGCTGCTCCAGCTCAGTGAGTCTCCTCTGAAGATCAGCAATCTCCTGCTCCAGTTGCTCCAGGAGTCGTTCAGCTCGACTCAGTTCAGTCTTCTCCTGATCTCTGATCAGCTCCGTCACCTCCGAGCGCTTTTTCTCCATGGAGCTGATCAGCTCAGTAAAGATCCTCTCACTGGCCTCCACTGCTGTATGTGCACTCAGCTGTTACACACACACACACACACACACCCACACACACACACACACACACACACAGGATTTAAAGCTCATCTATCATTCCCTCTCTTACTGCGACTCTAAATGTCTCCATGTTGTCCATGTTGTGTGTGTTTCTAGGAGCAGCTCTGTCTCTGCTCACTGCTCACCTTTATAGTGTTCACAGCCTGTTTCAGCTCCTCCACCTTCTTCTGCTTCTCCTGGATTCTCTGCTGGGATTTCATCTGCTTCTCCTTTAACTCACTCTGAGGACAGAACAGTTACATTCAGCGTTTAATCAAGAATGAGCTGACTGCATACTAATGTCAGATAGTATATCCATGTTCTTCAGATTAAGTGATCAATTAAATGTATTTGTATAGTGTTCTAACAGTACATTTTATCACATGTTTCATAGACATAGTGAGTGTATGTGATACTAATAAAAAGATGACCTGATTCTGGAAAACCTTCTCATTCTCTCCGAGTGTGATTTTATACACATGATGTAAACACTCGCCCAAATGTCCACTATCAGGTTTGACCAGATTACACTTTTTTAAGTAAACTTTTATTAAGCTTCTTACATTGAACATATAATAACATAAAATAAGTAGGATTTAAATCAAATGTACTTATTTATTGTTTAATTCACCTGTTTCTTAGCTCTTTCTGCTGTATCAGTGTCATGTCCTCTGTTATTATCCATCATGCTCAAATAAATGATACAGCTTTGGTCAGCAGGTCTCAGTCAGCTTGTCAAGCTCCCACACACTGAGAAACAGACATCAGTTTTGTTGTCTCTGTAATGAGAAGTGACTTCCGGGTTCTGTGAGTGACAAGAGAGTTCTCCCAATGAGATGTGTTTGTCGTAGCCCCGCCCCCATGCGCGCGTTCACAGAAAGAATTTGCACGTACTACTCACCTTCTACGGCAAGCGGTATAGGCCAAAATTGACGTTGTTACTGTTTTTTTAAACCATTGTTTACATAAATAACAATTTATTTACGCTTTTTTCTCTCTCTTTTTTCAAAATGTAATTTATAACATTTTATTTGATACTTTCTGACAGGATATATCTATTTATTTATTTTATAAGTAGTAGACCACCATGAGGGCTGATTTGTTTTATATGCAATGTTTGTGTAAGCTAATGAGCTGATAATTTCACATACATTAAAATCTCGTATTATTATTATTATTGTGCTGCTCATGTTCTACAGTGCTGGTACTAAATAAAGTACTCCCAGCCATTGCATTGGGCAGCAAGCAAGCTCACTCATCTCTCCAACATCCTTTCCAGCGGTAAAACGCTACATTATTATTTCCCCCCTTACTCACTTATTGTCTCTACCGCTTCATCATGTATCCAATCCATCGCAGAGCACACACGCATTCACACACTCACATGTTCATATACTTTACACACTGCGGGAATGCCCATTAGCCTAACCTGCATGTTTCTGGCCGGTGGAAGGATACCGGAGAACCCAGAGGAAACCCACCAAGCACGGGGAGAACTTGCAATCTACATTCACACAGACCCTGAGGTGGAAATCGAACACGAAACCAGGGGGCTGTTCCATAAACCAAGATTAGAGTATAAGCCAGGCTTATTTCGTTTAGTCAGGCTTATTTTTGGTAGATTCGGTTCCATAAATCAAACTTAAAAAAGTTCAAACTCAGTTAACCCGGCAACTTATGCTGGCAAATTAACCTGGTCCGGGGCAGGCTAACTGTCTCGCTTATTTAAGCGGTGTCTCAAAGAATCTCCGACGTGTGGGAACATATTCCCTAAAGATCGTTCCGTCAGTTTAATTTTCGCACTCTCACTAATCATGTCGTGTAATAAAAAATTATTAAGCCTATAAAAATCATGGAATTATCCCCAAAATAATTTAAATAAAATCGTAAGCATATTAAAAAAGGTCAAACATGAAATGCAATGACAGAAAACAGAAAATCAGAAATTCATAAATTCATATGAACAGTTACACAAAAAAGCCTTATTACATTTACAATAATAATAATAATAATAATAATAATAATAATAATAATAATAATGAGATGTCAGCTTAATTGCCTAATGAAGGTCAGGCCTATTTAAGCAGTACTGAGTGAGACCAACACCTGAATGGAGATTCAGAACGAAAGAGAAACAGAGAAGCCCCAGTACGTAATTATGGCCTGTCCATTTATTGAGGACCCTGTGGATGAAGGTGCACGGATATTAGAAAGAGCTTTCAGACCACCAGCCCTAAGGGTCTTTAGGGACAGAGTAAACCCTCTTGCCTTCCCAGATGACTATCTGTGGAAGAGATACCGGTTCAGCAGACCCAGCATAGTCTACCTATGAGCTGTTGGAACCACACCTCAGCAAACCCACCTTCACCTTGAACTCTTCTGTCACACCTACAGCACATCTCACCACTGTCTTAGCGCTCTCAGACATGTCCTGCACCACTCTAACATCATTCTCTGCCACTCCAGCATAGTCTACCTATATGAGCTGCTGGAACCACACCTCAGCAACCCACACGGCGAAGGCAATGCCTGACCACAGTGCAATCTGTCTTTATTGCACTGCGTTTCTTCGCCAGTGGGACATTCCTCTACAGTGTTGGTGATGCTGAGCATTTAAAGCAACCGTATGCCGTGAAATAAGGATGGTCTACCTTTCTCTGAGGCAATATTAAAATATTTATATCACCTTTCCTGGCCATCTACCAACACAGAGGATCAAGGAGAACTTTTATGCAATAGCAGGTATGTGACAGTTAAAGTAGACTTAAAAATTTATATGCCTGTATTAAGCCATATTTGTTCCTCGGGTTTTCCCAATGTCTTGGGTGCTGTGGACAGCACCCACATCAAAATACAGGCCCCAGCTGGACCAACTGAGGCAGACTATTGAACAGGAAATCTTTCCATAGCCTCAATGTAAGGTATGTAGATTGGCAATAACTCCATACATTGCCAGTGATTTAGCTTTGAATTTGACATTGTTCATCAATTCATATATTGAGCAATCTTAAATTAATGCTCTGCCAGACAAAATATGCTATATCACTAAATCCACTCTCTGTGTTCAGATGATCTGTGACAGCAACTGCCTAATTACTAATGTTGAGGCAAAATGCACAGGCTCTGTCCATGACTCCAGGATCTTTCGAGCATCCTAGAGAAGAAGACAAGAGAACATTTCAAGCAAGGGTTTTTACTTCACAAGCATTTTTCATGGAAACTAGTGATCATAATTTTAAAAGATAAATGGTTGTAACAGTCAGTAGGCACATAACTTTATAAGTCTTCATATATATATATATATATATATATATATATATATATATATATATATATATATATATATAGTCTTGAACTGGAGTGTCACAGCATATGTAATTGATACCTTCTTTTGCAGGGGAGTTTAATGGAGTCCTGTTTGGGGACAGGGGTTATATGCCTGCATGCTCAGTATGGACACTATTTCCTTTATTCACATTGTCCAGAACAGATGGCATTTCAGAACTAGAGATGGTCTAATTAGTAACTTTTTTTTAAAACATTAACATAACATCTTTTCATGTAAAATACACTTTCCCAATAAATAAATTAAAAAAAACTATAATTTGAACAAGTTGGAATACTTTATTCAAGGTGCAAAAATATGTCCGTGTATTAAATCACCATGAGCAGCGTTTGCTCAGCAGCGGAGACACAAACTGCCCGTGTTTTACCTGTCTGGCTCATTTCGGATCTATGTTTCGTTCATCCATTCATATGGGCTTTTTAAATATCGCGGGAGCGCGCACAAAGTGAGACTATGCAAGCCTGCCTTAAATAAGCCTCGATTAGTTACAGCTGAGCTCCGTTTGTGGAACCAGATGAGGCTTAATTTGGAGATGCCGCTAACTTGAGTCTCACTTTTGGGCGGAAGTCTGGCTTTATTTAGCTACTTTCATGGAACAGCCCCCAGGATGTGCAAGGCGACAGTGCTAACCACTAAGCCTATTATTATTATTATTATTATTATTATTATTTTTATTATTTCTCCAAACTGTACAACATTGCTGGGCTCACTACCATCCTGTAAACTTTCCCTTCCGTTCATGCAGATACCTTATTATTATTATTATTATTATTATTATTATTATTATTATCATTTTGTTGTTATTATTATTATTATTATTATTATTATTATTATTATTTCTTGTAGTTTTAGTACTTCTTTCTTTCTTTCCTTCTTTCTTTCTTTATTTTAGATGACTGTTGCCCAGTTTAATCAAATTGTTAACATGTTTCATACAGGATGCATACAGTTTTGTCCCACTTTACTGAAAAGGACATGTTTGATAATATCAAACAAAATCTCCCCCTGTCACTGCTGACTTTTCCCCCACCACAGGTGGTTTGTTTACACACCACAGGTGAATTGGCCTCGCTTTATCATTCTCATACTAATGTTCATTGTAGAAGCAGAAACACATCCGGGTGGCTAAGATTGATGATGTCAGAAATGTTTCCCCTCTACCTACTCTATACAGTAGGTACAGACATCCCCACATCTTTCAAACTGTTCCTGCTGATTTGTTTAAACACCACAGGTGAATTAGTTTTGGCACAGAGGAGTTTCAATTATCCAAATATGTTAATTTGAAGCAGAAGAAACATATCTGCATGGCTTAGTTTGATACTGTCAAATAATGTTTCCTCTCTGCTTTCTAGGTAAATATGTTCCCAAAACTTTCAGACTTGTACAACACAGGTGAATTATCTACGCAAGTGAGTGGGTCCACTGGCTTAACTGACATCCTCCTACACACTAAAAAACGCTGGGTTGCCGCTGTTGGGCCATTTTTCTGGGTTATTTACAGAGAGTTGGGTAGTTTTTGTGTAACCCAGCTACTGGGTTGAAGTTTGCTTGGCCCTTCCCCCAAAGTTCACCGGTGTATTCAGGCATTTTATATTTTTGACATTAACTATCCAAAGCAGTGTGCTCCTGTATAGGACTTTTTGTAATGTTGCTATGAAATAGCGAGGCCTACCTGAAAAGTCATAGACAGTGTTTGTATGTTAAAATGAGACCAGGGCTGGATAGTTTTGTTCTGCAGAAAAGATATCTGAAGTCACAGAGAGATCCTGCTCTGTAGAAGCTGCCTCAGTCTATTTGTGTAATTACTCCATTCTGCCCTTATCAGTAATAGTATAGTTATGATGTCACTGTTGATTATCTGTTCGTGTGCTTTTGAAAAATAAATGTTTTTTCTATGAACATTTAATAGGATGTTGTTTATTGCATATACTGTATGTATGGTTTGCAAAACTTCGAAGTTTTTTTGTAATATACCAGTATATCAAAGTAATTTAACTGTTTAATAGACATGTTTTTTTTTTTTTTCAGATTTACTGTTAAACATGAAAATGATAATAACCTACAGTGGCTTGCAAAAGTATTCGGCCCGCTTGAACTTTTCCACATTTTGTCACATTACAGCCACAAACATGAATCAATTTTATTGGAATTCCAATACAAAGTGGTGTACACGTGAGAAGTGGAATGAAAATCATACATGATTCCAAATTTTTTTTTACAAATAAATAACTGCAAAGTGGGGTGTGCGTAATTATTCAGCCCCCTTTGGTCTGAGTGCAGTCAGTTGCCCATAGACATTGCCTGATGATTGCTAATGACTAAATAGAGTGCACCTGTGTGTAATCTTATGTCAGTACAAATACAGCTGCTCTGTGACGGCCTCAGAGGTTGTCTAAGAGAATATTGGGATTATGGTCACACATGATCTTATAAATCAGTTATATTCCTTGCCTACTGTGTGTGATCCGTTTTAAAATCTTTGCTCAGTCATGTTTGTATAGTTAGTTAAAATGAAATATATATTGAGGTTATTGTATTGCCTAGGTTGTGCTGAAAAAAAAATGTCACTCTATATTGCAGAATCCTGACTACTATATATTTATTATAATGTAAATTATAACATAATAATGCAAAGAATGGCTAATGATGCTTTGGGTTTTAAGGGCTAGGGTTCTCCGACAAACAGTGACATCTACACTATAGAGTGTTTAGTATGTTTTTATATATAGTGAAACCGTGAATTGTGAGTTACGCAGTTTGCGAGTGTTCCGCAAGATGAGCAAAGATTTTTTAATAAATGTTGCCTTTGAAAAACAAACAAGTCTTGGTTTATGAGTACAACTTGTGCTTTTCACGCTTGTGCTTCATGTTTTGTGATCACGTGATTTGTGGGTAATCGTCTCCCCTGCTGAGTCTTAGTGCACACCTCTTACTGGTACAGTATAATCAACATCCGTGCACGCATGTACTTTTCACTATAACACTGTGACCACGTGTATGTGTGTGTGTGTACAGTGCGCGTGTAAAGCAAAAGCAAGTCTCATTAGAGAGGTTAAATATCCATTTTCTCTCTCTGTATCAGCCTGCTCTTTGTGTCGGTGTGTGCGCGTTTTTCTATGTATATAGTTTTAATAATTAAGATATTTTCTGACTATAATAATAATAATAATAATAATAATAATAATACAGTATTTACATGCACACAATACAAGGTTTTTTGGTTCTGAATTAAAAAGTAAATTAAATAAATAAAAAAAAAACAGTTCAGGAAACTCCATCTGGCTGAACAACACATCACTAAGATCAAGTGTGTTTTAGAAGAGCTGAAGTTCTACCTCGCTGGTCGTTGCTTCACCCTCGTTTGTCAGATGGGTGAGTGATGTGAGTGATGTTCTTGGAGCTTCACTCATGTTCTGTTCTTTCTGCAGTTACACTGGAGGATTCTTTCACTACACCAGACCACAGAGAACTGGCTGCCTCACTGCCTCGACTTGGCTGCCACCCCGCCTTTACTGGTGTACTGACACAGGTAACTCTACACTGCCACCTGAGTCACTGCTTCTCAACTGTCTCCCTGCACTGCAAAGAAGCCGCACTGGATTCTCCACATTCCTAGCTTTGGATAATAAAAGAGCTCATGTTTGTCTGTGTCCACTGGTCTCTGTGTCTCTGTGTCCCCGCCTCCATCATAGTTCTTACAGTTTATATCACAGAATGTATTAATGAGCAAAGAGAAAACTGTACAGTGTGTGTGTGTGTGTGTGTGTGTGTGTGTGTGTGAGAGAGAGAGAGAATTTGTCCTCAATGCCTTAGTGATTTATAAATGAACACACTGCTCATACACTGCTAATGTGCCTCATATTAAACACAACCCCAGTGATAATCTTGTTTGATTAATTGATTCCATCCTGTCTGTTTATTTGAATGTTGTTTAATCACATAAAGGTAAAATATCCAACCATTTTTCTCTA